>OV743716.1:101173232-101730732 GCA_928272305.1 Volucella inflata | reverse complement strand
GAAGACTGTCATCCCCATAATTTTCTAGAAGAAAAATGGTTCAACAAGCGACTGCATTATCTTCAGGCAGTTGAACAACGAAGTATAGGTCTCCGTTTTATTAGACAACTTACAGAAAGGCACTATTACACACAACTGGATCTTAAAGTTGCATTTTATCATGTCCCAGTAGCAAAAATTCACTGCTTCGGTAAATCAGAGGTGTAACATGAACCAAACACTTTGCATCTCACAGACCAATACTTCAAATTTAACAAGAATTATTTATACAATTACAGATGGATTTCTTTCTCTGTCAAGTTTCTGTGGTATTTTATTATAATTATTTTTTTTCTATTATAGCCTCAGTCAAAAAACGTCTCCAGTTAGCTCGATATTTTGCTAACTGCCTCCAGTTTCACACGCTAACTTAGCTGAGATTTCCTTCCAAAACGTTCGCCACCTGAGTCTCGGCCTTTCTATACCGAGTGTTGATGTCCATCCGCTCTACATGACCCATCCATCTCAGTCCTTGGGTCTTCACTCTTCTTGCTCAATGTCGCTGTACAGTCTGTACACTAACCGTCAATGCAGGCAGGATCGAAGTTCACTCGCAGAATTTCCTTTCACAGCAGCCAAGATAATGATAATGATAATGTCCATGCCTCTTCGCCATAGAGCAGGTTTGGGATTATTGCGTTTCAATATAGGCTTACTTTTGTTGTTCGAGAGAGGGCTTTGCTAACCAATCGCCTTCTTAGCCCAAAGAAGAAGCGATTGACGAAGGTTATTCTTCATTTTATCTCAGCGCTGGTGTCGTTGTCTGAATTTATAGCGGAGCCCAGGTTGACAAAGTCCTCAACTACCTCAAAGTTATACCTGGTGACGTTCTGTACGAGACATCGGTGTTCAGTGTCCTTTTTGCTTGACAGCATAGGTATACTTGGTCTTTCCCTCACCACCGTTAAACACGTTTCCGCCTTTCCGTCTCAATACCTGAAAAAGCGCCACTGACGTCACGCTGCTTTCTTCCTTTAATGTCCATATCATCGGCTTATGCGAGTAATTGGATGAACTTTTGCAAGATTGTGCTTCTTATGTTTGCGCGTGAGATTTGCACTATTCTTTCAAGCATGATGTTGAAGAAGTCACATGACAGCGCATCGCCTTGTCCAAATCTTCTTTTGGCATCAAAGGGCTCGGTGCGATCTTTACCGACCTTGATCGAGTAGCGAGTATTCTCCATCGTTCAGAGGCGGACGAGTTTGGCAGACATGCCAAAACTAGACATTGCTCCGCATAGCTCGTCTCTAAAGATGCTGTCATACACGGCCTTAAAACAATAAATAGGTGGTGTGTAATGATCTGAAGCTCATGTGTTCTTCCACGATCTGCCGTAGCGTGAATATTTGGTCGCTCATGGACATTCCTGGCCTGAAGCCGCACTGATATTGACCATCAGGTTGATGGCGAAGGGCAACAGGCATTCACACAAAATGGCAGATAAGATCCTATGTACGGTGTTGAGAAGACCGATGCCCCTGTAGTTGGCACAGATCAGCAGGTCTCCTGTCTTGAGAATCGGAAAATCAATGCTGGGATTCCATTCATCGGGCATACTCGTTCATATGACGGAGACTCAAGACTTCTTGCCTAAGTCTACTACTAGCAACAAATGCGCATCCCAATAAGTACTGCTAGATTTCGCATTTTTTCATCCCATCGCATTTTTTAGACGGTGGAAACGTCTGCTTTGCGGCCATCTAAAACCTACGCTTGTTGTTTGGCTGCACATGGTCTAGTAAGGACCAGTAGATCCAACCGTATCTGAGAAATTGAGCAAAAAGGCTTGATAATTTCTTATTCAAAATTTCGCGAAATATGGATTGAATAAATAAGAAAAAGCGATTTATTTCTCGACTTGGCAAAGGATACAATTAAATGTATAAGGAGTGTCGTAATCCACTGAATAATCCGTGATGCAGGAGTGGGCGACAATGGCATGCTCATGGTTGCTCGGCTCCATCTTGTCAGACGGGTTGTTCTTGCCACTACTCTATGCATCTCAACTCAGCTTATTCTTCTGATTCGTGACAAAATATCATAAAAAGAGAAAGAAAAAACAAGAATAGAAACAGTGAGTTACGTCACTGTTCAGACAGACTTTAAAGACAGGAATAGAAAAAAATGATAGAGAAAAAGGAAATGAAGAATTAAGAACACATCTGGTTGCTATCACTAACCTATGCTAGCCCAATGTTACCCACCCGAACTTCAGAGAGCGAAGTAAAACTAAACCTGAAACGAATTAACCCTACTACGAATAAAATGTTCCAGTATCACACAGCGCTGAAGGCAGAACCAAGTCGGATGTTATTGGCTGAGAATGGCCAGCCCACTCTTATCGCACTTGCATATGACCAATTCCTACCATTCTGGACATATCTATGAATAATAGCCCCTAAAACGAAGCTTCTCGAAGAAAAAGTCCGTCAGGTCATTTCCCTTCGTTTCAAAGTCGGCCCCATCAAAGGCACTACCGCGAAGCTTTTATTTCATGATTAAAAAAAAGTGCTTTAAACCATTAGAAATTACAAATAAAAATCAAAAAAAATATTAATATCTAACTTTCTACTACTATTGATCTTATTCCAGTCACAACAAGACATTGTTCTTACATCTTACCGGTTTCCAACGGATTTAACTCGCGCACACAAAAAAATTGAATTCAAAAATTCACTTTGCCCTAACTTTACTATATGCAACTAATAAAAAAAACCCAAATCTTTAACTTTATCTAACATTCACAGATTTGTTGAATGTATGATATAACTACTTTTAGTTTAGCGCCCTAACCGCCAAATTATCGTAAGCGACATTTAAGCAAAAACGAGTTAATGATGCAGTTCAATAGTTTATTCTATTGCGCGTCTTTCTTTATCATTGGGTTTTTAATAAAACATACCAGTTATAAATTACAAAGAAAACTAAACTTATCGTAAGCGACATTTACATGCAACAGCTAAATATCGTTAGCGACATACATATGATACAATGTGACTGTTTCATTTTAACCAATTCACGTTATCAGTCTGATAATTTTGCTGTTTCTCTGCGTTCACTTCGGCCATCAAAATCAATTTTACCGTAAGAGAGTTACAGTTATTTCGTTTGAATTTTAGGAGAGAGTGCAATTGCAGTGTTTTTATTGAAATGTATGTATTTTGTACATACAATGTACATTACACTGTTATAATGGCTAATGAAGCATATTTACTTAATATAACTGTTACAATCAATTTCGTTTTAAGCTCCAATCTGGTAATTGCTTTTGGGTTATAGTTAAATAATTCATTTTATCAATATTATTAATTATATTTAAGAATGGCCGGTGTAAGTAGACTTCATTGTACGGGAAAACAGTGACCACCATGATATCGTAACAAAAACAAACGCCAATTTGTCACCTGCAGCGACCCCTTTTCTCGACAGATCACGGTTTCAGTTTGTTTGGTCTATTTTTTATTTTTTCGTTACTAAAATTTCAGCGGCGGCATAGGCTCACGCCCGCACTGCAACAATATCTTCGTGTAGTATATTCTAACCTTTGCAACCGCTCGCTAGTCAAAAAAAAAGTATCTGTCCGCGTCGATGCTCTTAGTGGAAAAAACATTTTTCTTTTCGCCCACACTATCCTGTACAGAGAACTTTCCATTCACGTACTGTGACCTTGACTACCATCTGCTGATTCGAATACCCACCGATCAGCAGATTCGACTTCCTAAAGGCTATTGACCTCATCAGCACTTACTTAACCTAACATCAGAATAACTTCCCAATAATACACATATATATCTTACTTTACTTTACTTACTTTAAGTGGTGCTACAGTCCGGGTTGGATCTGAGCCTCAGTCAACAAGCGTCTTCAGCCAGCTTGAGCTCTGGCTAGCTGCCTCTAATTTCGAACGTTAAGGCTGAGGTCCCCTTCCACTTGCGTGCGCCAACTGAGACTTGACCTTCCCCTACCGCACTGTCCCTCGGGTTTATTAAGGTCCTATAAAGGGTGACTTTTGTTGTTCGAGAGAGGGCCTTGCTACTCAATTGCCTTCTTAGCCAAAAGAAACACTGGTTGGCAAGAGTCATTCTTCGCTTGATCTCAGCGCTGGTGTCGTTGTCTGTACTAATAGCTGAGCCCAGGAAGACAAGGTCCTTAACTACCTCAAAGTTATATCCGTCGAGAGTGACGTTCTGCCCGAGACGTCGGTGTTGCGTTTCCTTTTTGCTTTACAGCATATACTTGGTCTTGCTCTCATTCACCGCTAGACCCATTTTCGCCGCTTCCCTCTCAATACTGGCCAAAGCGCCACTGACATAAAGCTGCTTTCTCCCGATTATGTCAATATCGTCGGCGTACGCGAGAAGTTGGAGGGACTTTTGAAAGATAGTTTTGCACTATTCTTTCAAGTACGATGTTGAGAAAATCGCATGACAGCGCATCGCCCTGTCTAAATCCTTTCTGGACATCAAAGGTCTCGGCGAGATCTTCACCGGCCTTGATGGAGCAGCGTGCATTCTCCATCGTCAAGCTGAACAGACGGACGAGTTTTGCAGGGATGCCAGAACTAGACATTGCTGCGTATAGCTCGTCTCTATAGATGCTGTCATACGCGGCCTTAAAATCGATGAATAGGTGGTGTGTATCGATCTTGAGCTCACGGGCCTTCCCCAAGATCTGCCGTAGTGTGAATATTTGGTCTAACTAAAACCTATTATCATATAACCTATACACATAAACGTATTTAAAGTAATTCCCCCACGTTCTACCTTATTAGCCGAGGGCAAGATACATATTGACCGTGGAAACAAAAGCACAAAGAGTGAGGAAGCCTACGAAGGAAGTGGAATGAGGGAATTCGGAATTAGAGGGACATTTGGTCGAGACAGGTTTGTATTATTATAAAATTGAAAAGCAAGGTTAGACCTACTAACCTAATAGGTTAGGAGCGGAAAACGTATATTTAGGAAAGGGACATTTGGATTGATACAGTAAAGGCAGATAAGTACGAACACCATTAAAACTTATATAATATTTATTGTTAAGAGGCTGAAGTTACAAAAAGTCAGAGGGAATTCATCACGGAAAAACCGTCGGGGAAATATAAAGTCAATGATTTTGACTCTGGTGCAACCAAACATGTGAAAGTGTTTACAGGTTGTCCTGTAAGGGTACGTCTTCTTTTTTGAGTTATTTTTGTTGGTATTTCCATGTCTACTATTCTTAAAGAAAAAATAAATAAAAAAAGTTGATTACTTAAATAGAACTAGTTGGAGTAGCAAATTACTACAGAAGTCATACAGACTCTAGTTCAGATTGCAGGTCATTTAGTGATAGTGCAGTTAAAGACCTAAAAATGGGTTTTTTGCTATCGGGAAATATCGTATCTGCAAGAATCAGCATTAAAAAATGGCTTGTAATGGAAATCCTATGTTGTTATTGTACATATGGTACGAGTAATATGTTGGGTCGTTCAATAAGATTTACGTTTTTTTTTTCTTGTTACAAGAATTTGTTTTGATCGGGCGTGATTAGTTGCTCAATAATTGTTTTTAAATGGAGGATAAGAAAGTGCATTTTCGGCATATTTTTGTTTTGTGTCAAAGCGACAGAGGCACTGATGTTGCTCGCTATGTATGCCTACCACAGAGGACAATCGAATCTTGGCTATAGTTAATGTTGACAGGCATTTGACTGTTTCACAGAAACTGAAAAGGAGTAGACTTTCGGAAAAGGTGGATATTTGGTTCCTCTCGAACTCAGTGAAAGAAATATTATCCATTGCATAATGGTCTGTGAGTCTTTGCTGAGGTGGAACTTGCTTAGGGCTTTCCTAAAAAGAGTGATTTCGAAAAATGGGTGGTTTACAACAACATTGGGCGTAAGAGGTCATAATGCACTCCTGATGAAACACCGCAATCGATCGGTAAGGAAGATTTGCATCCGAAGAAGGTCATGTTGAGCATTTGTTGGGATTTGCGAGGTGTCTTATATTTAGAGTTGCTTCCATGCATAAAGATAATAAATGCCATTAAATATTGCTCCCAGCTCGATATTTTAAAGCAGGCAGTGGAAGTAAAACAGTCAGAGTTTGCAGCAGGAAGGGCGTTGTTTTTCATCATTTCAATCTCAGACCACATACAACTTTAGGGACAAAATAAAAGCTGAATTCATTTGGTTGGGAAGCTATATTGGACCCACAGTACTCTCCAGACTTTGCACCTCCTGACTACTATATGTGTCGCTCTTTCCAAAACAATTTGGACGGAAGGCAACTCAATTCCAAAGGTGAGTTCAGAACGTACCTGGAAAACTTCTTTACCCATAACTCTGCTGACTTTTAGAAAAGAAGCAGTATGTCTTCTAGAATGTTGGAAGAAAGTTATAGATCATGATGGACAATATCTGATGGATTTGATATAAATGTTTGTTTAACTTTAACCCTGAAAAAAACCACAGATCTTATTGAACAACCTAATATTTATGTCTTGCAACCTAACGTAACCACCTTTATTCTAAATTTTGTTCGTAAAGTCAAAATATCATCCAAATAAAAAACAATCACAGCAACATTTTGGCCCAATATTTGGAAACATGGGAAGAACTTTAAATTTCGAGTAGTAGAAAGATATGGGATGGATTTAATCCATTCAGCCTTGAAAACAACAAGTTTCTTATGAAAAAAACATTTTATTTCAAATCAACTACTTTTTTATAGAGTTTTGTTCGCAATTTTCGTCTTTGCAAAATTGCCTTTAAATATTCTTGGACGATCTGGTAGCATATATATTAAATCCAATTTAGAATGAAGCAAATCTTTTTATTTATCAGAAGCAATTTTTCAAACCAACAATAATGCTTTACTTACATACATGATTCTTCTATTTCGACAGAATTTTTCGCTGGAGTTAATTCGATTCGTCTGAAATTCGGAATGAGGTCAACTTTCGAATATGAAATGAGCTTTTGAAAGGTATCGAAACAAACCAAAAGTCAGAATACTGATTATTCAATTTCGCAAAGGTCCAATAAAAATTAGAATTAATTTTGTTTATCTTCAATGCTTCGGTGATTTGGGAATTCTACATAAAGAAAAAGATCGTCACAAGGTTAGCTAGATCAACTCGAATCATATGATCCTTCTGGCGGGATTGGAATGATGTAGACAGATGAAAAAAAAAGAAAAATTAAAAGTAACATTAATTTGGGTGTAATGGCTGTCAAGAGTAGTTAACCTTTTAGTGTCGCTGCAGCAATTAGTTTTAAGTTTTCTCTTAATTAACTCTCCATTTTTAGCACAAAAGTGTTTAAATAGAATACTATTCATTCTTTTCCAACAAGTTACTTTTACACACACATTCTGCTAAAGTTCACAGTGATTGCACTAAAATTACCAAACGCTCTCTCATCTTTGTTATTAACTGCTACTAAAACTGCCAAAATGTTGGGCCACCAACTCCAGCGAAAACAAGATTTGGGTCTAAAAACAACAAAACCCAACAGGAATCACCAGCAATAATTAAGAAAGAAGATAAACTAACCAATAAGTTTGAGCTACGTCTTGCTAAAAAATTGGAAGACAACACAAAGGAACTGAAATCACTCATAATGGACAACCACAATATCTTAATGGAGAAGTTGGAAACGGTTGTTGCCGATTTTAGCAGCCGCATCGAGGACGTAAGTAGATCTATGTCCATATTAACAGTGAGAATAGAGGTGCTCGAACTAACTTCCGAATCTATCCGATGCACACAGCTCGACAATGAAATATCCAAACTACACGGCAAGGTGGAGTCAGTGTAGAGCGGGAAACTTTCTGCTGATGCCAAACTCCACGGTGTTCCTGCGAAAGCTAACGAAAATCTTCGGAATATGTTTGATACGCTCTGCACCTCCATAGACTGTGTTCCACCTGTGGTCCCCAGAAATATTTTTCGTACAAAACGCAAGGGAGCTATGGAGAACTCAGCAATAAGCCTATTTGTTTACAAAATTTTGGGTTGCAATCCAACAGGCCGATTTACTTACTGCGCGCAATCTCCAGCTTTATCAAAGAGCTTTCCACCAAGGGAATTGGAAGTAGCTTTTTTCTGTTTTCAACCGCACGAGTGTATGTGCGTCAAACACCGAATGATAAAGCTTTCCTGTCTGACTCTATTCACCACTTGGGTGCCTTTGCTGCTGCTACTGCTGGTATAAACCGTGATGAAATCCCACCTCTTCATAAGTAAGTTGCAGTTCCAGTTTACTTATTTTTAAAGTATTTTTGCCTATCTACTATTATTTTTTTCTATTGTCATGCGCGTATTTTTGTATACTTTGGATTCAGCTGGCAGACAGAGCTGTTCTCTTAGCATTTACATTTCTCGTTTTGGTCAGGTTAATTTTTTAAATAATACTTCTGATCTCTAGAATTATTGTTACCTCATTTTAAGATGATATTATAAACGATAACTAGCGTGTAATGATAAATATTTTCTGTAACCAGCGCCAGGGTTTGCGTGTGTGTCATATCAAAACACAAAGTTTTTTAAAAAATTTGACGAGTTTAGAGGCCTGTAAAACAATACAAGTGTTTATTAAACAATTGAAACTAACAATAAGTCTAAGAGCGGTTCAACACTTATTTTGGAATCTGTCAACAAGTGGGAAATTTGATAAATCCACCGTTTCTGTAACTGGAAACAACAAGTGTTGAAGAAGAAAGAGACTGCACTTGTTGAGAAGTTTATAAATTCTAACTGACGGTGATTGACATGTTAGAAGTGAACAAGTTAGAATTAAATATTAGCAATAGTGTTAACCAAGTGATAATATTTAGTGGGGAGGTTATTTAAAATTTATTTTATTTTTTTGTTGTTACAAATTTTTTTTCTTGATTCTAAATAGGACATTGACAATGAAAATCTAAGAAATAAAAAGTATTTAAAGAAAGAATTAATTTCGAAATAGAGTCTAATTTGTTTATTGAAAAATTTCGTATGCCAATAGAAGTCGTTGATTGCCTCTCGGAAAGTTTCTCTCGCAGATTACGTTCGCCAACTAATAAGAGCAAAGCGCTAAGTGTTAGGCAGAAAATATTGATAGCTTTGCACTGGTTTGGGGCAGGATGTCTGTACCATGTTATAAGTGACGTTCATGGTGTTAATAAAATGACAATGTGTCGGTGTTTAAAAGAAATTACTTTTGCAATAAATGAAGTTGAGTTTCAAAAACAAGAGTACACCTTACGATACAGGGCTTTTTTGAGAAAGGTGGTATTCCGGAATCGTGTGGTGCAATAATGAAACTGGCCGGGAAGTGTGCATGATGCACGAGTGCTGCAAAATAGCAGGCTGTTCCAAAAAATGGAAAATGAATGCAGGCCTTTCCCAATACCGTTATATTAGGTGACAGCACTTACCCATTAAAAACATGGCTAATGCCACCTTCCACCTCATCTGCAAATACAGTATCTATTATCCGATATAACAGGGCACATAAAAAAACACGGCGATTGGTTGAGTGCGAATTCGGCGTTTTGAAAGAAAAGTTTCCGTGCCTGAATCACCTGCGAGTTGAGCCCGTATTTGCATGCGGTGCTACTCTATGCAATACGTGTCACAGTCTGATGGTCATCACGTTAGAGGATGTTAGAGGAAGGAAATACACAACAGCAAGAGGAAAAAAACGATGAAATAGAAATTTTGTTCCCATCTCCGTCGCAAGATGCACATATAAGACAACAGCTTCTTTTGGACATTTTTCATAATCACCAATAAAAACAAAATATTAACATATAAGTTTATATTCCAAGAAATACAAAACTAATTTTAATAGAAAAATAAAGTCTACATTATTATTCATCATGAGAAAGAAGATCGTCCCTTTCTGAGTCATGAGCACCAATTTTTTTTTGTAATTTTCCAGCTCTAGGTGTTCCATAATCAGTTTTCGTTTTTTAAAAATTGTTGGCCCCTTATTAATATCTAATCGCGTCCTGCGTGTAAATTATGCAATAACTCGTATTTATACATCATTCTATTTAATATGCACATATGTATATACCTGTTAAATTTCGCACAGCGCTAGAAGGAAGATGCAAATTACTCTGTGTTAATTCTGTATTACTTCCACTAGGAATTTAATTTTTATTTCTCTAACCATTATTGCCAGATTCCGTAGACTCTTAAACTCCTAGGCCAATTATAACTGCTGACTCTTCCCCAATAACATCACAGGAACTGAGTTTGCAGTCTTTGCCACCTGAAGATCCCGGTTTTTTTGGAGTTATCTAATTTGGCCTACCAATGTGTTTTCTTTAAATAAATTTTCGGAACATTATCATGGCATATTTCCTACAATTTTGCCTAAACACTTCTCTGATGTACGTGCAGTCTTTTCCCTTATTTATTTAGCAAATCAAAGAAAGCACCAAATAAAATGTGTTTGTGTTCTCCTATTTTAGATAAAACGGTTATTTTCTTTTCTACGTTGATTCTCCCACTCATCGCGTAAGACTGACTTGTTGAACATTAACAAGTCCAGGAAAATGTTTGTTTTCAACAAGTATTGAGGTTTTTGTTGTGTTACAGAAATGACCTTCACTTGTTGAACAAGTATAGTTAAGCAAGTACTTGTTGACTTGTTGACGTACTGTTCTTTGTTAGAAGGCCCTGTTTGTTGTTTCTAGTGTTGATGTAGTATTTGTGTCTGAAGCATGGCTTAAAACTAAAGTGATGGACGAAACCCACTCTTAATGGCTTCACAATTTTTCGAGCTGACAAGCACAATGTAATTGGAGGGGCCGACGCTATTTACGTTCGTTACAATAAAGTCATCCCCTGGTAGTCCATTTCAGAAGTTGTTTGTGAATGGAAAAAGTGTCTTCTTGGTGTCGTTTACAGATCATATGGTGACTTAAGTCCCATATTCCATTTACTAGAAAACTGTTCCCCAAATTATTGGAAAACAATTGTATGTGGTGAATTCAACTGTAATGTATTAAATTATGCGGCTCTGAGACGTTTGCCCAGTCTATTGATTTCAGCTCCTGCGTTCTCGAAACGCAACCTAATCAACGTTTGCTTGCAAACGCTAAGTATACAAAAAGATGTTGATACTTGGATAGGGGGGAGGGGAGGGAGGTGCAATACCTAGAAGGTAGTGAGCATTGTTATATAACACCTCTCCCACTAAGTCTATTTGATCCCCAAAAAGCAGCTTACAATGGAAATGACATTGCACTATTATTTCATCTAATATCAATGGTTTTACATTTATGTATTTTCAATTTGTTCTTTTATTACTCACATATTTTTATTACAATAATCTTTTATTTGTTTTCTTAAATTTCTAACACTTTTGATATCATTATTACGTAGTAATTCAATTATACTGACTAAATTTTAATTTCATACCTAGCGATAAGCTTCTGAGTAACAATTAATTGAATGAACTAATTCGCAAGAAGAAAAAATTTTGATTCTTAAATAGTGCAAAATTTTATGATACTTACATCTGAGTAATTCGATAATAAATCCGTACACAATCCGCAACATTTATACTAAGTACTCAAGTGGCTTTCTTTCTGGAAAAGCGGAATAACAGCTATTATGTGTGATATCATTGTTTTGTTTTTTTTTTTATTTTGAATTTGAATCTAAACAAGAATGTGCATTCACCATAAATATATAAGTGCTGAACGAAAAACGACTAGACAGCACTGACTATTACGATATGCGTTATCGTATGTTACGATCTTGATCATTTTCATATGTCACTTTTAATTCGTCGCCATATTCAAATCTGAAACGGAAATGTCTTCCATCTCAAAATTTAAATTGTTTAAACTAAAGGAATAAAAGAAATAGGAAAGCTTAAATATATAAATATGGAAGGGCGATGATAGTGCTGCGAATAATTGTGTAAGTATCACAAATTTAACTGTTTTAATGTGGAAGCATTATGAGCCGAAGGCATGTGAGCGAGCGCCTCGTAGCAATCCGCATAAAGGCTAAATTCACCAACATTGTATGTGCGCATGCCCCCACAGAGGAGAAAGATGACGACACCAAGGATGCTTTCTATGAGCTCCTTAACAAGATCTACGAGCAATGCCTTAGCTATGACTATAAAATTGTCCTCGGTTATTTTTATGCAAAGATAGGAAGAGAGGGTATCATTTGTGGAACGATCATAAAATATAGCCTGCACGGCACCACCTCCAATAACGGATTCAGGTTAATCGACTTTGCGGCGGGCCGAAACATTATCGTGGCTAGCACGCGGTTCCCACATCTCGACATACACAAGGGGACTTGGAGAACTCCTGATCAATCAACAGTCAACCAGATTGATCACATTGCGATCGAGGCAAGACACTCCTCCAGTATTATGGATGTCCGTTAGTTCCGAGGAGTCAACATCGACTCGGACCATAACCTTGTTGTAGCCAAGGTACGGTTGCGGATATCCCAAACTACGCCAAGACAAACTAATGATGTGAGAAAATTCGACGTCAGACGGCTACAATCGGAAGAGATCGCCAAGTCCTTTTCCGATCGAGTGTCTCTTAATCTCTTAGGAAGTCCAATGCCGCCAGCATCAAGCATCGAAGACCATTGGAAACACTGCCAAAACGCCATTAGAGATGCCGCTTCTGATGTGCTGGGATTCACTCGTCCACCACAACGAAACCCCTGGTTCGATGACGAATGCCGGCAAGCACATACAGCTAAGCAAAAAGCACGTAATGGGGCACTGCAAAAAAATACCAGAGCTGCTCATGAACTCTATGAGCGGAAGAGGAGAGACGAACATCGGCTTCTCAGCATGAAGAAGAAAGAGCACGAGAAACGCGCGGTCGATTAAATTGAGAGATTCTACTCCAGGAATGAGGTTCGGAAGTTTTACCAAAAGGTAAAAATAACATGCCACGGAAACAAACCCCGAACCGAAGCCTGTAGAGGTGAACAGGGGAACATCGTAGTAGATCGCAGTCGATGCTGAGGATTTGGAAAGATCATTTCTGCAGACTGTATAACGGCGATGACGGACCAAATACCGCTGTCAGGCAGAATAAACCTTTCAACCTGGACGATGATGAGCAACAATTCCGTCCACCCGACCTAAATGAAGTGAAGCTAGCTATATCAAAGCTTAAGTCCAACAAAGCTGATGGATCGGATGGCCTGACTGGCGAGCTCTTCAAAGCGGCAGGCGATGACTTGGTAAGGAGTATACACCAACTCATCTGTAAAACATGGTCGGACGAAAATATGCCCGATGAATGGAACCTCAGCATTATTTGTCCGATTCTCAAGAAAGAGGACCCTCTGAACTACGCCAATTGCAGAGACATCAGTCTCTTTAACATCGCATATAAGATCTTATCTGCAGTATTGTGTGAATCCCCTAAGCCGTTCGTAAACAACCTGATAGGCCCATATCAGTGTGGCTTCAGGCCAGGAAAGCCCACCTGGCACACTACGGCAGATCTTGAGATCTTGGAGAAGACCCATGAGCTTCAGATCGACACACACCACCTATTCATCGATTTTAAGGCCGCGTATGACAGCATCTATAGAGCACGAGCTATGCGGAGCAATGTCTAGTCCTCCCAAACTCATCCGTCTGTGCGGGGTGACGAAGGAGAACGCACGCTACTCTATCAAGGTCGGTAAAGGTCTCACCGAGACCTTTGATTTCCAGAAAGGATTTAGACATGGTGATGCGCTGTCATGCGATTTTTTCAGCATCGTACTTGAAAGAATAGTGTAAAAATCACGAGCAAACACAAGAGGCACTGTCCAACTACTCGCATACGCCGACGATATTGACATAATCGGGAGAAAGCAGCTTTATGTCAGTGGCGCTTTGGCCAGTATTGAGAGGGAAGCGGCGAAATGGGTTTAGCGGTCAATTAGGACAAGACCAAGTATATGCTGTCAAGCAAAAAAGACAACCAACACCGACGTCTCGGGCAGAACGTCACCCTCGACAGATATAACTTTGAGGTAGTTAAGGACTTTGTCTACCTAGGCTCTGCTATAAAAACCGCCAACGACACCAGCGCTGAGATCAAGCGAAGAATAACTCTTGCCAACCACTGTTTCTTTGGGTTAAGAAGGGAATTGAGTAGCAACGCCCTCTCGCCGACAACAAAAATCACCCTTTATAAGACTTTAATAATCCCGGTCTTGCTCTATGGCGCAGAGGCATGGACATGATCAAAAATGGATGATGGTGTCCTTGGTTGCTTCGAGAGAAAAATTCTTCGGGCGATCTTCGGTCCCGTCTGCATTGGCGGTGAGTGGAGGAGGAGATACAACGACGAACTGTATAGACTGTACAGCGACATGGACCTAGCCAGAAGAGTGAAGATCCAAAGACTGAGATGGCTGGGTCATGTAGAACTTATGGACACCAAAGCTCCGGTCCGAAATATCTTCGAATCGGCTCCCAAGGGACAGCGCGGTAGAGGAAGGCAAAGACTCAGGTGGCGTACGCAAGTGGAAGAGGACCTCAGCCAACTTAGCGTGCGAAACTGGAGGCAGCTAGCCAGGGATCGAGCTGGCTGGAAAAGCTTGTTGACCGAGGCCCAGGTCCAACCCGGACTGTAGCGCCACTTAAAGTAAGTAATATGGAAGCAAACGAATGTGTCCTTATGGTTTTTAGTATTTGTATTTTTTTTTAATTTTTTTTATGTAGTATTTAGTATTTCTCTTTGTTAAGATATCGATAACGTAATTGCCTTCATCTCTTAATTTATTTAGTTTCCTAAACTTTGGCTTACATTTACCAGTCGACCTATTTTCAACTACGTTCCTGCAAAGGTTACCCTTTTGCCGGTTACTGTTCTTCTAATGAGATTTTCAACCCTAGTTTCTTTCTCTCTTTCAATTCGATCTGTCTTTAGTGAACCCGTTGTTCTATGAAATTTCTTTAAGGAATTGTTCGACTGCCAAGTGTAAAATGCAAGTCTCGTTGTCTGATACAATTTTATTAGGTTTTCCTAAAAACCTGATTCTTTCTTTAATTGCATTTAAAATGGCAATCCAGTACCATCTTGTATGTTATGAATAGTCACGTATTTTGAGAATTTATCTATCGTTGAATATGAATGGTATTAAAAAATTTCGGTGTTTCTGTAATTTGCATAGCTATTTTTAAGGATCTCCTATCGTGCTTAGCTTCTATGTAGATGTAGCAGTTATTTTTATATATTTATATTTTATATATTCGGATAAAAATATAAATTTTTCAATTCAGAAAATATTTCGTTCATACCACGATGGTTATTGCTTATGTGTTCTTTTTCAATAATTTTTATCATTTCATTTTTATCGATGATATCCGTGAATTCAATGTTTGATTTTACTCAATTTAAATTTTTGTTCATGGAGAAATATTTGACATACAGGTTTTGGAATTCTACGAACAAAGGTAAATCGTTACAATATAAACAGAAATTTCCTTTTTTAAGAAAACAATTTTTCTTTGGTTCCATAGGACAAGTATATTTGGTTTTTGTATAAATTGGGCCTTTCAGAAATATAAATGTGAAGTGTTGGATCTTCTGTTGCACTGCGAACGGTTGAGCTTGTCGATGAAATGTCGTTTCCTTCGATAATATTATTGGCAATCGGTCCGCCGGCATCTTTGGCGCTTTCATTGCCGAAAATATCCGACAGGCTAATAATATCAGCATTTGAAATGTCTTTAGCATTATTGCCATCAATGTATCTGCTGAGCCCATCTGCTGCATGATTTTCTTTTCCTTTCAGAAATACATAATCGAAATCATTTAGAAAGATTTTCCACCTCATGTTTGGGTCCTTGATGCTGTTAAGCCAAACAAGCGGCTTGTGATCGGTGCGCACCACAAATTTTCTACCGCACACATATGTTCGACAATATTTAATTGGCTATACAACTGCAAGTAACTCTTTTTCAATTGTCGAATAGTTTTTTTTCGTAATAATTGAGAGTGTGGGAGGCATAACAAATTGGGTGATTGCTTTGGCTAAGTACGGCTCCTAAAGCGTAGTTGGAATCATCCGTCGTTAGCACAAATTGTTTGTTGAAGTCTGGACTTTTAAGAATGGGCTCTGTTATTAGTAATGGTTTTAAACTTGTAAAAGCCCTATTGTATTCTGGGTCAGACAAGTTAACTTTTTCCGATTTCTTTAAATATTTTATAAGGGGGTATGCGACTTTAGCATAATCTTTCATAAACTTACGGTAATAGCCCGTTATACATAAGAATTGCTTGATGATCTTCTTATCTTTGGGAATCTTCATAGCAATAATCGCTTTTATTTTGTTATCGTCCGGTGTTATGCCATTATTTACTATAGTGTGCCCTAGATATTTTGTAGATAGGCCAGCAAAGCTGCATATATTTATTTGAATTTTCAAATTGGATTCTTTTAATTGTTTCAGATTGTTTTTCAATGAGTCTAAGTGTTCCTCAAAGCTGGTAGAGAACAATAGAATGTCGTCTAAGTACACGACACAGTTTTTTTTAACGAAATCTTTTAGGCCCGAATGCATAAGTTTCTGAAATGTCGCAGAGACATTTTTCAGCCCGAGTGGCATTCTATGAAACTCAAAGTGACCATTCTTGGTCGAAAAGGCTGTTTTCTGTCTATCACGCGGTTGCACTTCCATTTGGTGGAAGCCCTTTACTAGGTCAATCGTTGAGAAATAACTGCACTTCCCCAGTAATCGTCTGCTCGTTGAGCTTCCTGTAATCGATTACAATTCGCCACAGTTTTTGGCCATTTTTACCATCTTTTTTGGGGACTACCCAAATGGGCGAATTGTAAGCGCCGCTACTAGGGGCAATTATTCCCTGTTATATGATTTCAGCGATTTGCTTATTGACTTCCTCAGTATGTATCTCAGGGTACTTATAAAGTTTGCTATAAACTGGAACTTCCATTTTTGTTTCTATTTGGTGGGTTATCGCGTTTGCAAAGGTCAGATTATCGCCTTCTTTGTAAAAAAATAGACTCATAAGAATTGAGCCAGAATCTTAACCTTGAAGCATCAACATTGCTCAGGTGGATTGCAAATAATGTATCACTTATTTTGTCTTCGAAAGCTTCACCGCAACAAATATCGAAACTTTTATCGATATAACACTTTTTTGACTACGTTTCTTCGCCTTCGTTTAAATATAACGCAAATGTTGCATCGTCTGTAATAAGCAAACTGTTTTTGTAACTTATAATCGGGTTAAGTTGACAAAGAATGTTATTACCTATAAGTTCGTCAAAGAAATTGTGGAACTGGTATTCTATGAATTCTACATAGCTTATTTTATATAATTCGCTAAACAGGGGGATTTTGTATATAATATCTGATTGAATGATTCCCCCAAGAACTTTTAGATAATGTGTATCAGATGTTGCTTTCCATTTAGGATTACAAATATTTTTATTGATGATACTATGTTCGGCACCACAATCAATCAGAAATCTAAGAGGAACCCCGTTACATATCACGACTATATACGGTAGATGCCCCTGCGACCGTTTTGATAATTTTGTCGGTTGGTGCAGGTATCACATCTTACGCATTCCCCTCATTATTGGCTATGTCCATAGGTTCATGGTCCCTATCTACGCCCATTTCTATTGCTTTGTTGTGATGATTGTGGACTTTGTGAGAAGTTGTTTCCTTGTGCTCGGGGTTGGAAAGAGTTTGTATTATTGTAATTGGGACTGTAAGTAGTCTGTGTGTAATTGTTATTGTTAACACGTGGGTGCGTACGAATGTTGCTATCTTGCCTAGGGACATAATTATTTTGCCTTGATTGATTAAATGTTTGATAAAATTTCCTATTTCCACAATCATTGGGTCCTAAAGACTGATGACCTACCTCAATAATAATTTTATATGCCTCACCCAGGGTTTGAGGATTCCTACTCAAAATAATTGTTTTAGTCGGTTCGGAAGGTTATTTTGGAAAGATTCTAACGCTATTCTATTATTCAAGTCTATCGTATCTGCATTATATCCGTTACTATTTAAAGTATGTTGTTAATTCCATTCAGGAAACTACTCGTACTTATCTCGTCATAGTAATTTCCGATAGTCGTCTTAACCCTAGCTGTTCTTATCTCATCGATTAATTCATTTATTGGAACTTTTGCTCCAAAACAATTTTTTATTACTTCCTTTATTGGTGCCCATGTATCCAATCTACGATGGTTATGAAGTTCGCACTTGGCCCTACCAACTATCCTATTTTTAATGTACCCAATCAGAATCGCTTTAGAAATTTGGTCGAATTCATTTAACATAAGCGTCACTAATCTTTCCAGAAAATCCACCTTAGATGTTCATTAATTAAATTAGGCTCGCCCGAAATTCGACGATTCACAAAAGCAACAGTTGTCGTGTACACAACAAAAGTGTCGTCACTCGTCACTATGTTTCTCTTTTTTTCATTTTGCTTAGTCTCTATCCCACTTAGAGTAGGGAAACTCTTTTGCAATCGTAGTAGTGACTTTCACAGTCACAAACTTATATAAAAAAAACAAAACAATACATTTCATAAGTCAAGGCAGTCAAACAAATTCCTTATGTAGAACCACATGCACAAAATCGATTCGACTATACGCTTATCCCTAGCATCTTTCTTTTCTTTACGATTGACTTTCAAAGACAAGCAGACTTGAAAATGTTTTTTTTTCTCTTAGTAAAGCTGGCCATGACAGTCTCTCGTTTGCTCTAATTGCTTCTCGCATTCCTGTGTTTGGTTTTCCAATAACTGGACTGGCCAAACTCAGCAATTTAATATAAATTTCTGAATCCATTCTAAGAAATTTAAAAAAATCTTCTGGTTTAGACATTTCTAATTTTTTCAACAATTTAGTATGAGTGCGATCGTTTCTACCATACAGCCACTCTTTCATCCTCTCTCGCCTTTTTTAATTATTATTTTTTTCTTGCTTTCGCTTTTTGCATATATACATTGCAGTGAAATTGCATCATCCGCGTATGCGTTCTCCAAATTTTCTTGTTGAAAGTTACAGCAAAAATGATGTTCCACAAATCGCTTCGTCATGTGTGGCCAAATATCAGCCAACAAATCACACGAACATATTCGTCGTGTATGGCCAGCTTAAGCTACGTAAAATTTGTAAATATTGTAATATTTCGGCTAGGGTTCGAAATTATAAAACGTTATTCTATTTCAAAATACTTAATTTATTATTATTTAAAATAACTTCCAAGTAATTCACCGATTTTACTACTATCTCACAGTTTAAATCTCCTATCATTCACTATTAAGACTTAAGGGCTGAACAGGATGTGAATCTGAAGCTTTAAGTGTAAGGGTGCGTACGACAAAAATGGACAGCACATATTTATATATAGATCTAAAACTAATCTAAATTTTTCAATAGCATGCACAGCGTCCATTGTATAGCAGTTTACCGGTGCTCCGCTTTTATGTTTCTTCTTTTGTTTTATGTTGTTGGGCCCTGGTGTTGCAGGCTGTTCGTTACTTGTTGTATGTTAAATGGAGCTCTTCGTGTGGGTATGGTCAAACCTCGGAACCACGCATATATATATTAGCAGTTGAGTATATTTGAGTTTGTTGGTTGTGGTGGCTGTTTTTGAAATAAATCCACGAGGCTCTAGTAAATGTATAATATTTGAAACCGTTTTGGATTTGTTTTTTTCTTTTTGCGTATGATTTTCAATGTGTGATGTGATTTATTATTATTTTTTTCTTTACCTAGGAGGTAGTGAACATTTTTATATAACAATATCCTAACAACTCATGGTTTACACACGAAATTATTGATTTTTTAAAACACACCTGACACAGCCTATAAGAAGTGGATAAGATTTGAACTCCTAGAACTTTATAACAGTTTCCGCTAACTAAGGAATTTGGTGAACTCAAAGATTAACCAAGCCAAAAGAGTGTTTTACGATAAACCCTTTGACCGCAAGCCACCTTCAAAAACTCTTTGGCATAATTTACGTGAGCTAGGTGTTTGTCGAAAAAAGAATGCCGAAGTAAATAACATCGATCCAATCAACTCAATAGTGATTTCATGAAAGTGCAAAAGCCATCCAGCACGAGTACTGACCCATTGGATATAACACTTAATAGCTTTGAATTTGCTTGTATTGAACAAGCTGATGTCATCAAGGCTGTACTTAAAATCAAGTATAATGCTGTTAAAATCGATGGAATTCATCCCATTTTCATTTAAATCATACTACCTTTCATTCTTCCAGCCATATCCTATATTTTTAATAATATTACTATACAATGACTTCTTCTTTCGAAGCTCATGGAAAATTCTAAAAATTCTTCCCATTGTGAAAAGGAAAGTGTCCTCCAACTCTCCGGCTGAATATTGACCCATTGCCATCTTTCCCTTTTGTCAAAAGCTATGGTAAGGATAGTAAACCAGCAGATGTCAGTCTTTATCTAACGCAAAAAATTACTTTGTACAAATCAGCCAAGATTCAGACTTCATCATAGCTGTATATCTGCTTTATTAAAAGTAACAAATGATATCCGAGCGCCAATGGATAAGGACCTAATAACTTTTGTGACTTCACTTAACTTTTCCAAGGCCTTTGATACAGGGGATCATATGAAGCTTCTCTCCAAACTAAAGAGATTATTCGGCTTTTCATCATTTGCCATCAAGCTCGTCAAAACATACCAACATGGTGGAAGAAAACAAACTGTTGCTGTTAATAATGATATATCGATACAGCGGGTGTACCTCAAGGATCCATACTGGGTCTTTTGCTATTTACGATATTTATCATAACCTTCCGAAAGTAATTAAATACTTTTAGCTGTATATGTATGCAGATGATGTACAACTTTACCTAAGTTGTAAACTAGGTCTCACTGACGACGCAGCCTACTCGTATAAACGTAATAAAGATCTTCGAAAAATTCTAGATTGGTCCGTAGATAATTCGCTGCGACTGAACCCAGTTAAATCGAAATGCTTTGTTATTAGCAGAAGCAGCATGAATAGCTGCAATCTGCCTAACATATTTCTCTGAAATGAGCCAATTGATTATTGATTATGATTTTATGGATTATGGATTATAACAACACGCTAAGTTGGAATGATCACATCTCCACTATAACAGTAGAATCTGGATATCGTGAACAATTAAAAACCAAACCATTTCATGTTCACGAGAGAGTTCACTTTTGCGAAGTTCGAATTTTTACAAAGGAATAAAACAATTCCTCAGCAGAAATACACTTACAAAAGTTTTTATTTATGTATTTTGATTGCATTTCTAAATAACTGTTTCTTTTTGTTCATAAAAAAAATGTTGCAAAGTAACATATGGTATGGTAAAAGATTAAATTAAATTATGGAATTTTGTGGAAAAAGTCGGTCATCTGTTTTCGTGTCTTTTTTTTCCAAGAGCATTCCTGCCGCCCTTTCCCTAAGGCGTCTTAAGACATTTAAGTCACTTTGGCAAACAAACTCATCTTCAACCCATTCCAAGGCTTTGTGTAACATTGAATTAGCTTCACTAGGCTTGGTTTTGTCTTTTGGCAACTGTAGCACATCTCCATCATCACTTATGATGTTGGTGCTTTGGGCGATATTAGAGTCTTCCATATCTTCGTTCCGTTAATTGATGTCTTCAGTTGTACAGCCCACCTACACAAGATTTTACTAAAAACAAAAATTTTAAAAATCATTGGAATTCAACCTTAGGACATATAACATCGAGGAGTTTCCTTGCATTCTCCACTTCCGAATTGATTTCCAGACACCATTAACATTTTAAAACATTTAGTGGTACAGACATAATTTTCCGGCTCATTTTGGTTACCTACGAAATTTAAAATATATTTCCAGTCCTTGATCATTTTCAGTCGATCCCAAGCAGACTTTAAAAATGAAATGGCGTCTCTTAATGTTATGTTTTTCATAGGATCTGAAATGTCCTCTTGTTTTGCAACAACAAAAGCCAATAGACTAGTTCTATAGTAAAGCTTTGTAATTTCTATGGAATTTTGATGCATGGGTTGGATAAATGCAGTAACATTCGGGGTCATAAACATTGCAGTAATACAATGATTATCTGTCGTTAGATCATCAGTCGTTCATAGACCTCCGCGAGGAATCAACGTGTTTCGGCTACTCGTAAAAGTAATTATAAAAAAAAAGTGGTTTTTACATAGACAATTAGAGTCGATAGTGGCAAGTGTTTCGGTAGCCCAGGTGGTAGTGCCGTCGAACAAGTAAATCAGGGGTCGTGGGTTCGATTCCCGAAAAGTGATAGTAAAGTTTTTTTTGATTTTTAGATTAAATAGAAAACAATCAAAAGAATACGAAAGTGCTATCGGACGATGAGCAAAAAGGAGCGGTCCGCTATTTCAATAGCGAGACCGGCAGATGACGTAATGTCATCTGATGATCAAGCCGTAATATCGGCCCATCCAGAGGCAATGACCAAACGGAGGAGGAAAGTAACACCAACTCCTAACCTTGTGAAGCGCCATTCCCTTTCAACGTCTACCGAAAAGCTGCCCGGTAGAGTGAGGGAAGAGGTGCCAACAACATCGGCAAGGGCAGCAAAACAAAATAAAAAAAGACAAGTTGCAGACAATGACGACTTTCCATATGTGTCAGACGGCGGAGAAGGTCACTATATGGGAGGTGACAATACGTTCGCATCGCTCGCAGCCTCGGAGTCAGAAGACGAAGAGGATGAGTCAATGCTCTCAACAACAGCATTAAACAGCTGCAGCGAAGAGTTCTTGCCATTAAAGAAAAACAAATTGCAAGAAGGGAGAGAGAAAGCCAGCCTGCCCCACATCAGCAGCAAGATGTCGAACAGACAAGGCCACGGTAGCAACAACAAAGCCAAAGTAAAAAGAGCAGCCTACGACAGAGCCAAAAAAATACATACAAAAAATAAAAACCAATAACAACATCGACAGCAGCAGAAACAACAGCAACAGCAGCAAGAGAAACGACAACAGCAACAACAGCAGCAGCAAAAACAACAACAACAGCAACAAAAACCGCAGAAGCAGCAGAAACAAAGGGTTCCACCCATAAATATGTTCAAGATAGAACTCAAAGACATGATCGAGTTATGTAAGTCGGCCATTCCTTCCTTCGATCAGTCTCCTTCCAAACATCAGTAAGGTTTTCGAAAAAGTCATCAATAGAGTCCTGACTAAATGGGTTGAGGACAGAAATATAGTTCCGGATAATCAAAACTGGTCTAAACTGGTTTCTGATATCCAATGGAACAAAGCCAAGAAAAAGTGCACTGGTGCCTGCCTGATTGACTTGGAAAAGGCCTTTGATACCGTATGGTTAGAAGGACTCTTCTATAAGTTGAACAGACTGGGCATTAGTAAACCACTACTGTATATTCTTTTCAATATGCTCACAGATAGACAGTTCATCGTGAAAAATGGCGATGTGACTTCTACTGGCACATTCAACATTAAAAACGGTCTGCAACAAGATGCGGTAAATTCGCCAATCCTTTTCAACATTTACACAAGTGATCTGATAGGTTCACTTCATCATGCCATAGCGTACGCAGACGACTTAATTGCGTACAGATCAGATCCAAACATTGAGGTTATAAACATTCTTTTGCAACGTGACTTCGATAAAATTAAACAATATTGCGACTACTGGAAGTTGAAGATCAACTTTCAGAAGTCGTAAACCATTCTGTTTAGGACGCCTTTGTCTGGGGCCTCTTCGGATACCAGAAAGAATTGGCGAAAGTTTCAGATGGTGGGACAACATGGGCAGCCACTTGATTGTCGAAATGTAGTCAGATACCTTGGGATCTGCCTAAATCAACATCTGTATTTTAACAAACATATAGATTTTGCTCTGGCCAGAGCCAGAGGTGCATTTGCCCTTACAAAGAGACTGTTTTATAGCAGGCAACTCGATGCGAGGGTAAAGGTGATCTGCTACATGGCCCTTATTCGGCCTATGCTTACATTTGGTTGTCCCGTGTGGTTCAACGTGAGAGCAAGTCTTTTGAAAAAGATTCGGGTGTTTGAGAGGGCTTGCCTTAGGGCTTGTCTTCGCTTATACAGAACACCAGAGTCTGAGTACATAAAATTCTATCCTAATGAGGTCTTGTACAATAGGGCGAACCTAATACGAGTGGACAATTTTGTTATTTAGTTGACTCGAAGGCACATTGCAAGAGAAATGACCTCGTCGAACCACCTGATCTCCGGGGCTTACTACCCTAATTATTTGTATCATGAGATAGTTCGCTTTGACGACTTTATTACTCCAGAAGCGTTCCTCTACTTCGATATGAAAGGTCTGGTCCAGGACAGATTAGCGGTACCGTTAATCTTCCACGTCGCTCGAACAGCTGCGGACAGGCGACTCAACTACGACAGAGACGTCGCACACGGCAGTACGGAACGTCTCTGGTTTAGTAGGGCGGTAGGAAGTCGCAACATGAGGGATGTTTCTCGGCAGCACCAACAATTTTGGTGGCTTGCAGAAGAATGGGAAGCTCCATCTTCGAATTCCTCTAGTGCAGGGTAGCTCCATTAGGGAGCAGAGTTGGTCAGCCTAATTTTTATTAGCCGTGGCCGGCTTACATAGGATAGGCAGGGTTAAGGTAGTTTTAAGAAGAAAAAAAAAACAACAAAAAATTATAAAAAAACAAAAAAAAAACAACTGATGGGTAACCTTATCTAAAAAAAAAAGTGGTAGTCCATACCACACCAAAAAGAAATAATACTTGTACAATAAGATAGTTTAAGTAGGTTAAGTAGATTAAGATTTATTTTACGTAGTTCGTAGTTTTTAGTCTTAAGTTTTATTTTATAAGAAAAAATATAAATACACTAAGTTTTTAAATTTAAAAACAATATATTTTCTTCGTTTTAGGTTTAACTTAGAGTGTCCGCACGGGGCCAGTAAGTTAGAATAAGATAATTTTAAGTTAATTAAGCTAATTTTTAAGCGTTTTAGCATGTAAGAGTTACTGAATTGAAGAAAATAAAAATGCATTTAAAATGAAATGTCGTTAGATCATTTTCCGGACGATGCGATAGAGCATTATCCAACAGCAGAAGAGCCTTAACTGGTAGACCTTGATTTTTCATATATGAACTGACCTACAAAAACATTCATAGTAGTTTATAGTTTGAATTTGAATATGCCGGCTTGGATGACCTAAGACGATTTTGAACTTTTGTAGTCTACTGGGCAGTTAAATATTTTTTTTCACGCTGCTCAAGGAACCAACAGTATAGAGCCTTTTCCATTTTGAGATCTTCGGATGCTCGAAGTGTTTTCCCTTGCCTGGCCCCAAAAATGTATTGTTCACCACACATCTTACAACTTGAACACTCCTTTTGTTTACAGCATAAATGGTAGACTTCGCAACGTTGTAATTTGGCTAAACTTGTTACGTACGAATCACTGCCGAAATACTCAATTACCGCGCATTAATCCGTCAGTGACAATAATTTTGGTTTCACATATAAAACTAATAAATAATTATAGGCTATGCAAACAAGAAGTTATAAACACAAAAACCAAGCAGACAAGACAATCAATAACAATTAATATGAAGACAACTAGTAACACACCAAACATGACACGAAATAACTTGTAACTAACTGAAAAGTGTATAAGACGAGATGTTCCATCAAATTTCAAGTTGCAACTTGGTCGAATTTCACAATTATTTGAAGCGAAAATTCTTGTTCACGTTTTGGAGGAACACTTCATTTTTGTTAGTTTGTTTACGTTTTAGAGATCTCAATGTTAAAAAAGATCTGTTCACGTTATCCTGAGCTCACAATAACTGGTGTTCACGCTATCGAAAGTCTACTCCATAGGCAAAATCGATAACACTGTGTGAACACTCAAAAACGTGAACACCCCAAAACGCGAACAAATTTTGTTGTGCATTGACTACTCTAAAACGTGAACAAGGCGAGAAAGCTCTAAAATACTCGTATGAACAATAAACGTTTCAATGTTTTCATGTAGTTGAAATATGAACATGTGTTAAGGACGACAACAAGACATCCGGGTTTATCAGTGCAGCGTTGCACCAACCAAGCGGTCTGTCTAAATAAAGATACATAAGAAAATAAGGGACCAACTAAGAAGGCGAGAGAAAGAAGGTTCAAGAAAGGGCGCAGTTGTTCTTTGCCTAATGTGAATGTCTATCTAGAAGATAAGCAAATGTACGAGTACTAAAGGAGTATTCAACTTGTTTTGATATACACTGAAGAGCGAAACTGTTGCTGTTTGCACAAAATTTCCATGTACGTTAAGTTATTTTTTCTTTATACATTTATATGTAAGAAATTGTTATTTTCTTTTGGAATATGCACATTTGTTCTCCTCTAATCCGCATTTACCGTTCATTATTCTCTCTTGTTTATGGAAAAATAGGGAAAAAGAAAACAAACTCTAACAGCAACAGTTTTGCACCACTTTAATCATTCTTTAACAAAATTTGTAATAGTGAGAAGTTGATTCATTCTGCATATTTGTTATCTTGTTTTTTGTGGCAATAAATTAAAAGGAGCTCAGTGAAGTGTTAAATATGAAAATTAATCAAGAGAAAATTAATAATATAATTAAGCTTCTTAAAGATAATAGGTCTGTTAGATTTATTGCTAAAAAATTAAAAGCTAGTGCTTATACGATATTAAAAATGAAAAAAAAAACATGAAATAGCTTCAATAGAAAACAACGGGGGACGTCCAAGAAAAATAAATGACCGTACGGCTCGTCACATTGCTAGGAAAGTCTGTGGTGTGAACGCAGTTACCCCAAAAGAGGCTATGAATGAGCTTAATGTTAACGCCAGCATCTGGACTGCTCGTCGTAGCCTTAAAAGAATTGGTCTGAAGGCTGGAGGAAAGAAAAAGAAGCCACTTTTATCGAAAAAAAAATATAAAAAAACGAAAAGATTTCATTGCATCCCATGAAAATTGGACATTTTCAGATTGGAAACAAGTAAGGCAAATCGAATGGTGTTCATGCATCTATTTTCAAGTCAAAAAAATATTCAAAACATTTTTTAGGTTATTTGGTCAGATGAGACAAAGATTTGTCGTTTCCAGTCGGATGGAAGGTCATGGTATTGGTCCAAACCCTCTGATGCACTCAACCCAAATCAGTTCACTCCCACTGTTAAGCATGGTGGTGGGTCTGTAATGGTGTGGGGGTGTATTACTAGGAAAGAAGTAGGACCATTGGTTCGTATCGATGGGATAATGAATAAAGAAAACTATTTAGCGATATTGCAAGAGAATCTTCCTTCTGCAGTTCGCAAATCGGGTCTTGCTGTTGAAAATGTAATTTTTCAGCATGACAATGACCCGAAACACACCGCTAAATTTGTCAAAGAATGGCTCGAAAACCAAAGATTTTCAACACTAAAGCGGCCTCCACAAAGTCCAGACATGAATCCTATTGAAAATGTTTGGAGTCACTTAAAGAGAGCTCTTGGAGCATATGAAAATTCCCCGAAAGGAGTTAACGGGCTTTGGGAGAGAACTAAGGCTGAGTGGAATGCTTTACTGGACGAAATGATAACCAAACATTATGAAAGTATGACAAGAAAGTGAAGGAATTAAAAAAAGCAAAAGGATTATGGACTAAATATTATTTGATAGGCCTGGTGCAAAACCGTTGCCTCAAACTTTTGTTCTCTGTTAAGCAATTGTTAACCCTTTTTCCTTAACTACTAAATTTCTCACTATAATTGTAATAAACGAAAACAAAAAAGTAAAAATAGACTTATTTTTCATTTTAAACCAATTTTGTAATAAGAGCAACAGTTTTGCTCCTCAGTGTACATTTCAATACATGTAGTTTGAGCTAATAGTAAGCCATGCGTTTTATTTGTGGTTGCGTGTAAAACGCACAAAATATTTTAGTTGTAATTTCGGCTTAGCATAGAACGTTTCGCCTTGAATTTTTACAAAGAGGATCAAGTGTGACGTGCTAAGCAAAAAAATATAATGTTGCTAAATCAATAACTTGTGGCATTAAAGCAAAAAAGAAAAAGATTTTAAAATGCGTTAACGATACATTCTCTGGGTCTGGAAAAAGAAAAACATTGCGTACTTCAGAGCTGCCCAAAATGGAGAAGGCTCTGTATAGTTGGTTTATCCGTATGCGAGATAAGAACTGACCAATTAGTGCTTCAGTGCTGAAGGACAAAGCAAAAAAACTGCATTTAAAATTTAAGGAAAATTAAAGTGATTTCTGCGATTACACAATCCATTGACCCATTGAAACCTATGGGAAATCCTGGCAAGGGCGGTTTATAATCAGAGAAAGCCAGGAGTTCAAAATGTGAAACAACTCAAACAAAGAAGTTGAAGTGTGGAATAATACGAGTATACCGGAAATAACTTTAAGCAATCTTATTTCCACCTTACCATGACGATTGTTAAGTGTTGTAAGAAATAGCGGACAAAGTATTCCTTACAAAATAAATTTTTACCTGAAAACTAATAAGTAAGAAATCTCGAATTTATACTTCTTCACAGGTCAATTTCGATTTTCTTTTTTAGAAATTTTAGAAATAAAAATCTTGAATTTATACTTTTTCACAGGTCAATTTCGGTTTTATTTTTAGAAATTTCCGTTTTAAAGTAAAATAAACCATTAAAAAGAGTTTTCCCTAAAAAAAATATATGTAAACAAAAATAAGAAAACAAGTGTAAGCTTAATTGGAAAGTTAATTTTAATCGTCTGGTTTTGGCTAATCGAATAATATGATAACGCCGGGGCACATGTCGTCGGTTTGCATGGACATTTGGTTCCGCCGAAGTTGTCCAAAACAGTCGTTCGCGGATCTAAGCTGAGAATAGACGTGTTTCGGCTTTTCGCAAAGTAGGAAAATTGTGTTTTAGTTTTCTCGTAAAGATAATTAGTTGCACTTTTGTTAACTGTGTCGGTAGCCAAGCAAGTAGCGGCGTCGGTCATCATCTCGTGGGACACGGGTCCGAACCCGGGCCAAATCTTGAGAAGTCCGTATACTAAGTTTTTTTTTTCTCTAAATAAAATAAATTTTCTTAGTTTTAGCTTTAATTAATGTAAAAATTGAAATATGTTGTAAGGATCGTCGAAAGACATTTAGGCTAAGAATCATGTTTAACCTAGAGTGCCCGCATGGGGCCAGTAAGTTACAATAAGATAGTTTTAAGTTATTTAAGCTTATTTTTATGCATTTAAAATGAAATGAATGGGCCAAATCTTGAACTTTTTTTTTTGTTAATTTTTTTTTTTTCAAATTATGTGAAGTGTAAAGTAATAAGGAAATCACAAATCACGCGATGGATGGTGGAGAGCGTTCCGCTCTTCCCATAACGGGATGTGCCATGACGAAAGCCATTAGAAGGAGGAGGAGGTTGAAAACCACTCCTAACTTAACTAAAATAAAAATAAGTGCTGCTTTCACAGCTGAAACAGCAACAGCAACACAACAAAACAAAAAACAACCAGGTGATGCGTTAATGCACATCTCTGATGAGTAATTCATCACACCGAAGTGTGAAAAGCGGCAATCGATGTTGATGAAGGGGTTGGAACAGTCTTCTGATCCTTAGGAGATCCTGGCACTGCTCAAAGACAAGGAGTGCGAAGGACTCAAATTTGTGGGGGTAAAGCTATCTACCACAGCTAGAGCCAGGCGGGAGAAACGGGGTCTTCCGTCCTTCCTCAGTCCCGAAAGCCGTCTAGATAGTCTAAGGAATATCAATGTCCTAGACTACCAGGTGGTTCACTGGGAAAAATTAACAAGGAGCGAAGGCGTTATACAATGCGTTCGCTGCCAGAGGTTCGGACACGCCGCGTCGAACTGCCAAATGCAGCCTCGATGCGTGAAGTGCGCAAAGAACTAGCGTTCTGAGGAGTGTGCTCTGGGTAGGGACGGAGCATTCGATAGGACGCAGCTCTCGTGCGTGCTATGTGGAAGCGTGGGACACACAGCAAACTATAGGGGTTGTCCTAAGTTCGCTGACATAAAAAAGCAAAACTGGCTCGGCAACAGAAGATAAAGGTCAAACGATCACTTGTTAGGTTCCAAACACCAGCCGTCACGTCCTTAATCTCCTACGCTCAAAAGCCGTCAGGTAGGGGGGCTATGGCACAGCAAGCGGCTGTTGCTTCTCCGGCGCCAATGCCTTGCTCCCAACGTGGAGGTGGTGTTGCGATCTTCATCTTCATTAGAGTGTTACGCAGGTTCCGGGTGTTAGAGGCAGTCGTCATTTACATCCCACTCCGCAGTGGAAAGTGGCCTCTGCTTATGCATCTGAAGCTTCAAAATCCACCTTATTCATTACAGAGCTCGGCACACTTTTTCGACTTCTGAGGCTTGAATCGGGGGAGAATTATTTTATAATCGGCGGGGATTTCAACGCTAAACACAGAGATTGGGAAAATAATTTGCCAAATACTAGGGGGAACCTACTACTCGATTGGTGGGGTCAGCACGATGCCATATATAGACTTGGTCTTAAATGGATGGATAACGCGTCGTTTCCCAGAGGCGGCTCTTTTTGGATCTACTACTGTACGACGAACGTATACGACTGACAGGTATGAATAGACAAATGCTAAACTGTCTGCTCACATTCGAGTATGACAGCAACCATTGCGGTTTTAGCAACGAAATTGCGGAATTGGAGGAGTTTGTCCAAAGATATTCTATCAACTACAGTAAGACTCGTTGGACACACTTCTCAGCAACCTTGAGAAGAGCATTCTCTTCAAACACGCTCCACCCAACATCCTATGGGAATTTATCAAACGAGGAGATCGATAAGTACCTTAAGCGAATGGACGAGACGATAAAACAAACTATGGACACTACAATCCCGTGGTATAAACAAACGCCTAATGAAGATCTGTTCCGCAATCCTACTATTGACGCACTGCACTGACAGAAAAGTAGACTTCTGAGAAGACTTAAAAACTTGTACAGACAGTTTACAGACAGAAAAGACCCAGAGATTAGGACACTGAAGTAGTCGATTCAAAATATTCAAACGTTAATCAAAAAGAATTACAGAATTGCTGTAAGTTTGTATTGGAACAACTAGGTACGGGCTGTAAACACCAGGAACCCGAATATGTTCCCGCAAGTAAATAAACTATTTCGGAGAAAAAATCAAAACAATCTTCAGTGTCTTAAAATAGCCCGGACAACAGACAACGAACGGTTACTGACAATAGCAGAAATTGATACAAATGAGGCTGCTGATGATGGCGACTTCTTTGTGTTCGAGGATCCACAGGAAAATGTTGAGGCCATAGGGGCGACTTTCCAGGAAGTATACAAGGCCAATGATGTCATTGGCCCTAATTATGACCCGCACAATCGCGTCTTGGTGCACAACTTCAATATTCGAAATGAAGTAGAGAACTGGCGATCCGAGGGCTCTGGTTTCACCCGGTTCAGCGACGAAAATATGGCAAATAATGTCATTGCCAGAGAAGGTGAGCTACCCCCGTTCATTTCGAAGGAAGAACTCCATGAGATCTTCGACACAATCAGAGCTATGAAAATAGTGGGGAACGATGGTGTTCCGAACATCCTGCTTCGACATCTTCCTCTAGAAGCGGTTGACATTTACACCACCCTGTTTAATAATGCAATGAATAGTGCACATTATCCAGCGCGTTGGAAAACGGCGGAAGTTCAACCAATCCCCAAAAAGGGGAAGGATACATTCAATCCTTCCGAATAACAGTAAGGTGTTCGAAAAAGTAATCAATAGAGCTCTGACTGGGTGGGTTGAGGACAGTTCCGGATAATCAATTCGGTTTTAATGCAGGATATGCTATCTCACATGCCGCGTCTACACTGGTGTCCGATGTCCAATGGAATAAAGGCAAAAACCAATGTACTGGAGCCTGCCTAGTTGACTTGGAGAATGCTTTCGATACTGTATGGATAGAGGGTCTTTTCTACAAGCTGGCTAGTCTGGGGATCAGTAAACCACTCTTGTACATTCTTTATAATATGCTAATCAACAGACAGTTCATCGTGATGTGACTTCTGTTGGAATAAATCAAAAATGGTCTTCAGAAAGGCGCGGTCAATTCGCCGATCCTACTCAACATTTATACAAGCGACTTGATAGGTTCACTTCCCTATACTATTGCATGCGCAGATGACTTGAAAGCGTACAGAACAGGTCCAAAAATCGAGGTTATTAATACTCTCTTCGATAAGATAAGACGACTTTACGATGACTAGAAGCTGAAAATCAACTTTCAGGAGTCGGAAACCATTCTTTTTGGAACGCCATCGTCTGGAGCGTCTAGGGATACCAGAAAAAATTGGGGAAAGTTTTCGATCATATAGCAACACGGACAGCCTCTCGCCTGTCGAAATGTAGTCAGATACCTTGGGATCTGGCTAGATCAGTTTCTGTAGTTTGACAAAAATGTAGATGCTGCTCTAGCCAGAGCTAAAGGCGCTATTGCCCTCACAAAGAGACTGTTTTATAGCAGCCAACTCCATGCGAGGGTAAAGGTAATCTGCCACATGGCCCTTATCAGGCCCATGCTGGTATTTGGGTGTCCCGTGTGGTTCAATATACGAGCAAGCTTAATGGAAAAGATTCGGGTGTTTGAGAGGGCTTGCCTTAGGGCTTGGTTTCCTTAGTAGAGAACACCAGAGTCGGAGTACAAAAAATGTTATTCTAATGAGGTCCTTTAAAACAAGGCGAACCTAATACGAGTGGACAACTTCGTAATTAAACTGACTCGAAGGCACAATGCAAGAGCAGTGCAGCAGCTTACTACCCCAATTACCTTTATCATGAGAGTGTGCACTCTAACGGCTTCGTTCCACCGGAAGCATTCCTCTACCCAGATCAGATAGGGTTGATCCAGGATAGATCAGCGGTCCCGTTAATCTTCCATGTCGCTCGGACAGCTGGGGACAGGTTGTATACTACGAGTATATGCGATGTTAAAGAGAGTGATGCCTCTGTAGTTGGCGCAATTCAGAGGGTCTCCTTTCTTGAGAAACGGACAAATAATGCTGAGGTTCCATTCATCGGGCATACATTCGTCCAACCATATAGTATTCTACAGATGAGTTGGTGTATGCTCCTTACCAAGTCATCGCCTGCCGCTTTGAAGAGCTCGGCAGTCAGGTCGTCCGCTCCAGCAGCTTTGTTGGACTTTAGTTTAGATATAGCTATTTTCACTTCATCCAGGTCGGGTGGACGGAATTGTTGGTCGTCATCGTCCAAATCGATAAAGTTGAATTATGTAGAATTCGAAGTCGTGTATAAGACATATGGTGCCCTTGCAAAGATAAGTAAATCTGTTTATGCAAACGAGGTGCGATTACCTTATTTAGAAAAATCTGTCGATGAGCCTAGAGAGCTTCATAAAAAACTAGTTCCGTTTCTAGTGATGAACTAAGACAAAGTATGTGGAACCCTTTCCTCAAATCAATTAAAAGCGCTTAATATTAAGTACTCGGCTAAAGACCTTGCTCACCTGATTCTTGCTTTATAGCGCTGAAGCACGGACTCTATCGAAAGCGGATAAAAATATCTTTTGTCGTTCGAGAAAAAAATCCTTCGAAAAATTTTCGGTACCGTTTGCGTTGATGGACTTTAAAGAACTTGTTTCAACGACGTACGAGCTGTACAGGGACATCGACCTAGGCCGAAAACTGCACATCAGTCGCCTTAGATGACTAGGAGAGGCTTGTTAATTGAGGCTCAGGTTCAACCCATGCTGTACCGACACCTAAGTTTGAAAAGTTTGTAGTGTCATGGTCCGGAGTTCTTTGACTAGGGAATCGATTCGGCAGAAGAAAAAAGGACACTAGTCTTGAGTTAAGAACCTCATAAGTTTCGAAGAGAAAAAATTTCTTGATGGCATTCAGGAACCCAATTAAAAACATTTCTCATCATTGCATACATTTCACTGCCTTGGAAGGCACCCACCTCCTTAATCAATATTCATCGTTACCGCGATTACTTCGAGCCGCAGTACATGGCTTCATTTTTTAGCGAAATTACGATTTAAGGTCACTTAGATATCACAGCATATTACTGGACAGCTTTCAGTTGATGAGATAATCGCAGCCCAAGGTCTATTAATAATGAAAGTGCAACAAGATTTATTTTCCAGTGAAAGGAAGGAAATAGAATCACTTAACTCTCGCCAATCATCACTGAAAAGGCAGTAACGTGAGTTGGGGGCCGATAGAGAAATGCTTATCTCCCTTTTTGACAACGAGATCCCGTCATATTGTCCTAAATCAACGTCTTATCACTCCTCATTATCCACGATATTCACATGAATCAGCAAGATGGTGGTCAGTAACCCTTCGAGCTGAATACGGGATTCCGCACCTTAAGCTTACTGCCAGGGCTTGTTTTCATTAGTGTTTTTAAGTGCTTTAGTTACAAGACTAATGGAAAAGCTAATGGGCGATCTACCGTCGTTACTAGTCAATCAGGCTCGCCCGTTTGAAACTTCTAGGGTAGATTATGCCAGCAATTTAAAACATGGAGGCTAGGTGTAGCAAAACCACCAAGGCAATCGCTATACTTATATGTGTCTGTACGAAAGCGGTACAACTCCAACTCGAGAATGAACAGCAGTACAACAGCATTTCTTGCAGTATGTGAATACTTCGCCTTGTAGGATCTCAGGTATATTTCAAAGCTAGTCCCAACCTATGTCGCTACAAATCATATCAACCTACCTGCGGCTCCACATTTTGGCGGTTTATGGAAAGCATGAGTTAAATCCATGAAACACCATCTAAAACGAGTCATCGGACACCAAATGCTTAGTTTCGAAAAATGTGCAACTGTCCAAGTTGTCCAGCAACTGAAGATACCTATCCTATATGATCCAAGGACACTTGTTAATTGAATCATAGTTCAAGACAGAACCCGAAGAGGATTTGAAAATTAAGTCTTTTTATTTCGAGAGAGAGCAAATGCAAAAAATACAGCAGGACTTTTGGGAAAAAGTTTAGACTTAAATAACTGGCTCACCCCAACATCACTCAAAATGACTATCTTCGAATGTGAAAATAGGCAATTTAGAACTCTTGCCCGATGAGCAATCGCCACCTAAGCTTTGGCGGTTTGGTGGAGTCATAGGAATCCTTTCTTGACCTGACAAAAAGGTTCGTGTAGAAACAATATTGAGAACCTTATTGTCAGACTTTACCATTTTTAATTGTTAAGATGAACAACGGGGAGTATTTATACGAGTATTTGCTAGCCTTAAGAATTGCAATAAATAATCAAATTAAATTGTTAAATAACACATCAAATCGGCAGACTACGCACCAAATATTCTTCTCTTTTCATGAACCGACAGACCTACTCGTAAAATCCAATAAACGGATCGGAAGCAGATTTCATCTCACAACACACATCTTTATGGAAAGAAGAGAATTAGCAAATATGTTCAACCAATTGTCAACAATTTTGTCATTGATGGTAGAGGAGACCGAAGAGAAGTGTAAAAAAGTGCTTAGGCAAAATTCTTTGTTTTGTCTAGGGGCCCTCCCACTACCAAGGAATTACATAAGTGAAAAATAAAAGGGGAGAGAAGGGAGAAAAAACTATCAACATTATCTATGGTTGCTTTATTATGTTCATCCTATTTAGTCTGAGGTCAATGACCGGCTGATCGGTTATACAAGAAACTAAGACAAAGCCGTTGAGTTCATGTCGCAGTTATTTTTTTAACCCTGAAAGACTATTGTTCGTCGATTCGACGACGTTGCTTTCTCTTTCTCTCTTGCAATAATCTCTTAATGATAAAAATAATATAAATTTAGTTACGAGTAGTTAAAATTACTTTTTTTTATTACAGAATACTTTCGTAATGCTTTAGAGAATAAAAGTAAAATGATATGCAAAAAGTGTGTTTTAGTACAGGTCGTCGAATCGACGAATAATAAGCTTAGTTTTCTAGGGTTAAAATGGATTAACTGTGGAACTAAGAAGCAATTACGGAGATATACCTTAAAGGCCTTAACATTGATAATTTTTGTTAGAATTGAAGGCTTACTCTCTGTAGTCCAGGACAAGGCACATAGTAGGGTAGGGAGAGGTTTGTTTTATTATGAAATGATCTAACTTATAAATTAGGAGCGGAAAAGGAATTTTTATTTTTTTAATTAGAATTTACAACTAATTACAGAATGATTATATTTCTTCAGCACTAGCTACCAGGGCCGTCAGCTAGAAAAAGGTATATTTAAGAAAAGGGATAAATTTATTGGGATTGGCACAGTAAAGGTACATAAATATGAATACCATAAATACGTATATAATCTTTATTGTTCAAAAGTCTGGCGCGACAAATGTTAATGCACGAGAGAGATGATACGTAGCAAAAATGACACTTATAAGTCTACAATATATTCGAATGCGATTTGGGCCTCAGAACTCACTAGCCACTTTTTACGCTTAATGAACCAGAATGCTATTAGAATACCTTAACAAAACTTTCGTCGAATATAAGGACGACATTTTGATATGAGAGCATTTGAAATTCCACAGGGAATTCTTTAAATGTTTCAGAATCATAATTTTAACGTGTAAATTGACAAGCGATCATTTCACAAGAAACAAACTAAGGCGGAAGGCGGATTTATATACATACATATTAATTGACTTAAAGCTGATTTCTAAGAAAGTGACTGCAATCAAGCGCCTTGTATTTCCTTAGGCTGAAAAACAACTAAGACAAGATATGGGATATTGAATATGTTAGTGTATTCAAAACTCCCAAGCTTAATTTAATAAAACATCAAATTTTGAAAATATGAAAGCATATATGTGGGATCACTTCCGATCATCTAAACAAAAAATATTGTATAATGTTGTCGAGTTTCTCAACGCAAATAAGGGTGGTTACTTAAAAACGCTTAAGGGTCAAGAGAATAAAATTGTCAATTTTCTAAGGATTGAAGAAGAATGCATTGAAGTTAACTAAGCTTAAGACAAAGGAAAGGGTCCTTTCGAGAGTGGAATAACAATTTTTATCATATTCTTAACAACGGATGCATTGTCAAAATAAATATATAAACAATGCCCAATTGTTTTTAAATCTTTTAAATTGAAAGAATTTATGGGAACAGAATTATGAATCTAGAGTTTCCGATCGGAACAATAAAAGAAAAATTCAAAGAAATGCCATATGTTTATATGCAGGAAACAGAAGAGTTTAATGTGTAAGAATTACAGCAAGATTTAAAAACTTAAGAACGACAGACAAGGCCAGTAAAAATATTCATTTATCACATGTTAGAATCTAACATGAGTTGAATTGAACTGAATTTTTTATTTATTATTACAAAAAAGTTACATATTACAATATATTGTCTGCAAATCTTGTCTGCAGAAGATTAGACATTTTATGATGGCAAATGTTGAGTTTACTTTAAATTAATTTTCAATACACTTAAAAAAGACAAATTGTTAACTCAGTTAATAAGAAATAAGATATACGGTATTTGAAAAAAAAGCTTTACAAACTTAATTAAAGCTATTAAGATACATTTCTTAAATTTTCTATAAAAACGTTGATTTTTGTAGGTCGTGCAAATGAGGTGGCAATTCATTGAATATATGTAGTTGGAACGGCTACTGCATAACTTCTACGACCGTATTCATTCCAATACCTAGGAACTTTACACTAATTTTGTATTCATCTTCTTGTATTTATTACTTTTTGAGTTCGTATCCAGCTTATACAGCTGATCAATGGATGGATACGCTTAAATGTCAGAACTTTGTTGTCGTTGCAATTTTTTAACCAATTTTTGAATTCTATCATGTAGAATGTTTATATTTTGAAGTTGGGATGCATTTCCCCACGCCAAGATTCCATATCTCAGGTAGGACTCTACCAAACTAAAGTAACATTGCCGGGAAACTTTTGATGGACATCTGTGGCTTAGGTGGTATAGTAGTGCCATTTGAAGTTATAGTCAACTATAACTCCCAGGAATTTAAACCTTGACATGTTCGTGAGTATGGTTGCGCAATCGTCGTTGTCTTGGAGAAGCAATTGGCTTTAGAACCTGTGGAGGCGCTCGAAGTTGCGTTTTTTTATTTTCATTCTATGCCTTGGAATATGAGGTGGACTGATGTGCATGACTTTAATTTTATGAACGGTAGTTATAAGGCCGTTGCCATGCCACAATGCCGTCACAGCGTTTAACTCCTATTTTCTCTACAAAAGTCATGAAGGCCTTTGAAATCTGTGCCGTCTATTTCCTCTCAAAGTTTTCAAAGAAATATTTTCCTTAGAATTTCCTTCGGCTACACGAAATTGCCTCACATTCACACAGTATGTGTGTTATGTCCTCAACGCTTTTTATTAGCATCCTAAGCTTATCCCTATTCAGCTTAATAAGCCCCTTACCGTGCAGAGGGGTGGTTTGACATCAGCAACTTCACTATTGTCGAGGAGCCCCCCTCTTCTTGCAAGGTCGTCTGCTTGTTCATTTCCTTCTATACCGCAGTATCCTGACACCCAGTACAGTCTCACCCTGTTCTGCATGCATTATGCTTTTTATCTGTAAATCAAACTGTGTGCACAAAGGTGTCCAATCCTGCCATAGGGGTGGTCCGGAGCGCTCCTGTAATGGCTATGGAATCCGTTCTCTGAACCGCCGCTAATTTTCCGTAAATCGTTTTCTTTGTTGTTGCTTTCCACCATACGAGTGCGCCAAATGTTAGTATGGGTCTCACCACTATCGTATATAACCAGTATACCATAGCAGGTTTTAGGCCCCACATTTTTCCCACAGCTCTTTTGCATATGAAAAGAGCAGTACATGCCTTCTTGATTCCTTCCGCTACGTTGAGATTCCAATTCAGTTTCTTATACAGAATCACGCCAAACTACTTCGCACTATCCGATGTTGGTGCTTTGGGCGATATTAGAGTCTTCCATATCTTCGTTCCGTTAATTGATGTCTTCAGTTGTACAGCCCACCTACACAAGATTTTACTAAAAACAAAAATTTTAAAAATCATTGGAATTCAACCTTAGGACATATAACATCGAGGAGTTTCCTTGCATTCTCCACTTCCGAATTGATTTCCAGACACCATTAACATTTTAAAACATTTAGTGGTACAGACATAATTTTCCGGCTCATTTTGGTTACCTACGAAATTTAAAATATATTTCCAGTCCTTGATCATTTTCAGTCGATCCCAAGCAGACTTTAAAAATGAAATGGCGTCTCTTAATGTTATGTTTTTCATAGGATCTGAAATGTCCTCTTGTTTTGCAACAACAAAAGCCAATAGACTAGTTCTATAGTAAAGCTTTGTAATTTCTATGGAATTTTGATGCATGGGTTGGATAAATGCAGTAACATTCGGGGTCATAAACATTGCAGTAATACAATGATTATCTGTCGTTAGATCATCAGTCGTTCATAGACCTCCGCGAGGAATCAACGTGTTTCGGCTACTCGTAAAAGTAATTATAAAAAAAAAGTGGTTTTTACATAGACAATTAGAGTCGATAGTGGCAAGTGTTTCGGTAGCCCAGGTGGTAGTGCCGTCGAACAAGTAAATCAGGGGTCGTGGGTTCGATTCCCGAAAAGTGATAGTAAAGTTTTTTTTGATTTTTAGATTAAATAGAAAACAATCAAAAGAATACGAAAGTGCTATCGGACGATGAGCAAAAAGGAGCGGTCCGCTATTTCAATAGCGAGACCGGCAGATGACGTAATGTCATCTGATGATCAAGCCGTAATATCGGCCCATCCAGAGGCAATGACCAAACGGAGGAGGAAAGTAACACCAACTCCTAACCTTGTGAAGCGCCATTCCCTTTCAACGTCTACCGAAAAGCTGCCCGGTAGAGTGAGGGAAGAGGTGCCAACAACATCGGCAAGGGCAGCAAAACAAAATAAAAAAAGACAAGTTGCAGACAATGACGACTTTCCATATGTGTCAGACGGCGGAGAAGGTCACTATATGGGAGGTGACAATACGTTCGCATCGCTCGCAGCCTCGGAGTCAGAAGACGAAGAGGATGAGTCAATGCTCTCAACAACAGCATTAAACAGCTGCAGCGAAGAGTTCTTGCCATTAAAGAAAAACAAATTGCAAGAAGGGAGAGAGAAAGCCAGCCTGCCCCACATCAGCAGCAAGATGTCGAACAGACAAGGCCACGGTAGCAACAACAAAGCCAAAGTAAAAAGAGCAGCCTACGACAGAGCCAAAAAAATACATACAAAAAATAAAAACCAATAACAACATCGACAGCAGCAGAAACAACAGCAACAGCAGCAAGAGAAACGACAACAGCAACAACAGCAGCAGCAGAAACAACAACAACAGCAACAAAAACCGCAGAAGCAGCAGAAACAAAGGGTTCCACCCATAAATATGTTCAAGATAGAACTCAAAGACATGATCGAGTTATGTAAGTCGGCCATTCCTTTCTTCGATCAGTCTCCTTCCAAACATCAGTAAGGTTTTCGAAAAAGTCATCAATAGAGTCCTGACTAAATGGGTTGAGGACAGAAATATAGTTCCGGATAATCAAAACTGGTCTAAACTGGTTTCTGATATCCAATGGAACAAAGCCAAGAAAAAGTGCACTGGTGCCTGCCTGATTGACTTGGAAAAGGCCTTTGATACCGTATGGTTAGAAGGACTCTTCTATAAGTTGAACAGACTGGGCATTAGTAAACCACTACTGTATATTCTTTTCAATATGCTCACAGATAGACAGTTCATCGTGAAAAATGGCGATGTGACTTCTACTGGCACATTCAACATTAAAAACGGTCTGCAACAAGATGCGGTAAATTCGCCAATCCTTTTCAACATTTACACAAGTGATCTGATAGGTTCACTTCATCATGCCATAGCGTACGCAGACGACTTAATTGCGTACAGATCAGATCCAAACATTGAGGTTATAAACATTCTTTTGCAACGTGACTTCGATAAAATTAAACAATATTGCGACTACTGGAAGTTGAAGATCAACTTTCAGAAGTCGTAAACCATTCTGTTTAGGACGCCTTTGTCTGGGGCCTCTTCGGATACAAGATAGAATTGGCGAAAGTTTCAGATGGTGGGACAACATGGGCAGCCACTTGATTGTCGAAATGTAGTCAGATACCTTGGGATCTGCCTAAATCAACATCTGTATTTTAACAAACATATAGATTTTGCTCTGGCCAGAGCCAGAGGTGCATTTGCCCTTACAAAGAGACTGTTTTATAGCAGGCAACTCGATGCGAGGGTAAAGGTGATCTGCTACATGGCCCTTATTCGGCCTATGCTTACATTTGGTTGTCCCGTGTGGTTCAACGTGAGAGCAAGTCTTTTGAAAAAGATTCGGGTGTTTGAGAGGGCTTGCCTTAGGGCTTGTCTTCGCTTATACAGAACACCAGAGTCTGAGTACATAAAATTCTATCCTAATGAGGTCTTGTACAATAGGGCGAACCTAATACGAGTGGACAATTTTGTTATTTAGTTGACTCGAAGGCACATTGCAAGAGAAATGACCTCGTCGAACCACCTGATCTCCGGGGCTTACTACCCTAATTATTTGTATCATGAGATAGTTCGCTTTGACGACTTTATTACTCCAGAAGCGTTCCTCTACTTCGATATGAAAGGTCTGGTCCAGGACAGATTAGCGGTACCGTTAATCTTCCACGTCGCTCGAACAGCTGCGGACAGGCGACTCAACTACGACAGAGACGTCGCACACGGCAGTACGGAACGTCTCTGGTTTAGTAGGGCGGTAGGAAGTCGCAACATGAGGGATGTTTCTCGGCAGCACCAACAATTTTGGTGGCTTGCAGAAGAATGGGAAGCTCCATCTTCGAATTCCTCTAGTGCAGGGTAGCTCCATTAGGGAGCAGAGTTGGTCAGCCTAATTTTTATTAGCCGTGGCCGGCTTACATAGGATAGGCAGGGTTAAGGTAGTTTTAAGAAGAAAAAAAAAACAACAAAAAATTATAAAAAAACAAAAAAAAAACAACTGATGGGTAACCTTATCTAAAAAAAAAAGTGGTAGTCCATACCACACCAAAAAGAAATAATACTTGTACAATAAGATAGTTTAAGTAGGTTAAGTAGATTAAGATTTATTTTACGTAGTTCGTAGTTTTTAGTCTTAAGTTTTATTTTATAAGAAAAAATATAAATACACTAAGTTTTTAAATTTAAAAACAATATATTTTCTTCGTTTTAGGTTTAACTTAGAGTGTCCGCACGGGGCCAGTAAGTTAGAATAAGATAATTTTAAGTTAATTAAGCTAATTTTTAAGCGTTTTAGCATGTAAGAGTTACTGAATTGAAGAAAATAAAAATGCATTTAAAATGAAATGTCGTTAGATCATTTTCCGGACGATGCGATAGAGCATTATCCAACAACAGAAGAGCCTTAACTGGTAGACCTTGATTTTTCATATATGAACTGACCTACAAAAACATTCATAGTAGTTTATAGTTTGAATTTGAATATGCCGGCTTGGATGACCTAAGACGATTTTGAACTTTTGTAGTCTACTGGGCAGTTAAATATTTTTTTTCACGCTGCTCAAGGAACCAACAGTATAGAGCCTTTTCCATTTTGAGATCTTCGGATGCTCGAAGTGTTTTCCCTTGCCTGGCCCCAAAAATTTATTGTTCACCACACATCTTACAACTTGAACACTCCTTTTGTTTACAGCATAAATGGTAGACTTCGCAACGTTGTAATTTGGCTAAACTTGTTACGTACGAATCACTGCCGAAATACTCAATTACCGCGCATTAATCCGTCAGTGACAATAATTTTGGTTTCACATATAAAACTAATAAATAATTATAGGCTATGCAAACAAGAAGTTATAAACACAAAAACCAAGCAGACAAGACAATCAATAACAATTAATATGAAGACAACTAGTAACACACCAAACATGACACGAAATAACTTGTAACTAACTGAAAAGTGTATAAGACGAGATGTTCCATCAAATTTCAAGTTGCAACTTGGTCGAATTTCACAATTATTTGAAGCGAAAATTCTTGTTCACGTTTTGGAGGAACACTTCATTTTTGTTAGTTTGTTTACGTTTTAGAGATCTCAATGTTAAAAAAGATCTGTTCACGTTATCCTGAGCTCACAATAACTGGTGTTCACGCTATCGAAAGTCTACTCCATAGGCAAAATCGATAACACTGTGTGAACACTCAAAAACGTGAACACCCCAAAACGCGAACAAATTTTGTTGTGCATTGACTACTCTAAAACGTGAACAAGGCGAGAAAGCTCTAAAATACTCGTATGAACAATAAACGTTTCAATGTTTTCATGTAGTTGAAATATGAACATGTGTTAAGGACGACAACAAGACATCCGGGTTTATCAGTGCAGCGTTGCACCAACCAAGCGGTCTGTCTAAATAAAGATACATAAGAAAATAAGGGACCAACTAAGAAGGCGAGAGAAAGAAGGTTCAAGAAAGGGCGCAGTTGTTCTTTGCCTAATGTGAATGTCTATCTAGAAGATAAGCAAATGTACGAGTACTAAAGGAGTATTCAACTTGTTTTGATATACACTGAAGAGCGAAACTGTTGCTGTTTGCACAAAATTTCCATGTACGTTAAGTTATTTTTTCTTTATACATTTATATGTAAGAAATTGTTATTTTCTTTTGGAATATGCACATTTGTTCTCCTCTAATCCGCATTTACCGTTCATTATTCTCTCTTGTTTATGGAAAAATAGGGAAAAAGAAAACAAACTCTAACAGCAACAGTTTTGCACCACTTTAATCATTCTTTAACAAAATTTGTAATAGTGAGAAGTTGATTCATTCTGCATATTTGTTATCTTGTTTTTTGTGGCAATAAATTAAAAGGAGCTCAGTGAAGTGTTAAATATGAAAATTAATCAAGAGAAAATTAATAATATAATTAAGCTTCTTAAAGATAATAGGTCTGTTAGATTTATTGCTAAAAAATTAAAAGCTAGTGCTTATACGATATTAAAAATGAAAAAAAAAACATGAAATAGCTTCAATAGAAAACAACGGGGGACGTCCAAGAAAAATAAATGACCGTACGGCTCGTCACATTGCTAGGAAAGTCTGTGGTGTGAACGCAGTTACCCCAAAAGAGGCTATGAATGAGCTTAATGTTAACGCCAGCATCTGGACTGCTCGTCGTAGCCTTAAAAGAATTGGTCTGAAGGCTGGAGGAAAGAAAAAGAAGCCACTTTTATCGAAAAAAAAATATAAAAAAACGAAAAGATTTCATTGCATCCCATGAAAATTGGACATTTTCAGATTGGAAACAAGTAAGGCAAATCGAATGGTGTTCATGCATCTATTTTCAAGTCAAAAAAATATTCAAAACATTTTTTAGGTTATTTGGTCAGATGAGACAAAGATTTGTCGTTTCCAGTCGGATGGAAGGTCATGGTATTGGTCCAAACCCTCTGATGCACTCAACCCAAATCAGTTCACTCCCACTGTTAAGCATGGTGGTGGGTCTGTAATGGTGTGGGGGTGTATTACTAGGAAAGAAGTAGGACCATTGGTTCGTATCGATGGGATAATGAATAAAGAAAACTATTTAGCGATATTGCAAGAGAATCTTCCTTCTGCAGTTCGCAAATCGGGTCTTGCTGTTGAAAATGTAATTTTTCAGCATGACAATGACCCGAAACACACCGCTAAATTTGTCAAAGAATGGCTCGAAAACCAAAGATTTTCAACACTAAAGCGGCCTCCACAAAGTCCAGACATGAATCCTATTGAAAATGTTTGGAGTCACTTAAAGAGAGCTCTTGGAGCATATGAAAATTCCCCGAAAGGAGTTAACGGGCTTTGGGAGAGAACTAAGGCTGAGTGGAATGCTTTACTGGACGAAATGATAACCAAACATTATGAAAGTATGACAAGAAAGTGAAGGAATTAAAAAAAGCAAAAGGATTATGGACTAAATATTATTTGATAGGCCTGGTGCAAAACCGTTGCCTCAAACTTTTGTTCTCTGTTAAGCAATTGTTAACCCTTTTTCCTTAACTACTAAATTTCTCACTATAATTGTAATAAACGAAAACAAAAAAGTAAAAATAGACTTATTTTTCATTTTAAACCAATTTTGTAATAAGAGCAACAGTTTTGCTCCTCAGTGTACATTTCAATACATGTAGTTTGAGCTAATAGTAAGCCATGCGTTTTATTTGTGGTTGCGTGTAAAACGCACAAAATATTTTAGTTGTAATTTCGGCTTAGCATAGAACGTTTCGCCTTGAATTTTTACAAAGAGGATCAAGTGTGACGTGCTAAGCAAAAAAATATAATGTTGCTAAATCAATAACTTGTGGCATTAAAGCAAAAAAGAAAAAGATTTTAAAATGCGTTAACGATACATTCTCTGGGTCTGGAAAAAGAAAAACATTGCGTACTTCAGAGCTGCCCAAAATGGAGAAGGCTCTGTATAGTTGGTTTATCCGTATGCGAGATAAGAACTGACCAATTAGTGCTTCAGTGCTGAAGGACAAAGCAAAAAAACTGCATTTAAAATTTAAGGAAAATTAAAGTGATTTCTGCGATTACACAATCCATTGACCCATTGAAACCTATGGGAAATCCTGGCAAGGGCGGTTTATAATCAGAGAAAGCCAGGAGTTCAAAATGTGAAACAACTCAAACAAAGAAGTTGAAGTGTGGAATAATACGAGTATACCGGAAATAACTTTAAGCAATCTTATTTCCACCTTACCATGACGATTGTTAAGTGTTGTAAGAAATAGCGGACAAAGTATTCCTTACAAAATAAATTTTTACCTGAAAACTAATAAGTAAGAAATCTCGAATTTATACTTCTTCACAGGTCAATTTCGATTTTCTTTTTTAGAAATTTTAGAAATAAAAATCTTGAATTTATACTTTTTCACAGGTCAATTTCGGTTTTATTTTTAGAAATTTCCGTTTTAAAGTAAAATAAACCATTAAAAAGAGTTTTCCCTAAAAAAAATATATGTAAACAAAAATAAGAAAACAAGTGTAAGCTTAATTGGAAAGTTAATTTTAATCGTCTGGTTTTGGCTAATCGAATAATATGATAACGCCGGGGCACATGTCGTCGGTTTGCATGGACATTTGGTTCCGCCGAAGTTGTCCAAAACAGTCGTTCGCGGATCTAAGCTGAGAATAGACGTGTTTCGGCTTTTCGCAAAGTAGGAAAATTGTGTTTTAGTTTTCTCGTAAAGATAATTAGTTGCACTTTTGTTAACTGTGTCGGTAGCCAAGCAAGTAGCGGCGTCGGTCATCATCTCGTGGGACACGGGTCCGAACCCGGGCCAAATCTTGAGAAGTCCGTATACTAAGTTTTTTTTTTCTCTAAATAAAATAAATTTTCTTAGTTTTAGCTTTAATTAATGTAAAAATTGAAATATGTTGTAAGGATCGTCGAAAGACATTTAGGCTAAGAATCATGTTTAACCTAGAGTGCCCGCATGGGGCCAGTAAGTTACAATAAGATAGTTTTAAGTTATTTAAGCTTATTTTTATGCATTTAAAATGAAATGAATGGGCCAAATATTGAACTTTTTTTTTTGTTAATTTTTTTTTTTCAAATTATGTGAAGTGTAAAGTAATAAAGAAATCACAAATCACGCGATGGATGGTGGAGAGCGTTCCGCTCTTCCCATAACGGGATGTGCCATGACGAAAGCCATTAGAAGGAGGAGGAGGTTGAAAACCACTCCTAACTTAACTAAAATAAAAATAAGTGCTGCTTTCACAGCTGAAACAGCAACAGCAACACAACAAAACAAAAAACAACCAGGTGATGCGTTAATGCACATCTCTGATGAGTAATTCATCACACCGAAGTGTGAAAAGCGGCAATCGATGTTGATGAAGGGGTTGGAACAGTCTTCTGATCCTTAGGAGATCCTGGCACTGCTCAAAGACAAGGAGTGCGAAGGACTCAAATTTGTGGGGGTAAAGCTATCTACCACAGCTAGAGCCAGGCGGGAGAAACGGGGTCTTCCGTCCTTCCTCAGTCCCGAAAGCCGTCTAGATAGTCTAAGGAATATCAATGTCCTAGACTACCAGGTGGTTCACTGGGAAAAATTAACAAGGAGCGAAGGCGTTATACAATGCGTTCGCTGCCAGAGGTTCGGACACGCCGCGTCGAACTGCCAAATGCAGCCTCGATGCGTGAAGTGCGCAAAGAACTAGCGTTCTGAGGAGTGTGCTCTGGGTAGGGACGGAGCATTCGATAGGACGCAGCTCTCGTGCGTGCTATGTGGAAGCGTGGGACACACAGCAAACTATAGGGGTTGTCCTAAGTTCGCTGACATTAAAAAGCAAAACTGGCTCGGCAACAGAAGATAAAGGTCAAACGATCACTTGTTAGGTTCCAAACACCAGCCGTCACGTCCTTAATCTCCTACGCTCAAAAGCCGTCAGGTAGGGGGGCTATGGCACAGCAAGCGGCTGTTGCTTCTCCGGCGCCAATGCCTTGCTCCCAACGTGGAGGTGGTGTTGCGATCCTCATCTTCATTAGAGTGTTACGCAGGTTCCGGATGTTAGAGGCAGTCGTCATTTACATCCCACTCCGCAGTGGAAAGTGGCCTCTGCTTATGCATCTGAAGCTTCAAAATCCACCTTATTCATTACAGAGCTCGGCACACTTTTTCGACTTCTGAGGCTTGAATCGGGGGAGAATTATTTTATAATCGGCGGGGATTTCAACGCTAAACACAGAGATTGGGAAAATAATTTGCCAAATACTAGGGGGAACCTACTACTCGATTGGTGGGGTCAGCACGATGCCATATATAGACTTGGTCTTAAATGGATGGATAACGCGTCGTTTCCCAGAGGCGGCTCTTTTTGGATCTACTACTGTACGACGAACGTATACGACTGACAGGTATGAATAGACAAATGCTAAACTGTCTGCTCACATTCGAGTATGACAGCAACCATTGCGGTTTTAGCAACGAAATTGCGGAATTGGAGGAGTTTGTCCAAAGATATTCTATCAACTACAGTAAGACTCGTTGGACACACTTCTCAGCAACCTTGAGAAGAGCATTCTCTTCAAACACGCTCCACCCAACATCCTATGGGAATTTATCAAACGAGGAGATCGATAAGTACCTTAAGCGAATGGACGAGACGATAAAACAAACTATGGACACTACAATCCCGTGGTATAAACAAACGCCTAATGAAGATCTGTTCCGCAATCCTACTATTGACGCACTGCACTGACAGAAAAGTAGACTTCTGAGAAGACTTAAAAACTTGTACAGACAGTTTACAGACAGAAAAGACCCAGAGATTAGGACACTGAAGTAGTCGATTCAAAATATTCAAACGTTAATCAAAAAGAATTACAGAATTGCTGTAAGTTTGTATTGGAACAACTAGGTACGGGCTGTAAACACCAGGAACCCGAATATGTTCCCGCAAGTAAATAAACTATTTCGGAGAAAAAATCAAAACAATCTTCAGTGTCTTAAAATAGCCCGGACAACAGACAACGAACGGTTACTGACAATAGCAGAAATTGATACAAATGAGGCTGCTGATGATGGCGACTTCTTTGTGTTCGAGGATCCACAGGAAAATGTTGAGGCCATAGGGGCGACTTTCCAGGAAGTATACAAGGCCAATGATGTCATTGGCCCTAATTATGACCCGCACAATCGCGTCTTGGTGCACAACTTCAATATTCGAAATGAAGTAGAGAACTGGCGATCCGAGGGCTCTGGTTTCACCCGGTTCAGCGACGAAAATATGGCAAATAATGTCATTGCCAGAGAAGGTGAGCTACCCCCGTTCATTTCGAAGGAAGAACTCCATGAGATCTTCGACACAATCAGAGCTATGAAAATAGTGGGGAACGATGGTGTTCCGAACATCCTGCTTCGACATCTTCCTCTAGAAGCGGTTGACATTTACACCACCCTGTTTAATAATGCAATGAATAGTGCACATTATCCAGCGCGTTGGAAAACGGCGGAAGTTCAACCAATCCCCAAAAAGGGGAAGGATACATTCAATCCTTCCGAATAACAGTAAGGTGTTCGAAAAAGTAATCAATAGAGCTCTGACTGGGTGGGTTGAGGACAGTTCCGGATAATCAATTCGGTTTTAATGCAGGATATGCTATCTCACATGCCGCGTCTACACTGGTGTCCGATGTCCAATGGAATAAAGGCAAAAACCAATGTACTGGAGCCTGCCTAGTTGACTTGGAGAATGCTTTCGATACTGTATGGATAGAGGGTCTTTTCTACAAGCTGGCTAGTCTGGGGATCAGTAAACCACTCTTGTACATTCTTTATAATATGCTAATCAACAGACAGTTCATCGTGATGTGACTTCTGTTGGAATAAATCAAAAATGGTCTTCAGAAAGGCGCGGTCAATTCGCCGATCCTACTCAACATTTATACAAGCGACTTGATAGGTTCACTTCCCTATACTATTGCATGCGCAGATGACTTGAAAGCGTACAGAACAGGTCCAAAAATCGAGGTTATTAATACTCTCTTCGATAAGATAAGACGACTTTACGATGACTAGAAGCTGAAAATCAACTTTCAGGAGTCGGAAACCATTCTTTTTGGAACGCCATCGTCTGGAGCGTCTAGGGATACCAGAAAAAATTGGGGAAAGTTTTCGATCATATAGCAACACGGACAGCCTCTCGCCTGTCGAAATGTAGTCAGATACCTTGGGATCTGGCTAGATCAGTTTCTGTAGTTTGACAAAAATGTAGATGCTGCTCTAGCCAGAGCTAAAGGCGCTATTGCCCTCACAAAGAGACTGTTTTATAGCAGCCAACTCCATGCGAGGGTAAAGGTAATCTGCCACATGGCCCTTATCAGGCCCATGCTGGTATTTGGGTGTCCCGTGTGGTTCAATATACGAGCAAGCTTAATGGAAAAGATTCGGGTGTTTGAGAGGGCTTGCCTTAGGGCTTGGTTTCCTTAGTAGAGAACACCAGAGTCGGAGTACAAAAAATGTTATTCTAATGAGGTCCTTTAAAACAAGGCGAACCTAATACGAGTGGACAACTTCGTAATTAAACTGACTCGAAGGCACAATGCAAGAGCAGTGCAGCAGCTTACTACCCCAATTACCTTTATCATGAGAGTGTGCACTCTAACGGCTTCGTTCCACCGGAAGCATTCCTCTACCCAGATCAGATAGGGTTGATCCAGGATAGATCAGCGGTCCCGTTAATCTTCCATGTCGCTCGGACAGCTGGGGACAGGTTGTATACTACGAGTATATGCGATGTTAAAGAGAGTGATGCCTCTGTAGTTGGCGCAATTCAGAGGGTCTCCTTTCTTGAGAAACGGACAAATAATGCTGAGGTTCCATTCATCGGGCATACATTCGTCCAACCATATAGTATTCTACAGATGAGTTGGTGTATGCTCCTTACCAAGTCATCGCCTGCCGCTTTGAAGAGCTCGGCAGTCAGGTCGTCCGCTCCAGCAGCTTTGTTGGACTTTAGTTTAGATATAGCTATTTTCACTTCATCCAGGTCGGGTGGACGGAATTGTTGGTCGTCATCGTCCAAATCGATAAAGTTGAATTATGTAGAATTCGAAGTCGTGTATAAGACATATGGTGCCCTTGCAAAGATAAGTAAATCTGTTTATGCAAACGAGGTGCGATTACCTTATTTAGAAAAATCTGTCGATGAGCCTAGAGAGCTTCATAAAAAACTAGTTCCGTTTCTAGTGATGAACTAAGACAAAGTATGTGGAACCCTTTCCTCAAATCAATTAAAAGCGCTTAATATTAAGTACTCGGCTAAAGACCTTGCTCACCTGATTCTTGCTTTATAGCGCTGAAGCACGGACTCTATCGAAAGCGGATAAAAATATCTTTTGTCGTTCGAGAAAAAAATCCTTCGAAAAATTTTCGGTACCGTTTGCGTTGATGGACTTTAAAGAACTTGTTTCAACGACGTACGAGCTGTACAGGGACATCGACCTAGGCCGAAAACTGCACATCAGTCGCCTTAGATGACTAGGAGAGGCTTGTTAATTGAGGCTCAGGTTCAACCCATGCTGTACCGACACCTAAGTTTGAAAAGTTTGTAGTGTCATGGTCCGGAGTTCCTTGACTAGGGAATCGATTCGGCAGAAGAAAAAAGGACACTAGTCTTGAGTTAAGAACCTCATAAGTTTCGAAGAGAAAAAATTTCTTGATGGCATTCAGGAACCCAATTAAAAACATTTCTCATCATTTCACTGCCTTGGAAGGCACCCACCTCCTTAATCAATATTCATCGTTACCGCGATTACTTCGAGCCGCAGTATATGGCTTCATTTTTTAGCGAAATTACGATTTAAGGTCACTTAGATATCACAGCGTATTACTGGACAGCTTTCAGTTGATGAGATAATCGCAGCCCAAGGTCTATTAATAATGAAAGTGCAACAAGATTTATTTTCCAGTGAAAGGAAGGAAATAGAATCACTTAACTCTCGCCAATCATCACTGAAAAGGCAGTCACGTGAGTTGGGGGCCGATAGAGAAATGCTTATCTCCCTTTTTGACAACGAGATCCCGTCATATTGTCCTAAATCAACGTCTTATCACTCCTCATTATCCACGATATTCACATGAATCAGCAAGATGGTGGTCAGTAACCCTTCGAGCTGAATACGGGATTCCGCACCTTAAGCTTACTGCCAGGGCTTGTTTTCATTAGTGTTTTTAAGTGCTTTAGTTACAAGACTAATGGAAAAGCTAATGGGCGATCTACCGTCGTTACTAGTCAATCAGGCTCGCCCGTTTGAAACTTCTAGGGTAGATTATGCCAGCAATTTAAAACATGGAGGCTAGGTGTAGCAAAACCACCAAGGCAATCGCTATACTTATATGTGTCTGTACGAAAGCGGTACAACTCCAACTCGAGAATGAACAGCAGTACAACAGCATTTCTTGCAGTATGTGAATACTTCGCCTTGTAGGATCTCAGGTATATTTCAAAGCTAGTCCCAACCTATGTCGCTACAAATCATATCAACCTACCTGCGGCTCCACATTTTGGCGGTTTATGGAAAGCATGAGTTAAATCCATGAAACACCATCTAAAACGAGTCATCGGACACCAAATGCTTAGTTTCGAAAAATGTGCAACTGTCCAAGTTGTCCAGCAACTGAAGATACCTATCCTATATGATCCAAGGACACTTGTTAATTGAATCATAGTTCAAGACAGAACCCGAAGAGGATTTGAAAATTAAGTCTTTTTATTTCGAGAGAGAGCAAATGCAAAAAATACAGCAGGACTTTTGGGAAAAAGTTTAGACTTAAATAACTGGCTCACCCCAACATCACTCAAAATGACTATCTTCGAATGTGAAAATAGGCAATTTAGAACTCTTGCCCGATGAGCAATCGCCACCTAAGCTTTGGCGGTTTGGTGGAGTCATAGGAATCCTTTCTTGACCTGACAAAAAGGTTCGTGTAGAAACAATATTGAGAACCTTATTGTCAGACTTTACCATTTTTAATTGTTAAGATGAACAACGGGGAGTATTTATACGAGTATTTGCTAGCCTTAAGAATTGCAATAAATAATCAAATTAAATTGTTAAATAACACATCAAATCGGCAGACTACGCACCAAATATTCTTCTCTTTTCATGAACCGACAGACCTACTCGTAAAATCCAATAAACGGATCGGAAGCAGATTTCATCTCACAACACACATCTTTATGGAAAGAAGAGAATTAGCAAATATGTTCAACCAATTGTCAACAATTTTGTCATTGATGGTAGAGGAGACCGAAGAGAAGTGTAAAAAAGTGCTTAGGCAAAATTCTTTGTTTTGTCTAGGGGCCCTCCCACTACCAAGGAATTACATAAGTGAAAAATAAAAGGGGAGAGAAGGGAGAAAAAACTATCAACATTATCTATGGTTGCTTTATTATGTTCATCCTATTTAGTCTGAGGTCAATGACCGGCTGATCGGTTATACAAGAAACTAAGACAAAGCCGTTGAGTTCATGTCGCAGTTATTTTTTTAACCCTGAAAGACTATTGTTCGTCGATTCGACGACGTTGCTTTCTCTTTCTCTCTTGTAATAATCTCTTAATGATAAAAATAATATAAATTTAGTTACGAGTAGTTAAAATTACGTTTTTTTATTACAGAATACTTTCGTAATGCTTTAGAGAATAAAAGTAAAATGATATGCAAAAAGTGTGTTTTAGTACAGGTCGTCGAATCGACGAATAATAAGCTTAGTTTTCTAGGGTTAAAATGGATTAACTGTGGAACTAAGAAGCAATTACGGAGATATACCTTAAAGGCCTTAACATTGATAATTTTTGTTAGAATTGAAGGCTTACTCTCTGTAGTCCAGGACAAGGCACATAGTAGGGTAGGGAGAGGTTTGTTTTATTATGAAATGATCTAACTTATAAATTAGGAGCGGAAAAGGAATTTTTATTTTTTTAATTAGAATTTACAACTAATTACAGAATGATTATATTTCTTCAGCACTAGCTACCAGGGCCGTCAGCTAGAAAAAGGTATATTTAAGAAAAGGGATAAATTTATTGGGATTGGCACAGTAAAGGTACATAAATATGAATACCATAAATACGTATATAATCTTTATTGTTCAAAAGTCTGGCGCGACAAATGTTAATGCACGAGAGAGATGATACGTAGCAAAAATGACACTTATAAGTCTACAATATATTCGAATGCGATTTGGGCCTCAGAACTCACTAGCCACTTTTTACGCTTAATGAACCAGAATGCTATTAGAATACCTTAACAAAACTTTCGTCGAATATAAGGACGACATTTTGATATGAGAGCATTTGAAATTCCACAGGGAATTCTTTAAATGTTTCAGAATCATAATTTTAACGTGTAAATTGACAAGCGATCATTTCACAAGAAACAAACTAAGGCGGAAGGCGGATTTATATACATACATATTAATTGACTTAAAGCTGATTTCTAAGAAAGTGACTGCAATCAAGCGCCTTGTATTTCCTTAGGCTGAAAAACAACTAAGACAAGATATGGGATATTGAATATGTTAGTGTATTCAAAACTCCCAAGCTTAATTTAATAAAACATCAAATTTTGAAAATATGAAAGCATATATGTGGGATCACTTCCGATCATCTAAACAAAAAATATTGTATAATGTTGTCGAGTTTCTCAACGCAAATAAGGGTGGTTACTTAAAAACGCTTAAGGGTCAAGAGAATAAAATTGTCAATTTTCTAAGGATTGAAGAAGAATGCATTGAAGTTAACTAAGCTTAAGACAAAGGAAAGGGTCCTTTCGAGAGTGGAATAACAATTTTTATCATATTCTTAACAACGGATGCATTGTCAAAATAAATATATAAACAATGCCCAATTGTTTTTAAATCTTTTAAATTGAAAGAATTTATGGGAACAGAATTATGAATCTAGAGTTTCCGATCGGAACAATAAAAGAAAAATTCAAAGAAATGCCATATGTTTATATGCAGGAAACAGAAGAGTTTAATGTGTAAGAATTACAGCAAGATTTAAAAACTTAAGAACGACAGACAAGGCCAGTAAAAATATTCATTTATCACATGTTAGAATCTAACATGAGTTGAATTGAACTGAATTTTTTATTTATTATTACAAAAAAGTTACATATTACAATATATTGTCTGCAAATCTTGTCTGCAGAAGATTAGACATTTTATGATGGCAAATGTTGAGTTTACTTTAAATTAATTTTCAATACACTTAAAAAAGACAAATTGTTAACTCAGTTAATAAGAAATAAGATATACGGTATTTGAAAAAAAAGCTTTACAAACTTAATTAAAGCTATTAAGATACATTTCTTAAATTTTCTATAAAAACGTTGATTTTTGTAGGTCGTGCAAATGAGGTGGCAATTCATTGAATATATGTAGTTGGAACGGCTACTGCATAACTTCTACGACCGTATTCATTCCAATACCTAGGAACTTTACACTAATTTTGTATTCATCTTCTTGTATTTATTACTTTTTGAGTTCGTATCCAGCTTATACAGCTGATCAATGGATGGATACGCTTAAATGTCAGAACTTTGTTGTCGTTGCAATTTTTTAACCAATTTTTGAATTCTATCATGTAGAATGTTTATATTTTGAAGTTGGGATGCATTTCCCCACGCCAAGATTCCATATCTCAGGTAGGACTCTACCAAACTAAAGTAACATTGCCGGGAAACTTTTGATGGACATCTGTGGCTTAGGTGGTATAGTAGTGCCATTTGAAGTTATAGTCAACTATAACTCCCAGGAATTTAAACCTTGACATGTTCGTGAGTATGGTTGCGCAATCGTCGTTGTCTTGGAGAAGCAATTGGCTTTAGAACCTGTGGAGGCGCTCGAAGTTGCGTTTTTTTATTTTCATTCTATGCCTTGGAATATGAGGTGGACTGATGTGCATGACTTTAATTTTATGAACGGTAGTTATAAGGCCGTTGCCATGCCACAATGCCGTCACAGCGTTTAACTCCTATTTTCTCTACAAAAGTCATGAAGGCCTTTGAAATCTGTGCCGTCTATTTCCTCCCAAAGTTTTCAAAGAAATATTTTCCTTAGAATTTCCTTCGGCTACACGAAATTGCCTCACATTCACACAGTATGTGTGTTATGTCCTCAACGCTTTTTATTAGCATCCTAAGCTTATCCCTATTCAGCTTAATAAGCCCCTTACCGTGCAGAGGGGTGGTTTGACATCAGCAACTTCACTATTGTCGAGGAGCCCCCCTCTTCTTGCAAGGTCGTCTGCTTGTTCATTTCCTTCTATACCGCAGTATCCTGACACCCAGTACAGTCTCACCCTGTTCTGCATGCATTATGCTTTTTATCTGTAAATCAAACTGTGTGCACAAAGGTGTCCAATCCTGCCATAGGGGTGGTCCGGAGCGCTCCTGTAATGGCTATGGAATCCGTTCTCTGAACCGCCGCTAATTTTCCGTAAATCGTTTTCTTTGTTGTTGCTTTCCACCATACGAGTGCGCCAAATGTTAGTATGGGTCTCACCACTATCGTATATAACCAGTATACCATAGCAGGTTTTAGGCCCCACATTTTTCCCACAGCTCTTTTGCATATGAAAAGAGCAGTACATGCCTTCTTGATTCCTTCCGCTACGTTGAGATTCCAATTCAGTTTCTTATACAGAATCACGCCAAACTACTTCGCACTATCCGAGAGGGACAGATCCACCCCACTGAGTTTTGGCAGTGTAAATTTCTGTATCTTGTACTTTCTGGTAAAGAGAACCAGTTCCGTTTTTGAGCGATTGACATTGAGGCCACAGCCGCAAGCGTAAGTGGTGATCGTCTTCAAGGCAAGCTCCATGATCTCACTTAAAGTGCTTAAGTATTTTCCCCGCACTATTATGGCCACGTCATCCGCGTATGCCGTGGCGCTAATGCCCATTGAATTAAGCTTTTTGGGAATGTCATTTATGACCAGTACTCAAAGGAGTGGAGATATGACTCCCCCTCGAGATTTTTTCCTGGTTACTGATATTCTAGCCGAGGTTTGTCCAATGGAACAGTTTATTACCCTACCTACAAGCATGTTGCAGATTCAATTTGTTATCCCTTGTTCAATGTTTGCGTCTACAGCATCTTTGATGGCGCTGAACTTTACGTTATTGAAGGCCCCTTCCATATCCCGGAAGGCCGCCATCACAAACTCACCGAAGTGTAGACTTCTTTCAATTTTCCACACCGCCTCATGTTTCACGAAATTGCCCTTCATGTAGGCATGCTGTGAACCGGTTAAAAAACCGTTACTGCATCTTTACCTGATGGAAATTTCCAGTAAACGCTCCAGGGTTTTAAGCATAAAAGATGACACACTTATTGGCCTGAAGTCTTTTGCTGTTATGTGCCCTTGCTTACCGGCCTTAGGTATAGAACCCACCTTAACTTCTCTCTATGCTTTCCGTAATTTTTTGGATTACTACCTCTGGCGCTTCCTACTTCATAATAGGTAGAATGCCATCCGGGCCGGGGGATTTAAAGGACTGAATTGCCCACCATATTTCTTCCCTGTTAATAAGAACACCAATCTCCCCTTCGGAGAGGGAAAAATTTATGTCGTCAGTGTGCCGTGGCAAGAGGGAGTCAGCTGATAGTGTGGATCCAGGGAAAAGGGGTTATTACCAACGTTACAAGGACTTCCTTGCTGCTTTCAGCCCACGTTCCGTCATAGATTCGCAGTACCACTGCCATGACGTCCTTTTTGATTTCCTAACTATGTACTTGTCACATTTGAAAAGCTGCGCTCTATTGTAGAGTTACCTTACCTCTTTCCTTTTAAGACCTTTTCCGATTCCACCATCTCGGCTGGGCCCCTTAGGTGCTCGGTTAGCTGGAAAAGCTTTCTCAAACGCCATCTTTAGAACCCTATTTAGATTTCCTACCGCCCTGTCTAAGTTATCAATATTATCGCAGGTTTGCACAAAATTATCCAAACGAGATCTCCTGCATATTTGATGGATAAGATCCAATTCGCCCAGTCACACAGAACACATAACATCATTATCTCCTCCTTTAACTATTTAAATTCTTCGCGTTTATTTTTCATTCACGTCACCAGACTTTGAAACTCCCTCCCTACAACAAAAAAACAAATAATGGGAGCTACAGCTTTTCAATATTTTGCTTTTGTACTCGTAATAACGTAACCTACGTAAGACATTTTGTAAGTCTTGACCCAATCATTTTTCCTGGGATTCCTTTGAAAACTACATGCCCTATTCTGGAAGTTCACCTTGAAGTGTATCTATCTGTGATCAGACATTGACGCTTCGTCGACTAATCTCCAATTAATAATATCTAACCCTTCTGTATCTGAGGCAAGAGTAATATCTATCACCTCCTGTCTGTTTTTCACCACAAAAGTGGGTGAATTCCCCCTATTTCAAATAGTGAGGTTGGATAATAAAATAAGAGCAAACAAACACTCACCTTTTGTGTTGGTGTCTCCGCTACCCCATTGTGTGTGATGGGCGTTCGCATCACAGCCCACCACCAGCATCCGGTGTTTCTGTCTCGTCAAGCCCTTTAACTTCTCGGAGATGACTACCTCAGAGTCATAGGGTAGATAGGCTAAGGTCAGACAAAGTTGTTTGCCACACTCCTCTCACAAATTGCCGTCGTCATATCACCTGAGCTGAAATTATTCAAAAGAAATGCCTTTATTTGCCCTTTGATAATGATGAAAGTCCAAATCTTACCTTCTGCCCTGAAGAACAAGTCATATTTTTTTAGCCTGAGCACCTGGATCGCATTGTTCTCTTTGATCCAGGCTGCATGAGTATGGCTGTGACGTCCTGTCTGGCGATATACTCCACTAGACAGGCCATCGCAGCCTTACTGCGGTGCAGCACTTCCATCATCTTTGGGGAGTTCCTCCTCATCTTTGCCCTTGTTGGATGGCCTGGCCATCAATCTGCCCATACTGTATCCTAGCATACCTTTGGATTTTTCGAGGTATGGTAGGCAATCCCTGTTTAGGGACAGCGGGAAATGCTGGCCATGCTGCCGCCTAGGCCCCGTCTTAAGGACCAGTCCTGGGAGCTTCTCGGGGTACGTGTAGGGCCACGGAACCCATACCCAAGCCGTCGGCAGAGTGTACTTAGCCAACGCTGCCACCGTCGTACATTTTAGCTTGATGCCTTCCCAGGCATCGAACACTCCCTCAATATACCGCCTTATGCAATCGATGGAAAGCTTATTCCCATAAGCTACAACCTTGCGTTTGCCTTCCCAACCAACGCCATTGAATTGAAGTTCCTTGTTCCCTGTGGTGAATAACTCCTTCCATGCGGCGTCTTGGCATTTCTCCTCGACGAAGTTTTTCCGCTTCGTGTTACGTAGCAGAGCCCTTGCCCTTTAGTGTGCGTTTTTCGCACCCTTAGTAGCTGCGATGGAAGTGGCAGGCGCAGCAGCTGAGCCAGCTGTTCCTACCCATTCCCTCCCCGCCAAATTACCCTGTTTATTTCGATTTACGGAGGTAGCCTCGGCAGCGGATGTCCCAGCTGCTTTGGCTACCTCTATCGGGGTTTTACCCTACCTATCGCCTGTGTGAGTGCCAGCCTGCTCACCGGTGATATCGCTCGCATTAGTAAGTGTTCTTTCGAACCCCTCACCATTGCTAGCCAGAAGCTCAGCTTCCTCTAATGCCCTTGCCAGGAGGGAGGTGGATGAAGTCGATATTTCGCCTTCACTCACCTCTAACTCTTCTTGGACAGGGTTTGCTTGTTTTTTTAAGATTTTTGTTTTCCATTTTTTTCGATAGTTCTGTTCCCATGAATAAGGCCGAAAATACAGGTCACGGTTTGCTATCAGCTCATACCACCACTGGAATCAGGTCTGACAGTTCTTAGTTCGCCACTCCTCAGCCGACCGTGGTCAGTTGAGTCATTGCGGCTTAAGTCTCCACACTGGCGGCGTTGAAGATAACGCTCACTACAATGTGCTTGCCGCGGGGAATTTGGTTGCTTGCTAAGATCTTGTATTTCTAAACGTAATCATATAACCTTTTGGCAACGATGTCTTCTTATATTTTGTTTGTCACCGAAAGTATGGATATCGGGCGATAGTTGCCAATATCATACTTTTTCTCATCTTTTTCTCTCATCAGGGAGAGTAGATTGTTCAAACTCATATTATTACTAATAATTAATAATTTCCCAAGCTTTCCATGGGTTGTTTTTTGCCTTTGTGAGTTGATAAAATTCCGACTTTGCATTATTTATTTGTTTACTTAGGCTTTTTGAAATTGTTTATAACCATTTTTATATTTTATACCTTCTGTATAGCCGATCTCTCTGCACACATGCATTTCGCAGCTCACTGTTTATCCAGCTGTGCTCGTTCGACCTGTTTTTCTTCTTCCTTATTTAAGTTGTAGATGTTACCATTTGATTGACGCTATTTGTAAAATTTTCATAAGGTGCGTTTACCTCGGTAAAATTTCTTAAAAGCTCCCAGTCGGACAAGTTAATTTTGTTTGATGGATCGTAATTACAGATGTACTTATATTGTTTTGGTCTTTCTTTTTCTTTACTCTTTTCATTTGTTGTGAAAGCACAGTATATTGCGTACTGGTGGGAAAAGTTAAATTCGACAACGATCAGAATTTATTTGATTGTATTTTGTTCGGATCAGGCAATGATCTATTAGTGTTTCTGTATCTCTCGATAGATCGACAACAGTTTTTATCAATTACATACATATTTAGTGCGGGCATCCTCTATCCCTGCCGCCGGTCGGAGTGCTGTTGCTTGCACTTGGTCACTGCCGTTGCTGTTATACGGCAATGGCAATGACTGAGTGTATGTAAAAACCGATGGATGGCAGGTTGCGAATGACAATTTTGTTGGTGTTCTGTCTCATATTGTTGTAAGGGCATAACACCTACAACAATTTGTTTCGGTAAACCAACGACAAGGTTTTCACTTCGCAACCTCGCTTAGCATCGTCGGTGTTTGTGTTTTTTTCCTGTAATGGCTCAGAAATTCAGAGTGGACATAGCAAATATTCGCGGGCTAGAAAGTAATCATTTTTCTGCGTACGTCCACGCCTGTAAATACAGACCAGCTGTTTTGGTGCTAAGTGAAACACAGGTAGACCGCCGCCCACACCTCTCAGATCACTCTGATCTGAAGCTACCTGGCTACGAAGTAGTGCCATTATTCTTCTCTCACTGCGGCCTCGGCGTCTACGTGTTTCATGTGGCTAAAATTCCATCTCCGTAAACTAGACAGCAATTTGACCTTTAACGAGTTTAATGCGCTGTCTGACTCCATAAAAAGAATTGTATTCCTGTATTCTCATACTGAAATTGTTATTACGGGCGATTTCAATATACACAATTCTGGGTGGCTTCGACATTCAGGACAGACAACACCCGAATGACGGTGTCTTGAAATCTTCGCTGCGGAAAATAACTTGACCCCAGCTTGTAAATGAGCCCACGCGAATCCCAGACGTTGATAGCCATACCGCCAACACCCTGGGCTTGTTTCTAACCTCTCACCCTGATAAGTACACTGTTGATGTGCTCTCACCTCTAGGCTCGTCGGACCATTGTGTCATGTCAGCTAAATTCTCGTACATTGACCACACATTTAGAGAAAAAGTTCCTAAAAGAATAGTATGGCAATACGAGAAAGCCGATTGGAGTGGACTAACACCTTCTTTGGGAATATTAACTGCTTGTTATATTTCCTCGGTAACGACGTGGATGCCGCTGCTGATATGATTACAGACACTATTCTCTTTCAAATGAGATCCTTTATCCCTCACCGGATAAAGAGTATCAGATCAAAGGAAAAGGCGTGGTACGACACGAGCTGTAAGGAGGCTGTCAGGTTGAGAGAAATGTTTTTTCGGTCCTATAAGACTAACCCCACAGAAGAAAATCGGAAAAAATTCAAACGAGCCAGGAATGACTGCAACGCCTTTCTTAAGCGTGTCAAATTTTTATACGACCAAAAACTGAGGTAAAAAATACTACAATGTCCCAAAGGTAGCAAAAATCGTTGGTCGTTCGTCAAAAACATTAGAAATTCTGCACCATCCTCCATCCCAACGCTCATTCACAATGACATACCAGCTGTCAGCTCTTTGGACAAAGCCAATCTGCTTGCTGCACACTTTGCGGCTAGCTCAACGCTTCCAGATTGTGGTTTGTCTCCGCCTACACTTTAGTGCGTCGCATCTTCAATGGGACGAATCCACATTCGCACTCATGTAGTACGAGAGTACTTAGAGATCTTAACGCCCACAAATCCGCTGGTCCAGATGGTATATCTCCCCTTCTTCTGAAGAGGTGTTTTTCTACGTTGGCAAAACCACTGCGTAAGCTTTTCCATCAATCCTACTCTTCAGGACTCTTTCCGAGCAGATTGAAAACAGCATTTGTCCAGCCCGTCCCTAAAAAAGGCGAATCTTCTTCTCTCTCCTCTTAGAGACCCATTACACTTACGTCCCTTCTTTCCAAGGTCATGGAAACGCTGATAAATCGTCAGCTCATGAAATATCTCGAAACACGAAAACTTCTTAATGACCGGCAGTACGGTTTTCGTAGCAGCAGGTCCACTGGTGATTTGATGGCATGTCTCACCGAAAAGTGGAACCAAAGTTTACATCAATCTGGCGAAAGCAAGATAGTTTCACTTGATATTTCTAAGGCATTTGACAGAGTTTGGCATCAGGCTCTTTTGTCGAAAATGCGTGCATTTGGGATCGACGACTCTCTTCTTCAATGGATTAGAAATTATCTTTCGGAACTTTCAATTCAAGTTGTCTTGAATGGTTTCAAGTCTGATATTCACAAAATAAATGTTGGTGTGCCCCAGGGCTCCGTTCTGTCTCCAACACTCTTTTTAATTTTCATCAATGATCTCTTGTCTGCTACTTCTAATCCAATTTACTCCTTTGCTGACCACAGTACTCTCTGCTTTTCATATTCGTTCCCGAAATCACGTCCCTGCTCTTCGGTCGTAGAACGGGAGCGGCAGCGTATGTTAAGCTCACTAAATTCCGATATAAACAGCATAACCAATTAGGGAACTACCAACAGAGTGGAAACAGCATAACCAATTAGGGAACTACCAACGGAGTGGAATTTAATGCTTCCAAAACACAATGCAGTCTGCTGTCGCTTAAGCGAAATTCAAATACACACCCATTATCCATGAATGGCACTTGCATCGTTGAAACCGAAAAATTTTCCATTCTCGGTATGTGTGTTAATGACAACTTACGTTGGAATGACCACATATTCGAAGTCGCCTAAAATGCTGCGAAATGTCTAGGTTTCCTTAAGCGATGTAAGAAATATTTCACCCCCTCTTGTCTGGCTTCAATATATAAGGATTTCATATGTCCAAAACTGGAGTACATTGCTCACATCTGGTCGGGTGCTCCCAAGACATTTTTGCGCCTACTAGATAGGATTCAAAACCGTGCGATAAAACTAATAGGTGATGCTTATATTACACAGTCGATTGACACCCTCGACCACCGACGCAATGTCTCCTGTCTCACCTTGTTCTATCGCTATTTTCACCACCAGTTCTCCTCAGAAATCGCCAGTAGCATTTCGCCACTTCAAACCTCCAACCGTAACACCCGTCTTGCTATGAATGCTCATCAGTACACCCTCAAGCCCATTTTCGGACGCAACCTGAAATATCGTGATACTTTCCTAAGCTGAACAACTCGCTCATGGAATGTCCTGCCGCGCTCTTTATTTCTTAGCCATTACAACCTTCAAACATTTAAAACCAGCGTACATCGGTACCTCTCTTTTCTCCCTCCCTAAATTTCCTTCGCCCGCGCTATGTGCAAACATTTTAAAATTATAAAACAAAAAAAAAACGAAATTTAATCAGGTACATATTTCAGGCGTGAGATCAGAAGCAAGTAAATTGAAATGCGATCACCGTGGACTGCGAGTTCTGAATCTGGTCTTACGCTTGAAAAATGAACTATAAACTATTTGTGTCTATGACGAACTTGTAGAACTTTAGAGGGTTCTCAACTCCCTAATTTTAAACTAAGTTGTCTTCAATGACATTTATGCGATCGGAACATTAACATTTTCTACATTTTACATTTTTAGCTACATATGTTCTTAAACTAAGGTTCCACTTTAAAACGTGAAACTCTACGTCTAGGTGCTGGTGTTGGTCTCTTATGACGACACCAATATACAATGCCCATCCCAATCATGCCAGCAGCTAAGAGCCATGTCAACCCATAATGATGCGCGCTTAAAGACGGAGATATTGGAAACGCATTTATTTGGTTCATAACCTCTTCAATTCTAGTACTGAGACCATCAAGCTGTTTCTTATCAATGTCATAAGCCTCGGGTGGCATTGAAGTCGTAGAAGTGGTTGTTCCATTTCTTTTAAATATCCAGTTGCTGATGTTTGCGCTCGGAATGAATGATTTATTGATGGAATAGTAGTACTCGTGTTGACCGTTGAGACTCGTATGTGGCAGTTTGAGTGTACATGACTTACGGAACTCCAGCAAACCATTGCCCTGAATGTGTATTCTTGTAGTCCTGCCTTGGCAAATAAGATGACCTGTTACGCCAGATGCGACTGAAAAAGTCCATCCATTAGATTTGCTAAGAGCTATCCATTGATCTTGTGAATTAACTTCATTAACTTGACATCGAGATAAAGCATTTTAAGCATGATTCACTAACATGAACAGTGATTCATGATGATTCAAGTCTAACACAACGTCCAATAATACTTCCTGAATCCGTTCAAAATTTGTAATAATCTATTAAATATGAAGTTAGGGCTGCCAACCTATGTTTTTGCTCGAACAGCGTTTGCTTCGATTGAATTCCAACAATCGTTCTCATTACATCATGATGGAGAGCCTTAAATTGTTGTTGAATTTTAAAGGTGTCTCTTTTCAAAATGTTGACCGTAGAGTCTGATATGGAATTCTGCGTTTTTAAAAGATATTCTGCATGGCGTTCATTTTCTATTGTTCTTCGATTCGGTTAGCATCTTCCTGCTTTAAAATTCCAAACAAACTATGTGTTAGTGTTCCAACGGTGTCAAACAGGATCTTGCCTCTCTTATTTTTTTATAATTTGATCCTTGAGAACTATGCAGCAGCTCATTGGTGCGCTCTATCGCCGTAACTCGATGTTGAAGGCTATCTACAATGGGTCTGCAATAAGCTTTGTTAGCCATATCTTCTGTGCATATTCCATCTAGCAGCTTAAGATGTGATTTTATTTCGTTAAATTCAAACCGATATGTTGTTGAATTGTAACAAAATATAAGTGTTCCAGAATGCATTTATTATTTTTACTTCGCCAAAATTTTTCTTTAAAGTAAATACCAATGCCGTTGTCTAGTTTTGTCACAGCAACTTGTTCATTTCTCTGTATCAGACATAACGGTAACACTAAGAAAACGCAAAATATTGAGGCAAAATATTGCCGCTACAGTCCGGGGTGGACCTGGGCCTCAGTCTACAAGCTTCTCCAGCCAGCTCGATACCTGGCTAGCTGCCTCCAGTTTAGCACGCTAAGTTGACTGAGGTCCTCTTCCTTGCTTGCGCCACCTGAGTCTTGGAGTTCCTCAACTGCGCTGTCCCTTGGGAGCGGATTCGAAGACTTTTCGGACCGGAGCATTGGTGTCCATGCGCTCTACATGACCCAACCACCTCAGTCTTTGGATCTTCATTTCTGGCTAAGCCCATGTCCCTGTACAGTCCATACAGTTCATCGTTGTATCTCCTCCTCCACTCACCGTCAATGCAGACGAAACCGAAGATCGCCCGAAGAATTTTTCTCTCGAAGCAACCAAGAACACCCTCATCCATTTTTGATAATGTCCATGCCTCTGCGCCATAGAGCAGGACCGGGATTATTAAGGTTTATAAAAGGGTGACTTTTGTTGTCCCAGAGAGGTCTTTGCTACTCAATTGCCTTCTTAACCCAAAGAAACAGCGGTTGGCAAGAGTTATTCCTCGCTTGATCTCAGGGCTGGTGTCGTTGTCTGAATTACGAAATGTACATTCGCAACTTGTCATTGCAACAGAATGTACTCAACTATTTCAAATATATTTTTAAAATCTGTACACCTAGCTTTATTGGAAATAAAGATTTATAATTATAATAATAATTTTATAATAATAATTCATAGCGGAGCATAGGTAGACAAAGTCCCTAACTACTTCAAAGTTATACCTGTCGATGGTGATGTTCTGTCCGAGACGTCGGTGCTGGTTGTCCTTTTTGCTTGACAGCATATACTTGGTCTTGTCCTCATTGACTGCTAATCCCATTTTCGCCGCTTTCATCTCAATACTCGCAAAAGCGTCACCGACATCACGCTGCTTTCTCTCGATTATGTTAATATCGTCGGGGTATGCGAGTAGGTCTCGGTGAGACCTTTACAGACCTTAATGGAGCAGCACGCTTTCTCCATCGTCATCCTGAACAGACGGACGAGTTTGGAGGGGATACCAGAACCGGACATTGCTCTGTATAGCTCGTCTCTATAGATGCTGTCATACGCGGCCTTAAAATCGATAAATAGGTGGTGTGTTTCGATCTGAAGCTCATGGGTCTTCTCCAAGATCTCAAGATCTACCGTAGTGTGCATATTTGTTCGATAGTGGACTTTCCTGGCCTAAAGCCACACTGATATGGACCTATCAGGCTGTTGACGAACGGCTTAGGGGATTCACACAATACTGCAGATAAGATCTTATATGCGATGTTAAAGAGACTGATGTCTCTGCAGTTGGCGTAGTTCAGAGGGTCTCCTTTCTTGAGAATTGGACAAACAATGCTGAGGTTACATTCATCGGGCATACTTTCGTCCGACCATATTTTACAGATGAGTTGGTGTATGCTCCTTACCAAGTCATCGTCTGCCGCTTTGAAGAGCTCGCCAGTCAGGCCAGCCGCTCCAGCAGCTTTGTTAAACTTAAGCTTCGATATAGCTATCTTCACTTCATCCAGGTCGGGTGGACGGAATTGTTGGTCATCATCGTCCAAGTTGAAAGATTGATTCTGCCTGACAGCGGTCCGTCATCGCCGTTATACAGTCTGCAGAAACGGTCTTTCCAAATCCTCAGCATCCACTGCGATTCTACTACAATGTTTCCTTGTTCATATCTACAGGCTTTGGTTCGGGGCTTGTTTCCGTGGCATGTTATTTTTACCTTTTGGTAAAACTTCCGAACCTCATTCCTGGAGTAGCATCTCTCAATTTCCTCGATCGCGCACTTCTCATGCTTCTCATGCAGCGCCGCTTTATATGCATCTTACTTAGCTGCATGTGCTTGCCGGCATTCATCATCGAACCAGGGTTTTCGTTGTGGTGGACTGATGGCGTTTTGGCAGTGTTTCCAGTGGTCTTCGATGGTTGATGCTGGCGGCACTGGACCTCGTAAGAAAATAAGGGACACTCGATCGGAAAAGGACTTGGTGATCTCTTGCGAATGTAGCAGTCTGACGTCGAATTTTCTCACAGCATTAGTTTGTCTTGGCGTAGTTTGGGATATCCGCAAACGTACCTCGGCTACAACAAGGTAATGGTCCGAGTCGATGTTGGCTCCTCGGAACGTACGGACATCCATAATACTGGAGGAGTGCTTTGTGTCGATTGTAATTTGATCAATCTTGTTAACTGTTAATTGATCAGGAGTTCTCCAAGTCCCCTTGTGTATGTCGAGATCTGGGAACAGCATGCTAGCTACGACAATTTTTCGCCGCAAAGTCGATTAGCCTGAATCCGTTATCGGAGGTGGTGTTGTGCAGGCTATATTTTCCGATTGTTCCACCAAAGATACCTTCTCTTCCTAGCTTAGCATTAAAAGCACCGAGGACAATTTTAATGTCATGGCTAAAGCATTGCTCGTATGTCTTGTTAAGGAGTTCGTAGAAGGCATGCTTGCTGTCGTCATCTTTCTCCTCTGTGGGGGCGTGCGTGCATATAAGGCTAATGTTGGCGAATTTAGCCTTGTTGCGGATTGCTTCGAGGCGCTGGCTCAAATGCCGGAAGCTAAGAACTTCTTGTCTTAGTCTGCCTCCGACAACAAATCCGGATCCAAATAAGCGCTGCTTTGGCTGTCGATAGCAATTGCCGTAGTAGGCATCGCAGTTTTTCCCCTTCTTCTTGTCCGGCCCATCCCTTTGCATTTCTTGAATGGCGCTTACGTCTACTGTGCAGCGTCTAGGGCCTCGGCTATTTGCTCGGCTGCACGTGGCCTATTAAGGGATTTAACATTCCACGTGCATATCCGAAGCTCATTGTCCTCAAATCGTTTGCGTGTAGTGTCAACAGTAGATCCATCCATGTCTAAGGCTTGTTGTTGGTTCGTAACTTGGTTTTTTTTTCAAATAGCCGGGCAGTTACCCCGGCGGCACAACCCCAACCTGGAGGACCAGTTCCATTTTAAATGCCCCTAGGACGAGGGGTCGGTTACACCGAAGCCAGTAACCCGTTCCGGGATGTGAGAGCTGCCGTTGGCCCATATTTCTTTCTTTTCCAAGACCTTGACTAAGTCCTGAAAATCCTTACCGGCTTGAGTTCCAAATATATCGGAGTAGCCTGGATAAGGTCTTGTTTTGTTTTTCCGACACTTACCCTGATCTATGGCGCAGGGAACTCGCCATTTGCCCCCTTCACTTCGCAATTTGTAGTGAGATTCTGAGATGGCGCCACGGGGAGGCATGAAGTAGGGCTTATTAGCAGAGCTGCAAGATGTTCGGTTGCAGAGGCCCATTCTCGTCATTTAAGGAACCAGCACCTGTCGGAAGATGCGACTTCTACGAAGCCTTATACTAATCGTTGCCATCCATCGAAATTTATCCAGGCGGTTGAATTTAGTGTCTGTAACATCTGGTTCAGGTAGTGCTATCAGCGATGTGCCTATCAAAAAGTGTTCTGGGGTGAGAGCTTCCAAATCATTCGGATCTATCCAAATTGAAGTCAGAGGTCTAGATTTCACTATAGTCTCCACTTGAATGACTATTGTTGAAAGCTGTTCGTATGTTAACAAAGTTTCCCCAAGATAGCGAATTAGTAGCGTTTTTAACGATTTAACAGCAGCTTCCCAAAGTCCTCCAAAATGCGGTGATCGAGGTGGAATGAATTTCCAAATAATTCCTTCCTGCAAACATGTGTCCTCGATTGTAGATTGCACGCGTTCCGAATGAAAAGCCCTTCTAAACTCTGCAAGTTCGTTCTTAGCGCCAACAAAGTTAGTTGCGTTGTCGCAAAATATGGTTTGACAAACACCTCGTCAGCCGATAGATCTCTTAAGCGCATTTATAAAGACTTCGAAAGACAAATCTCGAAAAACTTCGATGTGATCAGCTTCAGTTGAAAAACAAACAAAAACTGCCAGATAGGATTTTGATGGCGTTTTACCTCTTACTTTGATGCGTGATGGGATGCGTTCTAATGGGACCGCAAAAATCAACTCCTGAGTGAAAAAAGGTCTTGATTCTCTGTTGGTAGATTTCCCATCAGTTGATTAATCGTTTTTGGTTTCGATGTGAAACATTAAACACATTCAGAAATAACATGTCTAGCCATCCTGCCTGCGCTCAAAATCCAGTATTGTTGTCTCGAAATGGCTATTAATGCTCTGTGTGATTCGTGCATATGTTTTTTATGTAACTGAATCAATAGCAACTTGGATACAACACTGTTTTTTTGTAAAAGTGTCTGGTAGTTGGCATCTGGTAATAAATGCGAGTGTTTTAATCTGCTTCCCACTATTAATTTTTGTGTTTAAGCTTTTCTACTGGATCTGGGATAATTGAAGTTGTACGAACTGATTTGATTTTACGATATCCGGGAATAACTTCAGGGATTGTACATTCATAACCTTTTCACCAACTCTACCATCAAAACAGCTCCTTGTAATTCTAGCCTAGCTATACTTACTATCTTAAGGAGCCCCACTCCTGACTTCGAGCAAAGTAGTTGAGTGTACTCGTAGATTTTGCCATCTTTGTGAATAGATCCGATATACACACACGATCCAAATGCGCTAAGACTGCTATCCGAAAATGCGTGTAATTCAATTACCTTTGCAGACGGTGTAAAAACATAACGTAGAATGCTGAGTTCATTTAATGCTGAAAATTGCTGCACATATCTCCTCCAATTAATAGCCTGCTCAGGTAGTAATGTTTCGTCCCACGATAGTTTAGATACCCACAGCTCCTGCAGGAATAACGTACCAAGTACAATCACGGGGCCGATCAATCCCAACGCGGGAACTGTTCTTTAACATATTTTTTCACTCGCTTTTCTTATTAGTTCGGTTTTGAAACTGTATTTCATTACATCTTGTGATGGTTCCCAGTTTAGTCCCAAAGTCTTAACTACCTCTGACTGATAAAAGGTAACTAGGTTCTCCTTGTGCTCTTCTGGAACTACTGTTACGATTATTGGATTACTTGCACAGAACTTCCGCAATTCAAAGTTACCCATTTGAAGCACTTGTTTAATTTCATTTAGTATCTCACGAGCGTCAGCTATTGTTTCTGCACCTGTTAGACAGTCATCTACGAAGATATTATTTTGGATAACAAATGACGCTTTTTCGGATTTTTCTATGTTGTCTTCTGCCAATTTATTAAGACATCGTGTTTCTAAATATGGTGCAGAGGCTGTCCCATATGTTACAGTGTTTAATTGATACCTTTTAAGCGGATGATTTGATTGTGGTCTCCAAAAGATTAATTGGTAAGGTCGATCCTCTCGTTTCACCAAAATCTGCCTGTATATTTTGCTTATATCACAGCTAAAAACATATCTATGCATTCTAAAGTTAATAATGATAGAAAGCAAATCAGATTGGACAGTTGGACTGACCATCAAAATATCGCTGAGGGATTTGCCGCTGCTGCTCTTTGCTGATGCAACAAACACAACACGAAGTTTTGTTGATGAACTTTAAGGTTTCAAAATGCAGTGATGAGGAAGCATGTAATGCGTTCCGGTTGCTTCATTTAATGATATAACGTTCATATGGCTTAAAAACTCATACTCCTCCATGAATTTAACGCATTGATGCTTCAGTTGTGCGTTTTTTTCCAGTTTTTTCTCTCTCTTTAAAAGGCAATTTTACGATAAAGTTATTGTTCTTTACCGTTATATTATTTTGAAAATGCTCTTCACACCAGAACTCTTCCTCACTCATGGTTTTTACCGGAGTATCATGGCCTTCTGTCTCCCAAAACCTTCGTACTAATTTATCCAATAAAGATAAGGTGGGGTTCGTTGCAATAAGAGTGCACAATGGTCCTTTTGGTATTTCCGTGCTTCCTGTAACTATCCAGCCCAATTTGGAGTTTTTCAAAACTGGTAGATTATATCCACATCGTATCTCCTCCTGAAGGAGCAGGTCAAAGAAAATTTCTGCTCCTATGAGCATGTCGATCAGTTCATTCTTATGGAAATTCGTGTCTGAAACATGGCCTCCACGAACTTGAAAAATTCATCCATGCTTGAACTGCTTCTTGGATCCGTAAGTGATTGTTCAAACTTTCTGTCCAATTTCTGCAGCATCAAATGCAAAATCAAAGTGTTCCAGCCATGAGTATCGAAGCCAAGGTTCTCTATCGCCTGCAAAACTTCCTTTGTTGTGTCATGCAGCTTCCTTAGACTGTTTCCCATACCTGTCGTGCTTGATTGTGTAAGGATTCCTGTGTAAGGATGATTGTGCTGTCAACAACAACCTCTTGTTATCATAACGATCAACAAGGGTTTTCCTCGCAACCTGATAGCTTACGTCGGTTGGTTGAAAATGATTGATGAAGTTATGAGCCTCTTCTGTAACGTTGGCTCTCAAAAAGTATAGCTTTTGTGCAGGAGAAATAGGATTATCATGAATGAGTAATTTGAAAAAGTCGTAAAATTGTCTCCAATTCCAGTAATCCCCATAAAATTTTGGAAGCTCTATTTTTGGCAACTTCATTGCCGTGTTGATAGTAGCTGCAATTGTTTGCGAAACCATTGCATCACCATACAATTGCAATAGAGCCCTTTCCATGCACTCCTGCATCTTAAAGTAACTTTCTATGTCTTGAGTTGTTATATCGTCCTCCATTCAATGATACAGTGTTGTTATTTCATCCCAACTCTGCTGCACTGTTTTTAGCTTTATCTGGCAGAATTGCTGGGAAAACTGTTGATTTGTTTGAGACTGGTACCTACGAGTATCTATAGATTTTTTCAAAATTTCTACTTGTAAATAAAATCTATCTTTCACATTCATTGCCATAGGCTTTCTCAGGATCGTCTTTGGCTCGCAGATGTTCCTTTATGTACTGCCCCTTTCTTCGTATTTATCTCTATGGCTGGCTCAACATTTTTGGGGACTTGATTCTTCTGGAGCCCGCTATCTGTTGTTAAATCTTCCAATCGGCCCACGATGCCATTGCGCATTTGTTCTGCAATCTTTTGAATGGTTTCGATGTAGTCCTTTTTGAAATATGGATGTTCTATTTGTTGAGAAAAATCATCTCGAATTATGTTATCGATGTTATCAAATTGATCCCAGTTTTTTGTCAATTATGCCAGTCTATCTTCGAGGTATTTTCTCATAATTTGCTCTCCAACAAGTTTCTGTTGACCGGCGAAGTACTCCAAATTCTCTCCTTGGTTAGTGCTTTTCAGCTGCGACATTATTTATTTAAAGACTACACTGAATTTTATTAAAAGAAAACAAAACTTTTTACTTTGTTAATGATTGGATTTCACTTATTTGTTCACTATAAATGTGACAAGTTATCACTATAACTGTCTTGTCACGGTCTCCAGAATTATGTTAACTTTATAGTGACACAAATAAAAATAAACCACATTTAAATTTGGATGTTTTGAGTAAAATTATCTTTATTGACAATTAACGACTTCGTCGTTTCGTGGTTCTGTTGGAACTGAAAACTTTAAACTAATTATTTAATCAGGTACATATATCAGGCGTGAGATCAGATGCAAGCAAATTAAAATGCGATCACTGCGAGTTCTGAATCTGGTCTGACGCTTGAAACATGAACTATAAACTTATTGTGTCTATTGCAAAATTGTAGCATGAGAAAATTCTTACATAACATCTGTTAATAGCACAATATTTATTTTCATCCTTCTTAATCTCAACTTCGGATAATGCAATAACTGACTAACACTTAATATAAAATTTTCCCAGTTCCTTCTTAAATAATGAATATTTAAAAACAAGCACAATAATCCGTTAACTTATTTTATATAATTTTTCATTGTTTCTTTGGTTTTTAGATATTATTTTCTTCGTTTATTTTTTCCATCATGTGTACGTTATTTTTGATCGGCTCTCCATCGGTCTTACTTGCGAGTACCTTGCTATTTCTGAGCCAAGCATATTTCCTTAACTGCTTTTGACTTTGTTTTAGTAAGCCAGAGAAACTTGTTAATGGTTAGTTAATTGATTGTTTATGTATATGCTTTGTTTTGCATAAACATCGTTCTGTTCTCTGTTTATATTTCTATTGGCCTCTTCGTAAGTAAATGCTTTTATTATTTTTGTCTTTTCGATGATCGCTTATTCATATGCTTGCGTGTGCAGCAGACCGATATATTTTTCAGTTCTTTATTTTTCCTATTGGTGTATATGGAAATTTGATCAATATCATTTTCATTAATTTGAAGTCCTAGTGTTTCGCCGATCTAGTTGACAATCTCGAATGCATCTTGCCCGTTTCAGTCGTTGGGCTCTGGGAAAGCTACATAAGGTTCCACCAGAGTTTTAATTGTGTTCAATAGAGCTCTCGATACCCGGGTACCCGCGAAATATCCCAGGTACCCGCATTTTCGGGTATTATCTGTAGCGATAATATTGGGTACCCATTGATTGTGTACCCGCTATTCTTTGGGTACTCAGTACTCTTCGGTTTTCAGCGATATGCCATATAAGTCACAAAATAAAAAAAAACATAACTCAAAGACATTTTAATATACATATATCAAGTTTGCGGAAACATTTTATAATTTTTTGACATGAGTACTTCTGAAGCGCTTCTAATTAAATGGCTGGAGAAAATATCACTAGATGGAAGTGAACTTGAAGACGATTTGGGAGTAGATTTCGATTCAGATGATGGTGAAGCTGACCCCATTTACGTCGCTGATTTAGATGATGACATGCAAAATATTGATGTATCTAATCAAGATGATATCAATGTACAATCAACACCTACTAATGTTCAGGAAGCTGTAGGCACGTCGAAACCTGCTTGTGAGAATTTGGTTACTAAGCTACCGGTATCGGTTATGAGGGGTAAAACCAAATATATTTGGTCTTGAAACCGTCTTCGTAAAAAAAAGGATCGAAAAGTAATCCTTCAAGAAACATAGTCCATATTATTCCAGGGCCAAAAGAAGGAGACAAGGGCATTGTAGATCCCTTGAAGTGTTTTGAACTGTTTTTTACTTCAAAATTGATGGATGAAATACTTTTGCACACTAATGAATATGTTATATTGAGTAAGCAGCTACTAAGTATAAAATTCAGAATACCACTACATCACAGGTCACAATAGAAGAGCTTTGTGCTCTCCGTGGCATATTTATCTTGAGCGGTGTATTGGAAACTGATGAACTGTTTGATACTAATATTTGTGCATCCCAAAATTTGGCTGCAATGAGCTGTAAACGTTTTGAATTCCTTGTCAAGTGTCTTCATTTCTATGATCGTAATACTCGAGACGACAGAAAAAAATCTGGTAAATTTATGCCTTTCCTATCTATTTGGAAAATTTTTGTTAAACAGTGTAGAGATCTTAATAAGCCAGCCTCGTACGTGACAATAGATGAATAAATTTTGGGGATCAGGGGACGTTGTCCATTCCGTATTTATATTCCTAATAAACTGGCCAAGTACGGAAAAGAGATTGTTTAAGTGTGCGATGTGAGATCGAAATATATGATTGATGCTTCACCGTATTTGGGGAAAAAAACGCGGGTTCAACTATAAGTGAATCATTGGGCTCTTTTTATTGTAAGCTGCTTTCAAAGACTATACACGGAACAAATTGCAATTTAACTTGCGATAACTGGTTTACTTCGATACCGCTGGCTGAGCATTTGCTTCAATCACCGTAGAACCTTACGGAACAATTGGAACAATTTGCAAAAAATTTTTATTCATTTTTTTTTATTTTTCCAATAAATATTATAGCTGTCCGTGGACACTAGGTAATTGGTTTCAAAGTACCTTTAGGGTTACAATTTGTTTTAAGACCACTGTTTTAAGTAATAACCTAGTTTTAACATTAGTGCAACAACTTAGTTTTAACATTAATATAGGTATATGAGGCCATCAGCGCAAAAGTGGTGTAACCCACAATTTTTGTTGGTTGCTGTTCTGATGTTGCATACATTCTTTACATTACCAACTACAAAAGTGGTGTAAGCCACCTTTTGGTATTCAAAAGCAGATGGAGCTGAAAAAATCGTTTTTGCACATAGCATAATATAACAAAAAAATATTTACCAAATTTAAAATCCCCATTCTCTCCTTTAAATAGTTTGGGGTTACACCACTTTTCCGCTGATAGCCTCATATATATTTTACTTTTCTATTTATTCATATATTCATATACCTTAAAGCAAAATACTATACATATAGATTTTTCTATATCCAAAAGCAGTTTTGGTTTTGAGTTGAAAGTTTTGAATTTCTTTCTAAAAGCCAGTACAGTATGTGGTCTAAATTTGTCTTTAATTTGGTTACGTTTTTGAATTAAGTGTGGTTTTCATGTCAGTTTATTATCTAGAACTATACCTAGGTATTTCACAGAGTTGTCAAGATTAGTTTCCTTGCTGTTCAGCATTAAAGTTTGTAGGTGGATATTCCTTTTTGTTGTGTATATGACTTGGACAGTTTTTTCTTCGTTAATTGTTATGCTTCATTTGCGCGACCAGTCGATTGTCTTGTCTAGTATATATATAAGATGGTTAGTAGCCATTTGCATGCAGGGTTGTGATGAAAGAATCACGGTGTCATCTGCAAATGTTCCTACCATCGAGTCTTGTGTTAAGGAATTCGATATGTCCACCGTGTACAAGAGGTACAGGTAAGATCCCAGAACACTGCCTTGGGGGACATCCGCATCCATTTCACATAAGTCCAGTGTTCGTTGCTGCATTGAACACAGAAGCATCTATCGTTTAGGTAACTTTTAAGTAATTCAAATTAGTCTGGGAGCATTGTCTTGAGTTTGAGTAATAGCCCTTTGTGCCAATCTTTTGAATGGTTTCGATGTAGTCCTTTTTGAAATATGGATGTTCTATTTGTTGAGAAAAATCATCTCGAATTATGTTATCGATGTTATCAAATTGATCCCAGTTTTTTGTCAATTATGCCAGTCTATCTTCGAGGTATTTTCTCATAATTTGCTCTCCAACAAGTTTCTGTTGACCGGCGAAGTACTCCAAATTCTCTCCTTGGTTAGTGCTTTTCAGCTGCGACATTATTTATTTAAAGACTACACTGAATTTTATTAAAAGAAAACAAAACTTTTTACTTTGTTAATGATTGGATTTCACTTATTTGTTCACTATAAATGTGACAAGTTATCACTATAACTGTCTTGTCACGGTCTCCAGAATTATGTTAACTTTATAGTGACACAAATAAAAATAAACCACATTTAAATTTGGATGTTTTGAGTAAAATTATCTTTATTGACAATTAACGACTTCGTCGTTTCGTGGTTCTGTTGGAACTGAAAACTTTAAACTAATTATTTAATCAGGTACATATATCAGGCGTGAGATCAGATGCAAGCAAATTAAAATGCGATCACTGCGAGTTCTGAATCTGGTCTGACGCTTGAAACATGAACTATAAACTTATTGTGTCTATTGCAAAATTGTAGCATGAGAAAATTCTTACATAACATCTGTTAATAGCACAATATTTATTTTCATCCTTCTTAATCTCAACTTCGGATAATGCAATAACTGACTAACACTTAATATAAAATTTTCCCAGTTCCTTCTTAAATAATGAATATTTAAAAACAAGCACAATAATCCGTTAACTTATTTTATATAATTTTTCATTGTTTCTTTGGTTTTTAGATATTATTTTCTTCGTTTATTTTTTCCATCATGTGTACGTTATTTTTGATCGGCTCTCCATCGGTCTTACTTGCGAGTACCTTGCTATTTCTGAGCCAAGCATATTTCCTTAACTGCTTTTGACTTTGTTTTAGTAAGCCAGAGAAACTTGTTAATGGTTAGTTAATTGATTGTTTATGTATATGCTTTGTTTTGCATAAACATCGTTCTGTTCTCTGTTTATATTTCTATTGGCCTCTTCGTAAGTAAATGCTTTTATTATTTTTGTCTTTTCGATGATCGCTTATTCATATGCTTGCGTGTGCAGCAGACCGATATATTTTTCAGTTCTTTATTTTTCCTATTGGTGTATATGGAAATTTGATCAATATCATTTTCATTAATTTGAAGTCCTAGTGTTTCGCCGATCTAGTTGACAATCTCGAATGCATCTTGCCCGTTTCAGTCGTTGGGCTCTGGGAAAGCTACATAAGGTTCCACCAGAGTTTTAATTGTGTTCAATAGAGCTCTCGATACCCGGGTACCCGCGAAATATCCCAGGTACCCGCATTTTCGGGTATTATCTGTAGCGATAATATTGGGTACCCATTGATTGTGTACCCGCTATTCTTTGGGTACTCAGTACTCTTCGGTTTTCAGCGATATGCCATATAAGTCACAAAATAAAAAAAAACATAACTCAAAGACATTTTAATATACATATATCAAGTTTGCGGAAACATTTTATAATTTTTTGACATGAGTACTTCTGAAGCGCTTCTAATTAAATGGCTGGAGAAAATATCACTAGATGGAAGTGAACTTGAAGACGATTTGGGAGTAGATTTCGATTCAGATGATGGTGAAGCTGACCCCATTTACGTCGCTGATTTAGATGATGACATGCAAAATATTGATGTATCTAATCAAGATGATATCAATGTACAATCAACACCTACTAATGTTCAGGAAGCTGTAGGCACGTCGAAACCTGCTTGTGAGAATTTGGTTACTAAGCTACCGGTATCGGTTATGAGGGGTAAAACCAAATATATTTGGTCTTGAAACCGTCTTCGTAAAAAAAAGGATCGAAAAGTAATCCTTCAAGAAACATAGTCCATATTATTCCAGGGCCAAAAGAAGGAGACAAGGGCATTGTAGATCCCTTGAAGTGTTTTGAACTGTTTTTTACTTCAAAATTGATAGATGAAATACTTTTGCACACTAATGAATATGTTATATTGAGTAAGCAGCTACTAAGTATAAAATTCAGAATACCACTACATCACAGGTCACAATAGAAGAGCTTTGTGCTCTCCGTGGCATATTTATCTTGAGCGGTGTATTGGAAACTGATGAACTGTTTGATACTAATATTTGTGCATCCCAAAATTTGGCTGCAATGAGCTGTAAACGTTTTGAATTCCTTGTCAAGTGTCTTCATTTCTATGATCGTAATACTCGAGACGACAGAAAAAAATCTGGTAAATTTATGCCTTTCCTATCTATTTGGAAAATTTTTGTTAAACAGTGTAGAGATCTTAATAAGCCAGCCTCGTACGTGACAATAGATGAATAAATTTTGGGGATCAGGGGACGTTGTCCATTCCGTATTTATATTCCTAATAAACTGGCCAAGTACGGAAAAGAGATTGTTTAAGTGTGCGATGTGAGATCGAAATATATGATTGATGCTTCACCGTATTTGGGGAAAAAAACGCGGGTTCAACTATAAGTGAATCATTGGGCTCTTTTTATTGTAAGCTGCTTTCAAAGACTATACACGGAACAAATTGCAATTTAACTTGCGATAACTGGTTTACTTCGATACCGCTGGCTGAGCATTTGCTTCAATCACCGTAGAACCTTACGGAACAATTGGAACAATTTGCAAAAAATTTTTATTCATTTTTTTTTATTTTTCCAATAAATATTATAGCTGTCCGTGGACACTAGGTAATTGGTTTCAAAGTACCTTTAGGGTTACAATTTGTTTTAAGACCACTGTTTTAAGTAATAACCTAGTTTTAACATTAGTGCAACAACTTAGTTTTAACATTAATATAGGTATATGAGGCCATCAGCGCAAAAGTGGTGTAACCCACAATTTTTGTTGGTTGCTGTTCTGATGTTGCATACATTCTTTACATTACCAACTACAAAAGTGGTGTAAGCCACCTTTTGGTATTCAAAAGCAGATGGAGCTGAAAAAATCGTTTTTGCACATAGCATAATATAACAAAAAAATATTTACCAAATTTAAAATCCCCATTCTCTCCTTTAAATAGTTTGGGGTTACACCACTTTTCCGCTGATAGCCTCATATATATTTTACTTTTCTATTTATTCATATATTCATATACCTTAAAGCAAAATACTATACATATAGATTTTTCTATATCCAAAAGCAGTTTTGGTTTTGAGTTGAAAGTTTTGAATTTCTTTCTAAAAGCCAGTACAGTATGTGGTCTAAATTTGTCTTTAATTTGGTTACGTTTTTGAATTAAGTGTGGTTTTCATGTCAGTTTATTATCTAGAACTATACCTAGGTATTTCACAGAGTTGTCAAGATTAGTTTCCTTGCTGTTCAGCATTAAAGTTTGTAGGTGGATATTCCTTTTTGTTGTGTATATGACTTGGACAGTTTTTTCTTCGTTAATTGTTATGCTTCATTTGCGCGACCAGTCGATTGTCTTGTCTAGTATATATATAAGATGGTTAGTAGCCATTTGCATGCAGGGTTGTGATGAAAGAATCACGGTGTCATCTGCAAATGTTCCTACCATCGAGTCTTGTGTTAAGGAATTCGATATGTCCACCGTGTACAAGAGGTACAGGTAAGATCCCAGAACACTGCCTTGGGGGACATCCGCATCCATTTCACATAAGTCCAGTGTTCGTTGCTGCATTGAACACAGAAGCATCTATCGTTTAGGTAACTTTTAAGTAATTCAAAGTAGTCTGGGAGCATTGTCTTGAGTTTGAGTAATAGCCCTTTGTGCCAAACGCTATCAAACGCCTTGGCAACGTCAAGCTAGACTGCGACACAATATTTTTGTTTGTCCAGATCGTTAAGTATTTTGGTGGATACTTTGTGCACTTGTTGTGTTGTTGAATGTTTCTGTCTGAATCCAAATTGGTGGTCTAGGATAAGGTGGTTTTGGTTTAATGTCCTGTCCATACGGTTCAGTAGGAGTTTTTCGAACATCTTGGAGATAATCGGTAATAGACTAATATGTCTGTATGAAGATATTTTTGTAGCATCTTTGCCTGGTTTGGGAATCGCAATCGTCTTCGAGACTTTCCACACTTGAGGTAAATAGTTTATTCCAAGAATTGAATTGAAGATATTCCTTAGCAGAGCTGTAAAAGAATGCAATCATTTTATCATTTAACTCATTTGGCTTCACGTGAATTTGTTTCAATTCAATAACTTCAATAATGAATTCAATTTAAAAAAAAAGATCACCATTCCTTTTGAAGTCATGATTAAGCAATCATTTTTTGCAATCATATTTTTGAAGTCAAAATGAATGCAAACATTTTGAATGCTCTCCATTTATCGAAGTCACCTTGAAGTCAATAGCCTTCATTGCATTCACTTGAAGTCAGTGAAGTCTTTGAATTCTTTGAAGTCATCTGAAGACATTAAATTGAATTCATTATTGAAGTCATTGAATTGAAACAAATCCATGTGATTTCTTAAGGCGACTTCAATGAATGCATTTCGCAATGATTGCATTCTTTTACAGCCCTGTTCCTTAGATAGGTTATGGCTTTGTCAGGTAAGTGTTTCAAGTTTTGTTCAGTTATCAGGTCATATCCAGGAGATTTTTTGGTCTTTATTTTACTCATACCGATACGAGTTGTTTTATTTCATTTCTACCTATTTTCCTTATTTCCTTGATCGTTGGTGTGGTGATATTAATATCAGAGGGTGAAACATTTTGTTTGACGTATGCATTAGTAAATGTTGACATAATAGTCTGCAAGTGTGTTTGCTTTATTAGCGTTTGTTCTAGATCAAGTTATATTCGAATTCAGTAGAGGTGGTTGATGGGCAATTCCGTTTTGAGCTTCCTGTTGAGTTTCCAAAGTGAATGGTTTGTTGCTTGGGCTACGGTTAGATTTGATAAGAACGTACAAATGCCTTTATTGTAATGTTCTTTTAGTAGGTTCTTAAGTTCCTTCACTGCTTTGATATAGTTGGCTTTGTCAAAAGGTGACCTGCTACATTGCATTGAATTTCATGTCTTAAGTATTTCGGTGTAAAGGATGATAAGTGGTTAGGTTTATTGTCAGTTGTTGATTCCGTTGCAGCTGAGTGAACTAAGTCAGAGAGATATATTATAGCGCTTTTGGTATTTTGCTGTGATTCAAGTGGAACGTTTAGGTCAAGTTTCTTGTCAATTATCTCGTGGAATGTTTCCCAGTCACCAAATTATAGTGGATATATGGTATATTTTTAACTTCAGTGGAGTAATCAAGTATCACAATGGAAATGTTCTGAAGAAAGGTCGAAGCAAGAGTTTATCGTCAAGTGGTTTAGGTTAATGTTCTTGGTTATGCAAAAATCAACGAGGTCTGGTTTTTTCTTCCTGTCACTGGGCTCTCCAGTGCTTATATACTGACAATCGTTAATATTAATTAAGGCCGTTCATAAGACTTTTTCCCTTTTTGTTTGCAAGTCTTGAACCCCAGCCTGTGTTGTTTCACGTTAACGTCTCCTCCTCCAATAAACGACCGCAATAATAAGCCATAAACTCCTGAGGAGTTCGAGCATAATTGATCAAGACTTTTCGGGACATCTCTGTTTGGTTTCAACGATAAGCTTACTCCTGTTAGCTACAAGCCAAACTTAAAAGACAGTCCTTCTGCTATCTACGATGCACGACCAGGCTTCAGTTGATCCATTTCCGGTAAGCCAATAATAATTCAAACATATTGTGGTATATATGTATGTGATTAAATCAAGAACACAGTGGTGTATAACATTAGGACCATACCAACTCTCCACGTTGGAGATTCAGTTATTACCCCAGTTTCAAACCAGAAGTTACGAAAAAGAACTAGAACCCGACAAATGTGTTATAAATACAGGATGAGAAACTGCGGACGATAAGTTGATTTTTGGAAAGCGATAGAAAAGGAGCTAAGTCTTAATAGGTGAAAGATAAGAGATTTGAATTTTGAAATAGTAGTGAAATTGCTTGTGAATTAATTGAAAGTTGTGTTTAAATAATAATAAATAGAGTGTTTTGAAACAGAATAACGTTTTATCATTTCGAACCCTAGTTGAAATATTTCAATACATTGCAATATTTGTATGTGTGGCTACTAAGGCAAATCATCTCGAAGCAGTTAGTGATTTAACAACCGAATCATTTTTAGCTGCTTTACGGCGATTTTTTGCTAGACTAGGAAAAAGCAAATACATCTACTCTGACAACAGTACGAATTTCGGTGCTGATAAGAAATTAGATGCAGAATATAATCAATTCAAACAAGTCTGGAGGCAGAAACAAATTATTGGTGACGACATAGACGTTCTAACCCCAGGTCATTTTTTAATCGGCCATCAATTACTCGACTATCCACAAGAATAAACGATACAAAAATGGCATCGCTGAATGGATGGAAAATAGTTAAAAAAATGAAAGGAGCCTTTTGCAAGAGATGGAGAGATGAATATCTCATTTCAATATAACAATGACATAAATAGAAAACATCAAGAGAAAATATCACCTAAGGCCGGGTAGTTCTTAAAAAGAAGAGAACACACATCCACTAAAATGCCTTTTGGAAAGAGTAAAAGAGTTACACGCGGGAAAAAAAAAATCTAAGTCTAGATTGGGAAATTATATTGAAAGAAAAAATGAAGCATGTGGATTCTGTGCTAACAACCCAATCAAATAGATGTAGCCCGGAATAAAAAAAACACAGTCAACATAAAAGCAAATTTGGTTCTGCCTGCTTTTCACACCATTAATGACAACACAGTGCAATGAAACGCCTCCAAATTCATCATCTTCCACTGGTGGAGCTGTATTTGAATTGAAAAACGATACAGTCATATGTCTAGAACCAATTGGAAATGTAGATGTAGTGACTTCCATATGAAGTCTGGTTGTGTATTATAATTTAAATGCATATTTCAAAGAAACAGAGGGAATTCAGAAAGAGATAAGCCGCCTTGGGAGTCAGTGCCATCTACTGACTGAGTACGAAGAATCTTGTAACATGTCCAGAGCGACATTATTAAATCATCTCAATGAAGTCAAGGCGAACAATGAAATATTCATAAAGGGAGTCACAGAAAAGAGCGCCCTTAGAAGTTGTTGGTTCCATTGTCCATATCTTGTTTGAAGCCATGGATGCTGATGACAGAAAGGAAAAGGATAATAATGTAAAGATTCTTTTTTGAAAACCAGGGAAATGTAGACTATATAACTGAAAAACACTGGAATTTGGCCTTGGAAGTCCGCAACCGACAACTCATGTGAGGTAGCAGCTCTAAATGAAATGGGAAATGCTGACTGTCAATTCGAGATGATTCCGAAGGAGAACTTATGGATAAGCTTTTCCTCCAACAACGGATGGCTGTTCAGAGTGCTGTAGAAATCCGCTATTCAAATTAATTGTGATATGACGAGACAAACAACGATCAAAATTCCAGTGAAGGGCATACTAACATTGGAACAGGGATACAGTGCACGATATAAAGGAGTAAGACTATCAGCACCTTATCGAATTCAATCAGAAGGTTACAATCCACTTTTATCATCATCATGGAGCAAAAACGTAGACAATATGTCTAATCTACATGGGAAAATGTTTTATCAAGGCCAACTAAACATAAGTGATACAGAATTACTAAAAGACCAATTCAGGATGCTGAAATCGGAAAATATTGAGCTGAAGAAGATAAGTTTTTATCATATAAGCGGACATACTTCTTTAATTTTAATTCTCCTTTCGGAAATAATCGGAGGAATATTATATCTAAAATGGAAACGTAAAAGGGCTTCTCCAGACCGCCAGAATGTTCAACTATGAACACACTTTCTTTTACGACCAAGCCGATATAGATAAAAGATAATATTTCACGGTCACGGTCGTGCCATAATTTGTGAGCGAACATATAGTAATCCTTTAATAAATTGCATACAATATTTCGTGCGAGAAAATGAGATATCCATCGATTATTTGGCTTGCACAGCTTTTATCACAATTGTGTGTTACTTTCGTCCAAAATTTGTGATTCTGAATTTCTTATTATCAAAAACATAAATGATTTTGAACCAATTTATATCTTAAACTATGTGGAAGGGCGAAATTCCATGGCGTACCTTTCAAAAAAATTGTTAATGTGCGTATTGAAAATAACATATTTTAAATTTATGCATGCATTTGTACGAATAGTGTGTCATTGAATTTGTTTGTTTGTTGTTTGTCCTAAAGACAAAGCTGATGTTCCGTAAATTTGTTTCGGAAAATATGTAACTAACTGGTACTTATTGCAACTATGTTATCTAGATCTGGTGTACCTTTCTCGTTTTATGACCCATAACTTTATTATTTTCTTAAAAAAGGGTTAGGACTGGAATTTTTCGGCATATAACGCGACACTGATAGGATTCTCCTGAATGACTTTTATTGAAGAAGACAGAAAAATCGCTGAAACCGTCGAGAAACTCACTATATATAAAATAAAAAATAAATTCATGTGGTGCTGATCGCTATTCGAACCTGGTCGTTAAAAAAATTGCATGTTCCTTAGTTTACGTATTGGCAGATGTCTTAAATCGTTGTTATTTACTTGTATATTTCCAGAAGCCTTGAAATGTGCAGATGTGATTCCTCTGTTTAAAAAAGGATGTGCTGCAGAGTTATGTAACTACAGGGTAGTGAGTTTTTTTTTAAATAGAACTGAGTTCTTTAACCCAGTTCAACTTGGATTTCAAAAAAGTAAATCGACTGAAGATGCACTTTTACAGTTTTGTGCTCATGTAATGTCTGAGCTGGATGCGAAAAGATTTACAGCGGGTTTATTTATTGACATCACTAAAGCCTTCGATATGGTTAACCACAATTTTTTGTTGAAGAAACTAGAAAAAAACAGGTTTTCGTGGTCTTAAACTAAATATAGGTTAAACTAAATTCGGGCGTACCACAAGCCTTCGTTCTGGGTCCTATTTTGTTTTTAATTTATATTAATTCGCTGTTTGCTCTTAATTTTACAGGTAGAGCCACTGCTTTCGTTAATGATATAATTTTGAGCATGGCTTTAATATTCCTTTGAACTTGATCTCTCTCCCTATTAAGACACTGGTTTTCCAAACAACCTTGAACCGAATATGTACTTCCATGCACCTGAATGTGATAGATACAAACTCTCTGTTTGCAACTGTACGTCCGGCTCTCCCACCTTTTGTGGAAAGTATACGATTTCAAGTTCCTGGGGCTCACGATAGACTCCAGAATGAATTTTTCGGTGCACGCTGAAATATTAAGGAATTATTTTCGTCTCAATATAGAATTGCTTGTCGGGGAGGTGTGTTCTGGATCAAAATTAGCCCTCTGTTAGTTTTGCAGAAATACATCATAAGAAATATATGCCGTAAACCTAGAAGACATCCCAGCTTTCCACTGTTCTGTGATCTAAAAATTCTTCTTGTTCGTCACTGTTATTACTTTAAGGTATTGAAAAAATTCTTCCTGAAATCTGGTAATCGAAATTTTCGCTAAATTTCAAGTTATAACTTACGTGGAAATTCGTCTTATATGTTATCTGTACCCATATTTCGTTACTTTTATTCTGGTTTGTCGTATCATTTGTTTAACAAACTTCCTCATTCCATCAGAGCTATATCAATATCTGGAATATTTATAAAACCTGTAAAAAATTGACTCTTTCAGTGCAACTACTTTTATTTAGAGTCTATTATCTCTGACTTTCTCATATAATTGAAATTATTTGTAAATTCTGTGCATTTTGTGTCTTTATTTATTATGGAATTTATTCAAACATTTATATTTAACTTACTTTCTTTATTTCTTAAATCTCCTCTTCACAACTTGACAATGATCGTTGTTTTTGGATGGTGTTAATGTCGCAGATGGCAGCGATTAGTATAAGGCCTCGTAGAAGTAGCATCTTCCGACAGGTGCTGGTTCTTTAAGCCTCTGCAGCTGAACATCCTGCAGCTCTGCTTATAATCTGGGAATCTCACTGGAGATTGCGAAGTGAAGGGGACAAATGGCGAGTTTCCTGCGCCATAAATCAGGATTAGTGTGGGAAAAATAAAACAAAACCTTATCCGGGCTACTCCGACATATTTGGAGCTCAGGCCAGTATGGATTTCCAGGACTTAGTCAGGGTTACTGGCTTCGGTGTAACCGACCCCTAGTCTCAGGGGCATTAAAAATGGAACTGGTCCTCCAGGTTTGGGGTTGTGCCACCGGAGTAACTGCCCGGCTATTTAAGAAACAAGAAGTTACGACGCATCAAGATGCCTCTGATATAGACGGATCTACTGTTTACAACCCACGCAAACGATTTAAGGACAGTGAGCTTCGGATATCCACTCTAAATAGACCTCGTGCAGCTGAGCAACTAGCGGAGACCCTAGACTGCTGCAAAGCAGACATAACCGCCATTCAAGAAATGCGATAGGATGTGCCGGACAAGAAGAGGATGAAAAACTGCGACATCTACTACGGCAATAGCTATCGACGACAAAAGCAGCGTTTATTTGGATGCGGATTTGTTGTTGGATGCGGACTTAAGCAAGAAGCCCTTAGCTTCCGGCAGCTGAGCGAGCGCCTCGTAGCAATCTGCATTAAGGCTAAATTCGCCAACATTAGCCTTATATACGCGCATGCCCCCACATAGGAGAAAGATGACGACACCAAGGATGCCTTCTATGAGTTCCTTAACAAGACCTATAAGTATTGCCCTAGCCATGACATTCAAATTGTTCTCGGCGATTTTAATGCAAAGCTAGGAAGAGACGGTATTTCTGGTATCCCTCACAACCTCATGAATTCAATCGTAACCTCTTTAGAACAATCGGAAAGTATAGCCTGCACGACACCACCTCCGATAACGGATTCAGGCTAATCGACATTGCGGCGAAAAATTGTCGTAGCTAGCATGCTGTTACCAAGGGGACTTGGAGAACTCCTGATCAATCAACAGTTACCCAGATTGATCAAATTACAATCGACACAAGACACTCCTCCAGTATTATGGATGTCCGTACGTTCCGAGGAGCCAACATCGACTCGGACCATGACCTTGTTGTAGCCAAGGTACGGTTGCGCATATCCCAAACCACGCCAGGACATGCTACTGCTGTGAGGAAATTCGATGTCAGACGGCTACAATCGCAAGAGATCGCCAAGTCCTTTTCCGATCGAGTGTCTCTTAATCTCGTAAGGGGTCCAATACCGCCAGCATTAAGCATGGAAGACCACTGCAAACACAGCGACGCTTTCAGAGATGCCGCTTGTGATGTGCTGGGTATCACTCGTCCACCAAAACGAAACCCCTGGTTCGATGATAAGTGCCGGCAAGCACATTCAGCTAAGCAAGATGCATTTAACGCGGCGCTGCTTAGAACGACCAGAGCTGCTCATAAGCTATATGAGCGGAAGAGGGGAGACGAACACCGGCTTTTCAGTAGGAGTAGAATCGCAGTCGATGCTGAGGATGAAGATGATTTATGCAGACTGTATAACGGCGATGACGAACCAAATACCACTGTCAGGCAGAATCAACCGAATCAACCTTTCAACCTGGATGAACAACAATTCCGTTCACCCGACCTGGATGAAATGAAGATACTCGTAGCTATATCGAAGCTTAAGTCCAACAAAGCTGCTGGAGCGGATGGCTCGACTGCCGAGCTCTTCAAAGCGGCAGGCGATGACTTGGTAAGGAGCATACACCAACTCATCTGTAGAATACTATATTGTGGACGAAAGTATGCCCGATGAATTGAACCTCAGCATTGTTTATCCGATTCTCACGAAAGGAGACCCTCTGAACAGCGCCAACTACAGAGGCATCAGTCTCCTTAACAACGCATACAAGATCTTATCTACCGTATTGTATGAACGCCTAAAGCCGCTCGTCAACAACCTAATAGGTCCATATCAGTGTGGCTTCAGGCCAGGAAGTCCACCATCGACCAAATATTCACACTACGGCAGATCTTGAAGAAGACCCATGAGCTTCAGATCGATACCCACCACATCTTCTTCTTCTTATCCTTTTATTAACCCTTTCCTCGTTATACGAACTTATGCGTAACGAGTTTCCCATTTTTACTGCATCGCTGCTGCTCCGCTTATGGGGTTGGCTAATGTCGCAGACCGCAGAACGCGTCTTCATAATGCTCGGTCCTGGATCGCTTCAGTGGTAAGCCCCAGGCGTTGTTGCGCATTTGCCATCTGAGAAATCCAGTAATTCTTTTTCCGACCTCGTTTTCTTACAGTTGGGGTGACCGTAGTTGATAGTGCCTTTTTAACCGGATTTTCCGCAGATCTTCTTTGAACGTGGCAATACCAACTTATTCTATTCGCCTCAAGCTGTTCGGTTACCGAATTCTTTATATGTACACTTCCTCTTATACGCGTAGATCTAATGCAATCGCGTTTAGTGACTCCACTAGACATCTTTAACATTTTCATTTCCGCTGCCGTCATTTTGTTTGTAAACGCTTCGTACATTGTCCAGCACTGTGAACCGTATATAAGAGCTGGTCTAACAAGCGTGGTGTAGAGTTTCCCCTTTAATTTAAGTGGAAATTTTCGGTCGCAAAAGATTCCCGAATTTTCCCGCCATTTCATCCATCCCACACTCACTCTGTGGTTTACGTCGTCGTCACATTTCGCTTCCATGTTAACGATTGATCCTAAATACTTAAAGATAGTGCTTTTCGGAAGAACTATTCCGTCTAACATTATATCCCGAACAGGTCGCAACGCATGCGCAAATGGGCACGTCAAATGCTCCGTCTTTGAACGACTTATTTTAAACCCGTTTCTCTCTAGCGCATTTCTCCATGAATCTAAGGCGTTCTGTAAAACTTCGACGTTATAGCTAAGCATAACTGCGTCGTCAGCGAAGAGAATTGGCGTTACATTTGCTTCGCGCATGCAGTCTTTTAAAAGATAGTCGAATACTACGTTAAAGAGAAAAGGGCTAAGTACGCTTCCTTAATGTACTCCGACATTAACTGGAAATTCTCTCGTTAGTCCAGCAGAGCCTTTAATCGCAGTTTTCATGTTTCCGTACATGTCTTGTACCCACCACATATTCATCGATTTTAAGGCCGCGTATGACAGCCTCTATAGAGACGAGCTATACAGAGCAATGACTAGTTTCGGCATCCCCGCCAAACTCGTCCATCTGTGCAGGATGACATTGGAGAATGCAAGCTGCTCCATCAAGGTCGGTAAAGATCTCACCGAGACCTTTAATGTTCAGAAAAGATTTAGACATTCGATGCGCTGTCATGCGATATTTTCAACATCGTACTTGGAAGAATAGTGTAAGACTCACGAGCAAACACAAGAGGCACTATCTTTCAAAAGTCCGTCGAACTGCTCGAATACGCCGACGATATTGACATAATCGGGAGAAAGCAGCATGATGTCAATGGCACTTTCGCGAGTATTGAGACGGACGGGTTTAGCGGTCAATGAGGGCAAGACGAAGTATATGCTGTCAAGCTAAAAGGAGAACCAACACCGACTTCTCTGGCAGAACTTCACCCTCGACAGAAATAACTTTGAGGTAGTTAAGGACTTTGTCTACCTAGACTCTGCTATAAATACAGACAACGAGACAAGCGCTGAGATCAAGCGAAGAATAACTCTTGCCAACCGCTGTTTCTTTGGGCTAAGAACGCAATTGGGTAGCAAAGCCCTCTCTCGGACAACAAAAGTCACACTTAATAGTCCTTAATAATCCCAGTCCTGCTCTATGGCGCAGAGGCATGGACATTATCAAAAATGGATGAAGGTGTTCTTATTTGCTTCGAGAAAAAAATTCTTCCTGCGATCTTGGGTCCCGTCTGCATTGAAGGAGAATGTAGGAGGAGATACAACAATGAACTCTACGGAATGTACAGCGACATCGACCTAACCAGAAGAGTAGAAATCCAATAACTGAGATGGCTGGGTCATGTAGACCGTATGGACACCAATGCTCCGTTGCGAAAAGTTTTCGAATCCCCTTCCGAGGGACAGCGCAGTATACGAAGGCCAAGACTCAAGTGGCGCACGCAAGTGGATGGGGACCTCAGCTAACTTAGCGTGCGAAACTAAAGGCAGCTAGCCAGAGCTGGCTGGATAAGCTTGTTGACTGGGGCCCAGGTCCACCCCGGACTGTAGCGCCACTTTAAGTAAGTAAGTATGTAACTAACAGTCACTTATTGCAACTATGTTATCTAGATCTGGTGTAACTTCCTCGTTTTATGACCCATACCTATATTATTTTCTTAAGAAATGGTTAATTCTATGACCCCGAAAAGGGGAAATAGGAATCAACTTGGGTACCTACCTATTTCTTTAAGCTAGAAAAAAAATGGCAGGCTCGTCAATAGAATACGCAGACATATTTATAGTTTCTACAACGGTAATTGGAGCGAGACTGGAATTTTTCGGCATATAGCGCGAAACTGATTCTCCAAAATGACTTTTACATTTGTCAGAATGTTTTTCAGGTTGAAGAAGCAGAAAAATCGCTGAAGCTCACTAAATATACATTTTAATCTTAGTAGAACTTACATCTCGAAATTTCTACATTCAGAAGGTACGCATATATTTCATGATGCACCAGTAAAGGAGTTACAAAGCGGGGGTTCAGAGGAGCATTTAATGTTATGTAGTTAAATTTCGGAAAAATATTTTGAGGAAGACAATTTTGTTGCTCTAATTTGTGATATTCTAGATTTCCCTCATATGAAATAACAACAATGTATGCCTTGAACTATTGGATTGGCGAGCCTCTTCGAGAGTCTAAGAAGAATTGGAAAAAATAAGTATTTTTTTACCTTAACGCAAAATTTTGCTCTACGAACAGGGCTTGATACAAAAATTAAAAATTGAGATGTGATATCAGAATTATTATATTTTGTTTTTTTTTTAATTTTCTTTTCTTGATATTTTTCAATAACTGGGGCTGTATGTTTAAAACAACCTACTAAAAATTAAATGATATGACGTTTTTTTAATTGAAAGTTGGGGTAATTAGGTACATATTTTTTTGGGAAAAAATTACAAAATCAAAATGTTAAATACATTTTTTTAAATAACCTTTGACCTTTCATAGCTTTTAGAAAGTTTATTGTACTACAAATTAATTAAGGAGAGTTTCACACATAAACTTATCGGATTCATTTAAATTTAGTTATTGAATTTGTAAAAACTTGACGTTAAAACAATGATTATGTCCTTTTAAAAGTGGAACTCTTAGAAATATCCTCTATTTTTCTATCTCACAGGTAGATAAGCTCCGTTACATTTATGTATTCCAGCTTTGGTAACTAAAAAAATAAAATTTTCTCAAAAAACTTCCAAAACGTTTTCTTTTTGTAACGTTACAATTGTTAAAGACTTAGATCCATTATTTTCATAAGAAAAAATATATTTTACAGATTCCTCTCTAATTTGTCAATATTCATTCCGAATCTTTATTAGGAAGGAGAGAATTGTAAAACAATTTATGCAGTCGATGATATTTTAAAAAATGCTAAAGTTGATATTCATTTTGAACTCAAAGCCTCAAAATTCTCTCTGGTTTGTCGTGGTATGCGCATCTCATTGAAACTTACACTCATTACTATAAAATATTTTAAAATGATCAATCGCAATCGTTCGGCAAACACTTCTTTCACTATTCATGTGCTAATATAAATGAACAAGACGCAGAATACATGAAAGCAAGTGGCAATCCTTTCCATTGCGACAGATGTGGATTAGCACTCCACGGCGCTTCTTACATCTACCCGTTAGTGATTTACCGAAACAAAACTCGAAAAGTGCGCAAGGAAATAAAAATCCATCTGATAAATCCAACGTTAAACCAACAGCCATTGGATCGTCCTTGCTCGTTGTAGAAAACGAAAACCAGAATACTCTACAGATGGTCTACACGAAGCTCACAAATCTGGAAGAAACAAATAATCGTTTTTTACAACAGAAGAACGATTAAACTGTTAGCAAAAACAACTTCTAAGCGATAACATTGATATTGCGGGAGTGCCAAATGTCAATGAAAATGCATTCAGTCAAGCACAGCTACTTTTCAACAAATCTTTATGCATTGATGTTGCCGACTGTGGGATCGACAGATGCTATGTTAAAAAAATTCACACCAAATCATCAAAATTTAAAACGATTATCTGTGTACGATTTTCTAAACTTAATAATGAACAACGAATTATGAGCGCAAAGAGGACCTACAAAAAAAATTTTAGCACACAAGTGATCGATGGTATCGGCGACAGCAGCAGCAACCCCTACAACAACAATAGCAACAGCAGCAGAAGTAAAGGTTCCGGCAGCGGGATTTTTATCAATGATTCACTCACCTAGTATACACAGGATCTCTTCATGAAGGGAAAAGGGATAGCAAGGGAGAAAGGCGCTAAATGTGTACGGTACAAAGCTAATAAAATTTTTGTGAGAAAGGTTGAGGGAGGAAAAGTTATTTCAATTAAATGACTTAATGACCTTGTACTTATTTAGTGCTTTTATTTTTTCTTTTAATTTCTTAATATGATAGATGAACATTGTTAAACAGATTACTTTTCATTTCCTTATCCTATTACTTCCAACTGTGATAATGTTTTTACCAATAGTTCCTACTGTAATAACAAACTTTTAATTATGCACCAGAATGTCAGAAGTTTGAGAGAAAACTTTGCAGAACTTCCATGGCATACCTTTAAAAAAAAATTGATAATGTGCGTATTGAAAATAACATACTACGAACAGTGTGTCGCTGAATTTGTTTGTTTGTTGTTTGTCATAAAGGCAAAGCTGATGTTCCGTAAATTTGTTTCGGAAAATATGTAACTAACTGGTGCTTATTGCAACTATGTTAGCTAGATCTGGTGTACTTTTCTCGTTTTGTGACCCATAACTTTATTATTTTCTTAAAAAAGGGTTAATTCCATGACCCCGAAAAGGGGCAACAGGAATCAACTTGGGTACCTAACTATTTCTTTAAGCTAGATAAAAAAAATGGCAGGGTCGTCAATAGAATACGCAGAAATATCTATAGTTTCTACAACGGTAATTGGAGCGAGACTGGAATTTTTCGGCATATAACGCGACACTGATAGGATTCTCCTGAATGACTTTTATTGAAGAAGACAGAAAAATCGCTGAAACCGTCGAGAAACTCACTACATACAAAATAAAAAATAAATTCATGTGGTGCTGCTATTCGAACCTGGTCGTTAAAAAAAATTGCATGTTTCTTAGTTTACGTATTGGCAGATGTCTTAAATCGTTGTTTTTTTACTGGTATATTTCCAGAAGCCTTGAAATGTGCAGATGTGATTCCTCTGTTTAAAAAAGGATGTGCTGCAGAGTTATGTAACTACAGGGTAGTGAGTTTTTTTTTTAAATAGAACTGAGTTCTTTAACCCAGTTCAACTTGGATTTCAAAAACGTAAATCGACTGAAGATGCACTTTTACAGTTTTGTGCTCATGTAATGTCTGAGCTTGATGCGAAAAGATTTACAGCGTGTTTATTTATTGACATCACTAAAGCCCTCGATATGGTTAACCACAATTTTTTGTTGAAGAAACTAGAAAAAAACAGGTTTTCGTGGTCTTAAACTAAATATAGGTTAAACTGAATTCGGGCGTACCACAAGCCTTCGTTCTGGGTCCTATTTTGTTTTTAATTTATATTAATTCGCTATTTGCTCTTAATTTTACAGGTAGAGCCACTGCTTTCGTTAATGAGATAATTTTGGGTATGGCTTTAATATTCCTTTGAACTTGGTCTCTCTACCTATTAAGACACTGGTTTTCCAAACAACCTTGAACCGAATATGTACTTCCATGCACCTGAATGTGATAGATACAAACTCTCTGTTTGCAACTGTACGTCCGGCTCTCCCACCTTTTGTGGAAAGTATACGATTTCAAGTTCCTGGGGCTCACGATAGACTCCAGAATGAATTTTTCGGTGCACGCTGAAATATTGAGGAATTATTTTCGTCTCAATATGGAATTGCTTGTCGGGGAGGTGTGTTCTGGATCAAAATTAGCCCTCTGTTAGTTTTGCAGAAATACATCATAAGAAATATATGCCGTAAACCTAGAAGACATCCCAGCTTTCCACTGTTCTGTGATCTAAAAATTCTTCTTGTTCGTCACTGTTATTACTTTAAGGTATTGAAAAAATTCTTCCTGAAATCTGGTAATCGAAATTTTCGCTTAATTTCAAGTTATAACTTACGTGGAAATTCGTCTAATATGTTATCTGTACCCATGTTTCGTTACTTTTATTCTGGTTTGTCGTATCATTTGTTTAACAAACTTCCTCATTCCATCAGAGCTATATCAATATCTGGAATATTTATAAAACCTGTAAAAAATTGCAAAGCAGACATAACCGCCATTCAAGAAATGCGATAGGATGTGCCGGACAAGAAGAGGATGAAAAACTGCGACATCTACTAAGGCAATAGCTATCGACGACAAAAGCAGCGTTTATTTGGATGCGGATTTGTTGTTGGATGCGGACTTAAGCAAGAAGCCCTGAGCTTTCGGCAGGTGAGCGAGCGCCTCGTAGCAATCTGCATTAAGGCTAAATTCGCCAACATTAGCCTTATATACGCGCATGCCCCCACATAGGAGAAAGATGACGACACCAAGGATGCCTTCTATGAGTTCCTTAATAAGACCTATAAGTATTGCCCTAGCCATGACATTCAAATTGTTCTCGGTGATTTTGATGCAAAGCTAGGAGGAGACGGTATCTCTGGTGGAACAATCGGAAAGTATAGCCTGCACGACACCACCTCCGATAACGGATTCAGGCTAATCGACATTGCGGCGAAAAATTGTCGTAGCTAGCATGCTGTTACCAAGGGGACTTGGAGAACTCCTGATCAATCAACAGTTACCCAGATTGATCAAATTACAATCGACACAAGACACTCCTCCAGTATTATGGATGTCCGTACGTTCCGAGGAGCTAACATCGACTCGGACCATGACCTTGTTGTAGCCAAGGTACGGTTGCGCATATCCCAAACCACGCCAGGACATGCTACTGCTGTGAGGAAATTCGATGTCAGACGGCTACAATCGCAAGAGATCGCCAAGTCCTTTTCCGATCGAGTGTCTCTTAATCTCGTAAGGGGTCCAATACCGCCAGCATTAAGCATGGAAGACCACTGCAAACACAGCGACGCTATCAGAGATGCCGCTTCTGATGTGCTGGGTATCACTCGTCCACCACAACGAAACCCCTGGTTCGATGATAAGTGCCGGCAAGCACATTTAGCTTAGCAAGATGCATTTAACGCGGCGCTGCTAAGAACGACCAGAGCTGCTCATAAGCTATATGAGCGGAAGAGGAGAGACCAACACCGGCTTTTCAGTAGAAGTAGAATCGCAGTCGATGCTGAGGATGAAGATGATTTATGCAGACTGTATAACGGCGATGACGAACCAAATACCACTGTCAGGCAGAATCAACCGAATCAACCTTTCAACTTGGATGAACAACAATTCAGTTCACCCGACCTGGATGAAATGAAGATAGCTATATCGAAGCTTAAGTCCAACAAAGCTGCTGGAGCGGATGGCTCGACTGCCGAGCTCTTCAAAGCGGCAGGCGATGACTTGGTAAGGAGCATACACCAACTCATCTGTAGAATACTATATTGTGGACGAAAGTATGCCCGATGAATTGAACCTCAGCATTGTTTATCCGATTCTCACGAAAGGAGACCCTCTGAACAGCGCCAACTACAGAGGCATCAGTCTCCTTAACAACGCATACAAGATCTTATCTGCCGTTTTGTGTGAACGCCTAAAGCTGTTCGTCAACAACCTAATAGGTCCATATCAGTGTGGCTTCAGGCCAGGAAGTCCACCATCGACCAAATATTCACACTACGGCAGATCTTGAAGAAGACCCATGAGCTTCAGATCCATACCCACCACATCTTCTTCTTCTTATCCTTTTATTAACCCTTTCCTCGTTATACGAACTTATGCGTAACGAGTTTCCCATTTTTACTGCATCGCTGCTGCTCCGCTTATGGGGTTGGCTAATGTCGCAGACCGCAGAACGCGTCTTCATAATGCTCGGTCCTGGATCGCTTCAGTGGTAAGCCCCAGGCGTTGTTGCGCATTTGCCATCTGAGAAATCCAGTAATTCTTTTTCCGACCTCGTTTTCTTACAGTTGGAGTGACCGTAGTTGATAGTGCCTTTTTAACCGCATTTTCCGCAGATCTTCTTTGAACGTGGCAATACCAACTTATTCTATTCGCCTCAAGCTGTTCGGTTACCGAATTCTTTATATGTAGACTTCCTCTTATACGCGTAGATCTAATGCAATCGCGTTTAGTGACTCCACTAGACATCCTTAACATTTTCATTTCCGCTGCCGTCATTTTGTTTTTAAACGCTTCGCACATTGTCCAGCACTGTGAACCGTATATAAGAGCTGGTCTAACAAGCGTGGTGTAGAGTTTCCCCTTTAATTTAAGTGGAAATTTTCGGTCGCAAAAGATTCCCGAATTTTCCCGCCATTTCATCCATCCCACACTCACTCTGTGGTTTACGTCGTCGTCACATTTCGCTTCCATGTTAACGATTGATCCTAAATACTTAAAGATAGTGCTTTTCGGAAGAACTATTCCGTCTAACATTATATCCCGAACAGGTCGCAACGCATGCGCAAATGGGCACGTCAAATGCTCCGTCTTTGAACGACTTATTTTAAACCCGTTTCTCTCTAGCGCATTTCTCCATGAATCTAAGGCGTTCTGTAAAACTTCGACGTTATAGCTAAGCATAACTGCGTCGTCAGCGAAGAGAATTGGCGTTACATTTGCTTCGCGCATGCAGTCTTTTAAAAGATAGTCGAATACTACGTTAAAGAGAAAAGGGCTAAGTACGCTTCCTTAATGTACTCCGACATTAACTGGAAATTCTCTCGTTAGTCCAGCAGAGCCTTTAACCGCAGTTTTCATGTTTCCGTACATGTCTTGTACCCACCACATATTCATCGATTTTAAGGCCGCGTATGACAGCCTCTATAGAGACGAGCTATACAGAGCAATGACTAGTTTCGGCATCCCCACCAAACTCGTCCATCTGTGCAGGATGACATTGGAGAATGCAAGCTGCTCCATCAAGGTCGGTAAAGATCTCACCGAGACCTTTAATGTTCAGAAAAGATTTAGACATTCGATGCGCTGTCATGCGATATTTTCAACATCGTACTTGAAAGAATAGTGTAAGACTCACGAGCAAACACAAGAGGCACTATCTTTCAAAAGTCCGTCGAACTGCTCGAATACGCCGACGATATTGACATAATCGGGAGAAAGCAGCGTGATGTCAATGGCACTTTCGCGAGTATTGAGACGGACGGGTTTAGCGGTCAATGAGGGCAAGACGAAATATATGCTGTCAAGCTAAAAGGAGAACCAACACCGACTTCTCTGGCAGAACTTCACCCTCGACAGAAATAACTTTGAGGTAGTTAAGGACTTTGTCTACCTAGACTCTGCTATAAATACAGACAACGAGACAAGCGCTGAGATCAAGCGAAGAATAACTCTTGCCAACCGCTGTTTCTTTGGGCTAAGAACGCAATTGGGTAGCAAAGCCCTCTCTCGGACAACAAAAGTTACCCTTAATAGTCCTTAATAATCCCAGTCCTGCTCTATGGCGCAGAGGCATGGACATTATCAAAAATGGATGAGGGTGTTCTTGGTTGCTTCGAGAAAAAAATTCTTCCTGCGATCTTGGGTCCCGTCTGCATTGAAGGAGAATGTAGGAGGAGATACAACAATGAACTCTACGGAATGTACAGCGACATCGACCTAACCAGAAGAGTGGAAATCCAATAACTGAGATGGCTGGGTCATGTAGACCGTATGGACACCAATGCTCCGTTGCGAAAAGTTTTCGAATCCACTCCCGAGGGACAGCGCAGTATACGAAGGCCAAGACTCAAGTGGCGCACGCAAGTGGATGGGGACCTCAGCTAACTTAGCGTGCGAAACTAAAGGCAGCTAGCCAGAGCTGGCTGGATAAGCTTGTTGACTGGGGCCCAGGTCCACCCCGGACTGTAGCGCCACTTTAAGTAAGTAAGTATGTAACTAACAGTCACTTATTGCAACTATGTTATCTAGATCTGGTGTAACTTCCTCGTTTTATGACCCATACCTATATTATTTTCTTAAGAAATGGTAAATTCTATGACCCCGAAAAGGGGAAATAGGAATCTACTTGGGTACCTATCTATTTCTTTAAGCTAGAAAAAAAATGGCAGGCTCGTCAATAGAATACGCAGACATATTTATAGTTTCTACAACGGTAATTGGAGCAAGACTGGAATTTTTCGGCATATAGCGCGAAACTGATTCTCCAAAATGACTTTTACATTTGCTAGAATGTTTTTCAGGTTGAAGAAGCAGAAAAATCGCTGAAGCTCACTAAATATACATTTTAATCTTAGTAGAACTTACATCTCGAAATTTCTACATTCAGAAGGTACGCATATATTTCATGATGCACCAGTAAAGGAGTTACAAAGCGGGGGTTCAGAGGAGCATTTAATGTTATGTAGTTAAATTTCGGAAAGATATTTTGAGGAAGACAATTTTGTTGCTCTAATTTGTGATATTCTAGATTTCCCTCATAAGAAATAACAACAATGTATGCCTTGAACTATTGGATTGGCGAGCCTCTTCGAGAGTCTAAGAAGAATTGGAAAAAATAAGTATTTTTTTACCTTAACGCAAAATTTTGCTCTACGAACAGGGCTTGATACAAAAATTAAAAATTGGATCGGATTCATTTAAATTTAGTTATTGAATTTGTAAAAACTTGACGTTAAAACAATGATTATGTCCTTTTAAAAATGGAACTCTTAGAAATATCCTCTATTTTTCTATCTCACAGGTAGATAAGCTCCGTTACATTTATGTATTCCAGCTTTGGTAACTAAAAAAATAAAATTTTCTCAAAAAACTTCCAAAACGTTTTCTTTTTGTAACGTTACAATTGTTAAAGACTTAGATCCATTATTTTCATAAAAAAAAATATATTTTACAGATTCCTCTCTAATTTGTCAATATTTATTCCGAATCTTTATTAGGAAGGAGAGAATTGTAAAACAATTTATGCAGTCGATGATATTTTAAAAAATGCTAAAGTTGATATTCATTTTGAACTCAAAGCCTCAAAATTCTCTCTGGTTTGTCGTGGTATGCGCATTTCATTGAAACTTACACTCATTACTATAAAATATTTTAAAATGATCGATCGCAATCGTTCGGCAAACACTTCTTTCACTATTCACGTGCTAATATAAATGAACAAGACGCAGAATACATGAAAGCAAGTGGCAATCCTTTCCATTGCGACAAATGTGGATTAGCACTCCACGGCGCTCCTTACATCTACCCGTTAGTGATTTACCGAAACAAAACTCGAAAAGTACGCAAGGAAATAAAAATCCATCTGATAAATCCAACGTTAAACCAACAGCCATTGGATCGTCCTTGCTCGTGGTAGAAAACGAAAACCAGAATACTCTACAGATGATCTACACGAAGCTCACAAATCTGGAAGAAACAAATAATCGTTTTTTACAACAGAAGAACGAATTGCGAACGGAAAACTTAAAGCTTAAAACGAGAGTAAATAACCTAGAAAGCAAATTCTTCTAAGCGATAACATTGATATTGCGGGAGTGCCAAATGTCAATGAAAATGCATTTAGTCAAGCACAGCTACTTTTCAACAAATCTTTATGCATTGATGTTCCCGACTGTGGGATCGACAGATGCTATGTTAAAAAAATTCACACCAAATCATCAAAATTTAAAACGATTATCTGTGTACGATTTTCTAAACTTAATAATGAACAACGAATTATGAGCGCAAAGAGGACCTACAAAAAAAATTTTAGCACACAAGTGATCGATGGTATCGGCGACAGCAGCAGCAACCCCTACAACAACAATAGCAACAGCAGCAGAAGTAAAGGTTCCGGCAGCGGGATTTTTATCAATGATTCACTCACCTAGTATACACAGGATCTCTTCATGAAGGGAAAAGGGATAGCAAGGGAGAAAGGCACTAAATGTGTACGGTACAAAGCTAATAAAATTTTTGTGGGAAAGGTTGAGGGAGGAAAAGTTATTTCAATTAAATGACTTAATGACCTTGTACTTATTTAGTGCTTTTATTTTTTCTTTTAATTTCTTAATATGATAGATGAACATTGTTAAACAGATTACTTTTCATTTCCTTATCCTATTACTTCCAACTGTGATAATGTTTTTACCAATAGTTCCTACTGTAATAACAAACTTTTAATTATGCACCAGAATGTCAGAAGTTTGAGAGAAAACTTTGCAGAACTTGTTACTCATCCTGATTCTTTTAGTTGCATTGGTGATTCCTAATTGCCGGGATACATATTTTCGTAATGGATTGAATTCAGCTAAAGGAAATGAAAAAAAATCTGAAAAATGAATGGCAAATAGTGAGCAGTATTCTAAATAACTCTTCGTCTTCAAAAAAAAAAACATGCTATCAACATGTCGATGACTGCGAGGTTTTCACGGTCGCGGTCGAATCATAATTTGTGCGCGCACATATAGTAATCCTTTAATAAATTGCTTACAATATTTCGTGCATAAAAATGAGATATGCATCGATTCAAAATTGTGTGTTACTTTCGTCCAAAATTTGTGAATCTGAATTTTTTATTATCAACAACTTAAATGATTTTGAACCAATTTATTTCTTAAACTATGTGGAAGGGCGAAATTCCATGGCATACCTTTAAAAAAAAATTGATAATGTGCGTATTGAAAATAACATACTACGAACAGTGTGTCGCTGAATTTGTTTGTTTGTTGTTTGTCATAAAGGCAAAGCTGATGTTCCGTAAATTTGTTTCGGAAAATATGTAACTAACTGGTACTTATTGCAACTATGTTAGCTAGATCTGGTGTACTTTTCTCATTTTATGACCCATAACTTTATTATTTTCTTAAAAAAGGGTTAATTCCATGACTCCGAAAAGGGGAAACAGGAATCAAGTTGGGTACATAACTTCTTTAAGCTAGATAAAAAAAATGGCAGGGTCGTCAATAGAATACGCAGAAATATCTATAGTTTCTACAACGGTAATTGGAGCGAGACTGGAATTTTTCGGCATATAACGCGACACTGATAGGATTCTCCTGAATGACTTTTATTGAAGAAGACAGAAAAATCGCTGAAACCGTCGAGAAACTCACTACATACAAAATAAAAAATAAATTCATGTGGTGCTGCTGTATTGGCAGATGTCTTAAATCGTTGTTTTTTTACTGGTATATTTCCAGAAGCCTTGAAATGTGCCGATGTGATTCCTCTGTTTAAAAAAGGATGTGCTGCAGAGTTATGTAACAACAGGGTAGTGAGTTTTTTTTTAAAATAGAACTGAGTTCTTTAACCCAGTTCAACTTGGATTTCAAAAAAGTAAATCGACTGAAGATGCACTTTTACAGTTTTGTGCTCATGTAATGTCTGAGCTTGATGCGAAAAGATTTACAGCGTGTTTATTTATTGACATCACTAAGGCCTTCGATATGGTTAACCACAATTTTTTGTTGAAGAAACTAGAAAAAAACAGGTTTTCGTGGTCTTAAACTAAATATAGGTTAAACTGAATTCGGGCGTACCACAAGCCTTCGTTCTGGGTCCTATTTTGTTTTTAATTTATATTAATTCGCTATTTGCTCTTAATTTTACAGGTAGAGCCACTGCTTTCGTTAATGAGATAATTTTGGGTATGGCTTTAATATTCCTTTGAACTTGGTCTCTCTACCTATTAAGACACTGGTTTTCCAAACAACCTTGAACCGAATATGTACTTCCATGCACCTGAATGTGATAGATACAAACTCTCTGTTTGCAACTGTACGTCCGGCTCTCCCACCTTTTGTGGAAAGTATACGATTTCAAGTTCCTGGGGCTCACGATAGACTCCAGAATGAATTTTTCGGTGCACGCTGAAATATTGAGGAATTATTTTCGTCTCAATATGGAATTGCTTGTCGGGGAGGTGTGTTCTGGATCAAAATTAGCCCTCTGTTAGTTTTGCAGAAATACATCATAAGAAATATATGCCGTAAACCTAGAAGACATCCCAGCTTTCCACTGTTCTGTGATCTAAAAATTCTTCTTGTTCGTCACTGTTATTACTTTAAGGTATTGAAAAAATTCTTCCTGAAATCTGGTAATCGAAATTTTCGCTTAATTTCAAGTTATAACTTACGTGGAAATTCGTCTAATATGTTATCTGTACCCATGTTTCGTTACTTTTATTCTGGTTTGTCGTATCATTTGTTTAACAAACTTCCTCATTCCATCAGAGCTATATCAATATCTGGAATATTTATAAAACCTGTAAAAAATTGACTATTTCAGTGCAACTACTTTTATTTAGAGTCTATTATCTCTGACATTCTCATATAATTGAAATTATTTGTAAATTCTGTGCATTTTGTGTCTTTATTTATTATGGAATTTATTCAAACATTTATATTTAAGTTACTTTCTTTATTTCTTAGATCTCCTCTTCACAACTTGACAATGATCGTTGTTTTTAGATGGTGTTAATGTCGCAGATGGCAGCGATTAGTATAAGGCCTCGTAGAAGTAGCATCTTCCGACAGGTGCTGGTTCTTTAAGCCTCTGCAGCTGAACATCCTGCAGCTCTGCTTATAATCTGGGAATCTCACTGGAGATTGCGAAGTGAAGGGGACAAATGGCGAGTTTCCTGCGCCATAAATCAGGATTAGTGTGGGAAAAATAAAACAAAACCTTATCCGGGCTACTCCGACATATTTGGAGCTCAGGCCAGTATGGATTTCCAGGACTTAGTCAGGGTTACTGGCTTCGGTGTAACCGACCCCTAGTCTCAGGGGCATTAAAAATGGAACTGGTCCTCCAGGTTTGGGGTTGTGCCACCGGAGTAACTGCCCGGCTATTTAAGAAACAAGAAGTTACGACGCATCAAGATGCCTCTGATATGGACGGATCTACTGTTTACAACCCACGCAAACGATTTAAGGACAATGAGCTTCGGATATCCACTCTAAATAGACCTCGTGCAGCTGAGCAACTAGCGGAGACCCTAGACTGCTGCAAAGCAGACATAACCGCCATTCAAGAAATGCGATAGGATGTGCCGGACAAGAAGAGGATGAAAAACTGCGACATCTACTACGGCAATAGCTATCGACGACAAAAGCAGCGTTTATTTGGATGCGGATTTGTTGTTGGATGCGGACTTAAGCAAGAAGCTCTGAGCTTCCGGCAGGTGAGTGAGCGCCTCGTAGCAATCTGCATTAAGGCTAAATTCGCCAACATTAGCCTTATATACGCGCATGCCCCCACATAGGAGAAAGATGACGACACCAAGGATGCCTTCTATGAGTTCCTCAACAAGACCTATAAGTATTGCCCTAGCCATGACATTCAAATTGTTCTCGGCGATTTTAATGCAAAGCTAGGAAGAGACGGTATTTCTGGTGGAACAATCGGAAAGTATAGCCTGCACGACACCACCTCCGATAACGGATTCAGGCTAATCGACATTGCGGCGAAAAATTGTCGTAGCTAGCATGCTGTTACCAAGGGGACTTGGAGAACTCCTGATCAATCAACAGTTACCCAGATTGATCAAATTACAATCGACACAAGACACTTCTCCAGTATTATGGATGTCCGTACGTTCCGAGGAGCCAACATCGACTCGGACCATGACCTTGTTGTAGCCAAGGTACGGTTGCGCATATCCCAAACCACGCCAGGACATGCTACTGCTGTGAGGAAATTCGATGTCAGACGGCTACAATCGCAAGAGATCGCCAAGTCCTTTTCCGATCGAGTGTCTCTTAATCTCGTAAGGGGTCCAATACCGCCAGCATTAAGCATGGAAGACCACTGCAAACACAGCGACGCTTTCAGAGATGCCGCTTCTGATGTGCTGGGTATCACTCGTTCGATGATAAGTGCCGGCAAGCACATTCAGCTAAGCAAGATGCATTTAACGCGGCGCTGCTTAGAACGACCAGAGCTGCTCATAAGCTATATGAGCGGAAGAGGGGAGACGAACACCGGCTTTTCAGTAGAAGTAGAATCGCAGTCGATGCTGAGGATGAAGATGATTTATGCAGACTGTATAACGGCGATGACGAACCAAATACCACTGTCAGGCAGAATCAACCGAATCAACCTTTCAACCTGGATGAACAACAATTCCGTTCACCCGACCTGGATGAAATGAAGATACTCGTAGCTATATCGAAGCTTAAGTCCAACAAAGCTGCTTGAGCGGATGGCTCGACTGCCGAGCTATTCAAAGCGGCAGGCGATGACTTGGTAAGGAGCATACACCAACTCATCTGTAGAATACTATATTGTGGACGAAATTATGCCCGATGAATTGAACCTCAGCATTGTTTATTCGATTCTCACGAAAAGAGACCCTCTGAACAGCGCCAACTACAGAGGCATCAGTCTCCTTATCATCGCATACAAGATCTTATCTGCCGTATGGTGTGAACGCCTAAAGCCGTTCGTCAACAACCTAATAGGTCCATATCAGTGTGGCTTCAGGCCAGGAAGTCCACCATCGACCAAATATTCACACTACGGCAGATCTTGAAGAAGACCCATGAGCTTCAGATCGATACCCACCACATATTCATCGATTTTAAGGCCGCGTATGACAGCCTCTACAGAGACGAGCTATACAGAGCAATGACTAGTTTCGGCATCCCTGCCAAACATTTAGACATTCGATGCGCTGTCATGCGATATTTTCAACATCGTACTTGAAAGAATAGTGCAAGACTCACGAGCAAACACAAGAGGCACTATCTTTCAAAAGTCCGTCGAACTGCTCGAATACGCCGACGATATTAACATAATCGGGAGAAAGCAGCGTGATGTCAATGGCACTTTCGCTAGTATTGAGACGGACGGGTTTAGCGGTCAATGAGGGCAAGACGAAGTATATGCTGTCAAGCTAAAAGGACAACCAACACCGACTTCTCTGGCAGAACTTCACCCTCGACAGAAATAACAAAAGTCACCCTTAATAGTCCTTAATAATCCCAGTCCTGCTCTATGGCGCAGAGGCATGGACATTATCAAAAATGGATGAGGGTGTTCTTGGTTGCTTCGAGAAAAAAATTCTTCCTGCGATCTTGGGTCCCGTCTGCATTGAAGGAGAATGTAGGAGGAGATACAACAATGAACTCTACGGAATGTACAGCGACATCCACCTAACCAGAAGAGTGAAAATCCAAAGACTGAGATGGCTGGGTCATGTAGACCGTATGTACACCAATGCTCCGTTGCGAAAAGTTTTCGAATCCACTTCCGAGGGACAGCGCAGTATACGAAGGCCAAGACTCAAGTGGCGCACGCAAGTGGATGGGGACCTCAGCTAACTTAGCGTGCGAAACTAAAGGCAGCTAGCCAGAGCGCCACTTTAAGTAAGTAAGTATGTAACTAACAGTCACTTATTGCAACTATGTTATCTAGATCTGATGTACCTTCCGAGTTTTATGACCCATACCTATATTATTTTCTTAAGAAATGGTTAATTCTATGACCCCGAAAAGGGGAAATAGGAATCAACTTGGGTACCTACCTATTTCTTTAAGCTAGAAAAAAAATGGCAGGCTCGTCAATAGAATACGCAGACATATTTATAGTTTCTACAACGGTAATTGGAGCGAGACTGGAATTTTTCAGCATATAGCGCGAAACTGATCTCCCAAATGACTTTTACATTTGTTAGAATGTTTTTCAGGTTGAAGAAGACAGAAAAATCGCTGAAGCTCACTAAATATACTTTTTAATCTTAGTAGAACTTACATCTCGAAATTTCTACATTCAGAAGGTACGCATATATTTCATGATGCACCAGTAAAGGAGTTACAAAGCGGGGGTTCAGAGGAGCATTTAATGTTATGTAGTTAAATTTTGGAAAGATATTTTGAGGAAGACAATTTTGTTGCTCTAATTTGTGATATTCTAGATTTCGCTCATAAGAAATAACAACAATGTATGCCTTGAACTATTGGATTGGCGAGCCTCTTCGAGAGTCTAAGAAGAATTGGAAAAAATAAGTATTTTTTTACCTTAACGCAAAATTTTGCTCTACGAACAGGGCTTGATACAAAAATTAAAAATTGAGATGTGATATCAGAATTATTATACTTTGTTTTTTTTTTAATTTTCTTTTCTTGATATTTTTCAATAACCGGGGCTGTATGTTTAAAACAACCTACTAAAAATTAAATGATATGACGTTTTTTTAATTGAAAGTTGGGGTAATTAGGTACATATTTTTTTGGGAAAAAATTACAAAATCAAAATGTTAAATACATTTTTTTAAATAACCTTTGACCTTTCATAGCTTTTAGAAAGTTTATTGTACTACAAATTAATTAAGGAGAGTTTCACACATAAACTTATCGGATTCATTTAAATTTAGTTATTGAATTTGTAAAAACTTGACGTTAAAACAATGATTATGTCCTTTTAAAAATGGAACTCTTAGAAATATCCTCTATTTTTCTATCTCACAGGTAGATAAGCTCCGTTACATTTATGTATTCCAGCTTTGGTAACTAAAAAAATAAAATTTTCTCAAAAAACTTCCAAAACGTTTTCTTTTTGTAACGTTACAATTGTTAAAGACTTAGATCCATTATTTTCATAAAAAAAAATATATTTTACAGATTCCTCTCTAATTTGTCAATATTCATTCCGAATCTTTATTAGGAAGGAGAGAATTGTAAAACAATTTATGCAGTCGATGATATTTTAAAAAATGCTAAAGTTGATATTCATTTTGAACTCAAAGCCTCAAAATTCTCTCTGGTTTGTCGTGGTATGCGCATTTCATTGAAACTTACACTCATTACTATAAAATATTTTAAAATGATCGATCGCAATCGTTCGGCAAACACTTCTTTCACTATTCACGTGCTAATATAAATGAACAAGACGCAGAATACATGAAAGCAAGTGGCAATCCTTTCCATTGCGACAAATGTGGATTAGCACTCCACGGCGCTCCTTACATCTACCCGTTAGTGATTTACCGAAACAAAACTCGAAAAGTGCGCAAGGAAATAAAAATCCATCTGATAAATCCAACGTTAAACCAACAGCCATTGGATCGTCCTTGCTCGTGGTAGAAAACGAAAACCAGAATACTCTACAGATGATCTACACGAAGCTCACAAATCTGGAAGAAACAAATAATCGTTTTTTACAACAGAAGAACGAATTGCGAACGGAAAACTTAAAGCTTAAAACGAGAGTAAATAACCTAGAAAGCAAATTCTTCTAAGCGATAACATTGATATTGCGGGAGTGCCAAATGTCAATGAAAATGCATTTAGTCAAGCACAGCTACTTTTCAACAAATCTTTATGCATTGATGTTCCCGACTGTGGGATCGACAGATGCTATGTTAAAAAAATTCACACCAAATCATCAAAATTTAAAACGATTATCTGTGTACGATTTTCTAAACTTAATAATGAACAACGAATTATGAGCGCAAAGAGGACCTACAAAAAAAATTTTAGCACACAAGTGATCGATGGTATCGGCGACAGCAGCAGCAACCCCTACAACAACAATAGCAACAGCAGCAGAAGTAAAGGTTCCGGCAGCGGGATTTTTATCAATGATTCACTCACCTAGTATACACAGGATCTCTTCATGAAGGGAAAAGGGATAGCAAGGGAGAAAGGCACTAAATGTGTACGGTACAAAGCTAATAAAATTTTTGTGGGAAAGGTTGAGGGAGGAAAAGTTATTTCAATTAAATGACTTAATGACCTTGTACTTATTTAGTGCTTTTATTTTTTCTTTTAATTTCTTAATATGATAGATGAACATTGTTAAACAGATTACTTTTCATTTCCTTATCCTATTACTTCCAACTGTGATAATGTTTTTACCAATAGTTCCTACTGTAATAACAAACTTTTAATTATGCACCAGAATGTCAGAAGTTTGAGAGAAAACTTTGCAGAACTTGTTACTCATCCTGATTCTTTTAGTTGCATTGGTGATTCCTAATTGCCGGGATACATATTTTCGTAATGGATTGAATTCAGCTAAAGGAAATGAAAAAAAATCTGAAAAATGAATGGCAAATAGTGAGCAGTATTCTAAATAACTCTTCGTCTTCAAAAAAAAAAAACATGCTATCAACATGTCGATGACTGCGAGGTTTTCACGGTCGCGGTCGAATCATAATTTGTGCGCGCACATATAGTAATCCTTTAATAAATTGCTTACAATATTTCGTGCATAAAAATGAGATATGCATCGATTCAAAATTGTGTGTTACTTTCGTCCAAAATTTGTGAATCTGAATTTTTTATTATCAACAACTTAAATGATTTTGAACCGATTTATTTCTTAAACTATGTGGAAGGGCGAAATTCCATGGCATACCTTTAAAAAAAAATTGATAATGTGCGTATTGAAAATAACATACTACGAACAGTGTGTCGCTGAATTTGTTTGTTTGTTGTTTGTCATAAAGGCAAAGCTGATGTTCCGTAAATTTGTTTCGGAAAATATGTAACTAACTGGTACTTATTGCAACTATGTTAGCTAGATCTGGTGTACTTTTCTCATTTTATGACCCATAACTTTATTATTTTCTTAAAAAAGGGTTAATTCCATGACTCCGAAAAGGGGAAACAGGAATCAAGTTGGGTACATAACTTCTTTAAGCTAGATAAAAAAAATGGCAGGGTCGTCAATAGAATACGCAGAAATATCTATAGTTTCTACAACGGTAATTGGAGCGAGACTGGAATTTTTCGGCATATAACGCGACACTGATAGGATTCTCCTGAATGACTTTTATTGAAGAAGACAGAAAAATCGCTGAAACCGTCGAGAAACTCACTACATACAAAATAAAAAATAAATTCATGTGGTGCTGCTGTATTGGCAGATGTCTTAAATCGTTGTTTTTTTACTGGTATATTTCCAGAAGCCTTGAAATGTGCAGATGTGATTCCTCTGTTTAAAAAAGGATGTGCTGCAGAGTTATGTAACAACAGGGTAGTGAGTTTTTTTTTAAAATAGAACTGAGTTCTTTAACCCAGTTCAACTTGGATTTCAAAAAAGTAAATCGACTGAAGATGCACTTTTACAGTTTTGTGCTCATGTAATGTCTGAGCTTGATGCGAAAAGATTTACAGCGTGTTTATTTATTGACATCACTAAGGCCTTCGATATGGTTAACCACAATTTTTTGTTGAAGAAACTAGAAAAAAACAGGTTTTCGTGGTCTTAAACTAAATATAGGTTAAACTGAATTCGGGCGTACCACAAGCCTTCGTTCTGGGTCCTATTTTGTTTTTAATTTATATTAATTCGCTATTTGCTCTTAATTTTACAGGTAGAGCCACTGCTTTCGTTAATGAGATAATTTTGGGTATGGCTTTAATATTCCTTTGAACTTGGTCTCTCTACCTATTAAGACACTGGTTTTCCAAACAACCTTGAACCGAATATGTACTTCCATGCACCTGAATGTGATAGATACAAACTCTCTGTTTGCAACTGTACGTCCGGCTCTCCCACCTTTTGTGGAAAGTATACGATTTCAAGTTCCTGGGGCTCACGATAGACTCCAGAATGAATTTTTCGGTGCACGCTGAAATATTGAGGAATTATTTTCGTCTCAATATGGAATTGCTTGTCGGGGAGGTGTGTTCTGGATCAAAATTAGCCCTCTGTTAGTTTTGCAGAAATACATCATAAGAAATATATGCCGTAAACCTAGAAGACATCCCAGCTTTCCACTGTTCTGTGATCTAAAAATTCTTCTTGTTCGTCACTGTTATTACTTTAAGGTATTGAAAAAATTCTTCCTGAAATCTGGTAATCGAAATTTTCGCTTAATTTCAAGTTATAACTTACGTGGAAATTCGTCTTATGTGTTATCTGTACCCATATTTCGTTACTTTTATTCTGGTTTGTCGTATCATTTGTTTAACAAACTTCCTCATTCCATCAGAGCTATATCAATATCTGGAATATTTATAAAACCTGTAAAAAATTGACTATTTCAGTGCAACTACTTTTATTTAGAGTCTATTATCTCTGACATTCTCATATAATTGAAATTATTTGTAAATTCTGTGCATTTTGTGTCTTTATTTATTATGGAATTTATTCAAACATATATATTTAAGTTACTTTCTTTATTTCTTAAATCTCCTCTTCACAACTTGACAATGATCGTTGTTTTTAGATGGTGTTAATGTCGCAGATGGCAGCGATTAGTATAAGGCCTCGCAGAAGTAGCATCTTCCGACAGGTGCTGGTTGTTTAAGCCTCTGCAGCTGAACATCCTGCAGCTCTGCTTATAATCTGGGAATCTCACTGGGGATTGCGAAGTGAAGGGGACAAATGGCGAGTTTCCTGCGCCATAAATCAGGATTAGTGTGGGAAAAATAAAACAAAACCTTATCCGGGCTACTCCGACATATTTGGAGCTCAGGCCAGTATGGATTTCCAGGACTTAGTCAGGGTTACTGGCTTCGGTGTAACCGACCCCTAGTCTCAGGGGCATTAAAAATGGAACTGGTCCTCCAGGTTTGGGGTTGTGCCACCGGAGTAACTGCCCGGCTATTTAAGAAACAAGAAGTTACGACGCATCTAGATGCCTCTGATATGGACGGATCTACTGTTTAAAACCCACGCAAACGATTTAAGGACAATGAGCTTCGGATATCCACTCTAAATAGACCTCGTGCAGCTGAGCAACTAGCGGAGACCCTAGACTGCTGCAAAGCAGACATAACCGCCATTCAAGAAATGCGATAGGATGTGCCGGACAAGAGGAGGATGAAAAACTGCGACATCTACTACGGCAATAGCTATCGACGACAAAAGCAGCGTTTATTTGGATGCGGATTTGTTGTTGGATGCGGACTTAAGCAAGAAGCCCTGAGCTTCCGGCAGGTGAGCGAGCGCCTCGTAGCAATCTGCATTAAGGCTAAATTCGCCAACATAAGCCTTATATACGCGCATGCCCCCACATAGGAGAAAGATGACGACACCAAGGATGCCTTCTATGAGTTCCTCAACAAGACCTATAAGTATTGCCCTAGCCATGACATTCAAATTGTTCTCGGCGATTTTAATGCAAAGCTAGGAAGAGACGGTATTTCTGGTGGAACAATCGGAAAGTATAGCCTGCACGACACCACCTCCGATAACGGATTCAGGCTAATCGACATTGCGGCGAAAAATTGTCGTAGCTAGCATGCTGTTACCAAGGGGACTTGGAGAACTCCTGATCAATCAACAGTTACCCAGATTGATCAAATTACAATCGACACAAGACACTCCTCCAGTATTATGGATGTCCGTACGTTCCGAGGAGCCAACATCGACTCGGACCATGACCTTGTTGTAGCCAAGGTACGGTTGCGCATATCCCAAACCACGCCAGGACATGCTACTGCTGTGAGGAAATTCGATGTCAGACGGCTACAATCGCAAGAGATCGCCAAGTCCTTTTCCGATCGAGTGTCTCTTAATCTCGTAAGGGGTCCAATACCGCCAGCATTAAGCATGGAAGACCACTGCAAACACAGCGACGCTTTCAGAGATGCCGCTTCTGATGTGCTGGGTATCACTCGTTCGATGATAAGTGCCGGCAAGCACATTCAGCTAAGCAAGATGCATTTAACGCGGCGCTGCTTAGAACGACCAGAGCTGCTCATAAGCTATATGAGCGGAAGAGGGGAGACGAACACCGGCTTTTCAGTAGAAGTAGAATCGCAGTCGATGCTGAGGATGAAGATGATTTATGCAGACTGTATAACGGCGATGACGAACCAAATACCACTGTCAGGCAGAATCAACCGAATCAACCTTTCAACCTGGATGAACAACAATTCCGTTCACCCGACCTGGATGAAATGAAGATACTCGTAGCTATATCGAAGCTTAAGTCCAACAAAGCTGCTTGAGCGGATGGCTCGACTGCCGAGCTATTCAAAGCGGCAGGCGATGACTTGGTAAGGAGCATACACCAACTCATCTGTAGAATACTATATTGTGGATGAAATTATGCCCGATGAATTGAACCTCAGCATTGTTTATTCGATTCTCACGAAAAGAGACCCTCTGAACAGCGCCAACTACAGAGGCATCAGTCTCCTTATCATCGCATACAAGATCTTATCTGCCGTATGGTGTGAACGCCTAAAGCCGTTCGTCAACAACCTAATAGGTCCATATCAGTGTGGCTTCAGGCCAGGAAGTCCACCATCGACCAAATATTCACACTACGGCAGATCTTGAAGAAGACCCATGAGCTTCAGATCGATACCCACCACATATTCATCGATTTTAAGGCCGCGTATGACAGCCTCTACAGAGACGAGCTATACAGAGCAATGACTAGTTTCGGCATCCCTGCCAAACATTTAGACATTCGATGCGCTGTCATGCGATATTTTCAACATCGTACTTGAAAGAATAGTGCAAGACTCACGAGCAAACACAAGAGGCACTATCTTTCAAAAGTCCGTCGAACTGCTCGAATACGCCGACGATATTAACATAATCGGGAGAAAGCAGCGTGATGTCAATGGCACTTTCGCTAGTATTGAGACGGACGGGTTTAGCGGTCAATGAGGGCAAGACGAAGTATATGCTGTCAAGCTAAAAGGACAACCAACACCGACTTCTCTGGCAGAACTTCACCCTCGACAGAAATAACAAAAGTCACCCTTAATAGTCCTTAATAATCCCAGTCCTGCTCTATGGCGCAGAGGCATGGACATTATCAAAAATGGATGAGGGTGTTCTTGGTTGCTTCGAGAAAAAAATTCTTCCTGCGATCTTGGGTCCCGTCTGCATTGAAGGAGAATGTAGGAGGAGATACAACAATGAACTCTACGGAATGTACAGCGACATCCACCTAACCAGAAGAGTGAAAATCCAAAGACTGAGATGGCTGGGTCATGTAGACCGTATGGACACCAATGCTCCGTTGCGAAAAGTTTTCGAATCCACTTCCGAGGGACAGCGCAGTATACGAAGGCCAAGACTCAAGTGGCGCACGCAAGTGGATGGGGACCTCAGCTAACTTAGCGTGCGAAACTAAAGGCAGCTAGCCAGAGCGCCACTTTAAGTAAGTAAGTATGTAACTAACAGTCACTTATTGCAACTATGTTATCTAGATCTGATGTACCTTCCGAGTTTTATGACCCATACCTATATTATTTTCTTAAGAAATGGTTAATTCTTTGACCCCGAAAAGGGGAAATAGGAATCAACTTGGGTACCTACCTATTTCTTTAAGCTAGAAAAAAAATGGCAGGCTCGTCAATAGAATACGCAGACATATTTATAGTTTCTACAACGGTAATTGGAGCGAGACTGGAATTTTTCGGCATATAACGCGACACTGATAGGATTCTGCTGAATGACTTTTATTGAAGAAGACAGAAAAATCGCTGAAACCGTCGAGAAACTCACTACATACAAAATAAAAAATAAATTCATGTGGTGCTGACCGCTATTCGAACCTGGTCGTTAAAAAAAATTGCATGTTTCTTAGTTTACGTATTAGCAGATGTCTTAAATCGTTGTTTTTTTACTGGTATATTTCCAGAAGCCTTGAAATGTGCAGAAGTGATTCCTCTGTTTAAAAAAGGATGTGCTGCAGAGTTATGTAACTACAGGGTAGTGAGTTTTTTTTTAAATAGAACTGAGTTCTTTAACCCAGTTCAACTTGGATTCCAAAAAAGTAAATCGACTGAAGATGCACTTTTACAGTTTTGTGCTCATGTAATGTCTGAGCTTGATGCGAAAAGATTTACAGCGTGTTTATTTATTGACATCACTAAAGCCTTCGATATGGGTAACCACAATTTTTTGTTGAAGAAACTAGAAAAAAACAGGTTTTCGTGGTCTTAAACTAAATATAGGTTCGTTAATTCGGGCGTACCACAAGCCTTCGTTCTGGGTCTTATTTTGTTTTTAATTTATATTAATTCGCTATTTGCTCTTAATTTTACAGGTAGAGCCACTGCTTTCGTTAATGAGATAATTTTGGGTATGGCTTTTATATTTCTTTGAACTTGGTCTCTCAACCTATTAAGACACTGGTTTTCCAAACAACCTTGAACCGAATATGTACTTCCATGCACCTGAATGTGATAGATACAAACTCTCTGTTTGCAACTGTACGTCCGGCTTTCCCACCTTTTGTGGAAAGTATACGATTTCAAGTTCCTGGGGCTCACGATAGACTCCAGAATGAATTTTTCGGTGCACGCTGAAATATTGAGGAATTATTTTCGTCTCAATATGGAATTACTTGTCGGGGAGGTGTGTTCTGGATCAAAATTAGCCCTCTGTTAGTTTTGCAGAAATACATCATAAGAAATATATGCCGTAAACCTAGAAGACATCCCAGCTTTCCACTGTTCTGTGATCTAAAAATTCTTCTTGTTCGTCACTGTTATTACTTTAAGGTATTGAAAAAATTCTTCCTGAAATCTGGTAATCGAAATTTTCGCTTAATTTCAAGTTATAACTTACGTGGAAATTCGTCTAATATGTTATCTGTACCCATATTTCGTTACTTTTATTCTGGTTTGTCGTATCATTTGTTTAACAAACTTCCTCATTCCATCAGAGCTATATCAATATCTGGAGTATTTATAAAACCTGTAAAAATTGACTAGTGCAACTACTTTTATTTAGAGTCTATTACTTCGACATTCTCGTATAATTGAAATTATTTGTAAATTCTGTGCATTTTATGTCTTTATTTATTATGGAATTTATTGAAACATTTATATTTAACTTGCTTTCCTTATTTCTCAAATCTCCTCTTCACAACTTGACAATGGTCGTTGTTTTTAGATGGTGTTAATGTCGCAGATGGCAGCGATTAGTATAAGGCATCGTAGAAGTAGCATCTTCCGACAGGTGCTGGTTCTTTAAATATTGGAGCTCTGCTTATAAGCCCTACTTCACGCCTCCCCGTTGCGCCATCTGGGAATCTCACTGGAGATTGCGAAGTGAAGGGGACAAATGGCGAGTTTCTTGCGCCATAAATCAGGATTAGTGTGGGAAAAATAAAACAAAACCTTATCCGGGCTACTCCGACATGTTTGGAACTCAGGCCGGTATGGATTCCCAGGACATAGTCAGGGTCTCAGAAAAGAGATGGTGGCGGCCGAGCTCTATATAGGCCAACGGCAGCGCTCAAATCCCGGAGCGGGTGACTGGCTTCGGTGTAATTGACCCCTCGTCCTAGTGGCATTAAAAATGGAACTGGTCCTCCAGGTTTGGGGTTGTGCCGCCGGAGTAACTGCCCGGCTATAAAAAAAAAGAAGTTACGAAGCATTAAAAAGCCTCGGATATGGGCGGATCTACTGTTTACAACCGTCGCAAACGATTTAAGGGCAATGAGCTTTGGAATGTTAGAACCCTTAATAGACCACGTGCAGCCGAACAACTAGCGGAGGCCCTAGATTGCTGCAAAGGAGACATAACCGCCATTTAAGAAATACGATGGGATTGGCATGACAAAAGGAAGACGAAAAACTGCGACATCTTATCTGCCGTATTGACGTCTGAAGACCTCAACAACCTGATAGGTTGATATGAATATGGCTTCGGGCCAGGAAAGTCCACCATCGACCAAGTATTCACACTACTGCAGATCTTGAAGAAATCCCATGGGCTTCAGATCACATTTCCATCGATTTTAAGGCCGCGTATGATAGGATGACGATGGAGAATGCATGCTGCTCCATCAAGGTCGGTAAAAATCTCGCCGAGACCTTTGATGTCCAGAAAGGATTTAGACAAGGCGATGCGCTCTCATGCGATTTTTTCAAGATCGTACTTGAAAGAATTGTGCAAAACTCAGGAGCAAACACAAGAGGCACTATCTTTCAAAAGTCCGTCCAACTACTCGCATACGCCGACGATATTGACATAATCGGGAGAAAGCAGCGTGATGTCAGTGGCGCTTTGGCCAGTATTGAGACGGAAGCTGCGGGCGAAAACGGTTTTAGCGGTGAATGAGGGCAAGACCAAGTATATGCTGTCAAGCAAAAAGGAAAAGCAGCACCGTCGTCTCAGGCAGAACGTTACTCTCGACAGATATAACTTTGAGGTAGTGATAAATTTCCGACCTCGAATTGAATAAGAGAACGACGTTGTCGCTTTCAAAGCTAACCAAAAAAGAAAAGATAGAATCATATGTTTCAAGTTTTGACCTTTCATATTGTTCATTCATAAATGTTGATCGCTAACAATAGTTCACAATAGAAAGTATGTGACAGTCTTCCCCACTAAATATTATTGGGCTTGGTAGGTTACGACTGCTTTACGGATTCTTTCAGATCTTCTTGGCTCCGTTGTTTGTTTTGGCCCCTAGTCGTTTCCACCTGATGGTATCAATTCTGTTGTAACCATTGGATAGTTGTCATTAACCTCTGCCTCAGTATTCTGCGTTTGTTCCACTTCGGCTGCATCGTTTTCACTCCCACCGAAGCTCACAGTCCTCGGTACTATTAGGTGTCCTCCAACTAGGTCTCCAGTCATGGTTTGCATTCTATTAAGTTAAAGTGGTATTCGGGAAACAGAAATATTACCTTTGACCAGTGTTGATTTCATTTGGTCCATATTGCTTCGATAGGATGTACCGTCCACATCCATCAGGTAGTACAAGTAACCATCTCGATAAGTAACTTTCCCGAACTTTCACTTACACTCTTGTTATGGTTGTAGCGGAAGTCAACCAAATCTCCAATGTCGAAACTCCGCTTGCACTCAGGGATTTCCTCTCTCTCCTCCGTATTTGTAGATTTCATTAAATCGAGTCCAGTTCGAGAATTAAATTTCAGCATCAACTCGGCAGGGCTTCTTCCTGTTGTTGTAGATGGACATATTGAATAAGTAGACGATGTAGCTTGGTATGGAAATCTCCGCAATCATTGACTGATGAACGTAATCCATTCTTAAGAATCTTTACAAAACTTTCCACTTGCCCGTTTGTAGAAGGATGTGCTGGAGAAGTAAGCTTATGGCTTATGCCGTTAGATTTCAAAAAGACACGAAATTCTTTGGATGTAAAATTAGAACCATTTTCAGATACCACCGTATTTGGAATACCAAACCTGGCGAATAATTCCCTTAATGCTCGGATGGTATTTAAACTTATAATTCGGCTCATCGGACATACCTCCAACCACTTTGTCTTCGCATCGACAATCACCAAGAAGTAGCGTTCCATAAACGGCCCAGCAAAATCCACGTGTAAACGCTGCCAAGGTTGCGCTGGTACTTCCCATGGATGAGTAGCAACTTTCGCCGGTTCTGTAAGCACTTTTGCACAATCACGGCAACTTCTTACCACCTCTTCGATGTCTCGGTTAATTCCGGGCCAGTAGCAGTAGCTTCTTGCTAATGCCTTCATCTTGACGATTCCGATGTGCGCTTAACGTAGTGAGTAAGGTATAATAATGCGTATTCCTTTATACAGGCAACCATCAAGCGCCATCGGTTCGCTTTTCATACCTTTGTACGCGAATTCAAAGCCCGCCCGGTTTGTAGTTGGATGACTAGTAAAGATAGATCCTTGTCATTTTTAATTTCCATTCTTTATTGGTGACAGGTAAGAAATCCTCCCAAAGCTGATAAATTTCGTACATTTTGTAAGTATTATCATCTTGTATCTCCAGTGGGTTTCTAGAAAGAAAATCAGCATTAGTATGTTCTTTGGTATTTTTGTATTTAATTTTGTAGTCGAATCCACTAAGAAACAAAGCGTAGCGTAGCAGCCTCTGGGCTGGAACTAAAGGTAAATTCTTTTCTGGACTTAATATTGAGATAAGCGGTTTATTATCCGTTATCAGTGTAAATTCTCTTCCTTAGCAATAATCGAAAAATTTATGTGCACCCCAGTAAATTGCCGTTGCTTCTTTATCCAATTGGCTGTAGTTTTTTTCGGCTATCGATAAACTCCTTGACGCGAAAGCTATAGGCCTTTCGCCTTTTTCAGTTGTGTGAGAAAGTATTGCAGAGAGTCCAACTGGCGAAACGTCTGTTGCCAGGATAAGAGAGAGATAAGAGAGATAGTTGAGAGAGGTGTTTTATGTAGTCCGTCCTTTTTGATTTTATTTCCCAAATATAAGACCATTTTTTCAAACATCTTGCACTTAGATTTGTTCAAATCTAGGTTGAATTCACGCAGTTTGTCAAGTAGGAGATTACATCTGTGGTATGTTTCTCCGAGAGTCTTACCCATAAAAATGATGTCGTGGAAGAAACAAGCTGTACCTTCGAGATTGTTTATGATATGTTCGTCCATAAACCGTTGCCATATGTTGGGTGCTGTCTTCACGCCAAACATGTGCTTGTTAACTTTGTAGAGACCCTTTGTAATGCTTATGGTCTGTAGAAGCTCGCTCTCCTCTGGCATGCTAAGATGTAAATAAGCTTTATAAATGTCAAATGTACAATAATATTCACCGTGTTTAAGCTTTTGATACAGTTCATCTATCTTTGGGATCGGGTATTTGTCGTTCACAATTAGTTTGTTCAATGTAACTTTGTAGTCTGCACATAAGCGTATCGATTTGTCGGATTTTGTGTCAGGGACAGTTGGTGTTCCCCAATCTGAGTGCGCAACTCTTTCGAAAATACCGTCTTTCTCCAATCTTGTAATCTCATCTTTAATCAGAGGTCGAATATGGGACTGATCTTGGTTTTACAAATATAGGAGACGTACCCTCGCGTAATTTTTATATTCCTTTGACATCGGGGATCGTTCCAATTTTCTGCTCAAATACCTCTTTGTGATTGTCAAAGATATTATTCTTTAGCCGGTTGATGTCTTTCTCTGTAAAGATATCAACTGGATTAATTTGTAATAACTTAAGTGCATTTACCCATTCACGTCCCAAGAGTGTGTCAAACGGACCCTTTACTATGTATAGGTCGCACATAACTTTCTGTTTGTTGTATTCAACAATTACCTGAGACTTGCAAAAAGCGGGTATTGGAGCATTATTGTAAGTCCTAGGCATTACAGTTGTTGGTGTTATTTTTGCATTTAACCAGTTGGAAACAAAAGTGTTGTAGTTCATCACAGATATGGCCGCCCCCGTATCAAATTCCATTGTAAATTCCTTGTTGTCAATTTTTAAGGTTATGTAGTACTTACCCCCTTGGGTATCGACATTTTGCTGTACTTTGATGGAATTTAAGTTTATTATTCCCACGTTTGCAATATTTAGCACGTTTAACTCGTATGGCCTGTCCTCCGGTTGTGTTAGCTGAAGTGAAACTGACAAATCGTAGTCAGCAGGCGATATCTGTAGTGTATTTGTTTGCCTGTGAGATGCTTGTGCTTTTATACACACCGAAGATACATGGCCACACTTATGACACTTCTTGCAGTACAAGTTGGTTGCTCCGCTACGCTACGCTACGCATATAAGAGGAAGTCTACAGATAAAGAATTCGGTAACCGAACAGCTTGAGGCGAAAAGAATAAGCTGGTATTGCCACGTTCAAAGAAGATCTGCGGAAAATCCGGTTAAAAAGGCACTATCAACCACGGTCACTCCAACTGTAAGAAAACGAGGTCGGAAAAAGAATTCCTGGATTTCTCAGATGGCAAATGCGCAACAACGCCTGGGGCTTACCACTGAAGCGATCCAGGACCTAGCATTATGAAGACGCGTTCTGCGTTCTACGACATTAGCCAACCCCATAAGCGGAGCAGCAGCGATGCAGTAAAAATGGGAAACTCGTTACGCATAAGTCCGTATAATGAGGAAAGGGTTAATAAAAGGATAAGAAGAAGTTGGTTGCTCGACATTTATTGGCCTTGTGGTTATGCATTCCACATCTATAACAAACAATTTTATTACTTCTCGACGAAACGTTCGTAACTTTAGGGCTGTTGAAATTGGTTGTAGTTCTCTTTTTCCGTGAATTTTGTATTGACCCATTTGTATATACTTGATGAATATTTCGCATGTTGCGGCTTTCGATTTTTGATGCTTCCATTGAAAGTGCATTTTCGATTATTTTATCGAGAGCCATGCTGGTTTCTCGCAGCAGCCTCTCTTTGATATCCGAATCCCTCAGCCCCCGAATAAATTGTGATCGTAAATGTGTGCTTAGAGTTGACTTTACACGCTTCGCACGTGAAGTTGCAGTATACGCTAAACTTTTTCAACTCTGCTAAATAGTTGGCCACCGATACTACTTCGTGCTGTAGTCTCAGTAGAAATTTATGTTGTTCGGTTTTGGACTGAGGTGATCTTTCAAAAGCTTGATTAAGTCGTCGTAGGACTTTGCATCCGGTTCATCTGGAGCTGTTAAGTTTGACAAAAGCATATAGAATTTAGCACCGATACAATTTATTAAAACTTGCCGCTTATTTGTAGGGTCTGTAATATTCCTCAAAGCTAAGTAGTTTCCAATCGTTTGATGTAATTTGGGAAAGGTTCCTCATTTTCGTTGCAATGATCGAAGTGTAAATTTGGAGGTCTGGAAACCGGTTGTAAATTCTGGATTGCAGTTGTAAGTGCCTCTATGATTTGCTGCGTAGTTTCGGCCATCGCTAAGATTTTTCTTAATCTTTAAATATCCTCGTCGCCACTGACAAATTTCCAATCTCGAATTGAATAAGAGAACCACGATGCCGCTTTGAAAGCCAAATAAAAAATTAAAGAAAGAATCATTTATTTCAAGTTTTAACATTTCATATTGTTCATTCACAAATGTAGATCGTTAACTATAGTTCACAATAAAAGTATGTGACAGGTAGTTAAGGACTTTGCATACCTAGGTTCAGCTATAAGCGAAGAATAACTCTTGCCAACCGCTGTTTTTTTGGGTTAAGAAGGCAATTGAGTAGCAAAGCCCAATCTCGGACAACAAAAGTTACCCTTAATAAGACCTTAGTAATCCCGGTCCTGCTCTATGGCACAGAGGCATGGACATTATCAAATCAGGATGAGGGTGTTCTTGGTAACCGGAAGAGTGAAGATCCAAAGACTGAGATGGCTGTGTCATGTAGAGCGTATGGCCACCAATGCTCCCGTCCGAAAAGTCTTCGAATACGCTCCCGAGGGACAGCGTAGTAGAGGAAGGCCAAGACTCACGTGGCGCACGCAAGTGGAAGGGACCTCAGCCAACTTAGCGTGCGAAACTAAAGGCAGCTAGCTAGAGCTGGCTGGAGAAGCTTGTTGACTGAGGCCCAGGTCCACCCCGGACCGTAGCGCCACTTTAAGTAAGTAAGTAAGTTATGTGGCAGAGTGACAGTCGTCCAGTAAAGCTCACCCACCACGCGCATCAGCTAACTTATTTTACAATTGAAGCTCAAACTACTTACTTTACTACTTTTTTTTTTGGCTATTGCACTTGAAGTTTTTTTTTTTAGTTTTATTTTCTTGTACTATTTTTGTGGGCTCTTGCCGCTAAGACGATACTCTATCGAATGAACTTACGGCGCTTTTTGGCCATCACCATACTCACACACTTATTCATACAAGAGCACATGGGGTTCTGCCAATTCAGCTGTTAGAGCAAAGGAAACCACATCCAGAGCTTTAACAGCCTCTCCTCAACCGGGGGAATTGTGGGCTTTCCCTTACAATTAGTTTAAGTTTTAGCCTTTGTAGCGATAGGGGATTATTACAAACCTTCTAATGTTGCTTTTCACAAACAATCAGTTTTTAGGTTGGCCTCGCGGCCATTGCTGGGTGTGTAAACATCTCGGGGCATCAAAGGGTGACAGGTCGTCCGTCAGATATAGTCTCCAGGCTGTCCGCCTAGCTCTATCCTCGGGGTACCTGGAGGCACCTCTGGAGCGGTAGGCAGAGCGAATGAACTGGATCCAAACGATCCAGTGAACCAACCTGTGCCATGGTTACCAGAGAGTGACGGCGGAAGAAAAGAAGGGACAACACTAGAAAGAGAAGGAGGAAAGAGGAGGCCAATAGACAACAAAGGGGATTGGGAGTGGAGGATTTTAGATGCGTGATTTGCACGCAACAAATGCCACCCTTATCTCCGAGGAAATGTGCCCTCACATTTCTGCTAACGGACTTACTACTAAAATCCTAAATTCGAAGTGGTCTGAAGCCAAAACAGAAGAATAGGTAAAACAACACAAAAGGTTAGACTATGGTCTAACAACAGGTGAACACTCATCTTCACCATCAGCTCTTGCGATGGCTAGGTTACGTCAACGAGCGTCTTAATTCTCTCCGTAACTCTTAGCGTAACGGTACTTGTTCGTTCGACTAAGGTCATCTTCGGAGTCCTCGGAGTCGTCGCGGTACGGCTTCAGATCCTTGATGTGGCATACCCCGCTGTCCTTGACTGTTTCATCGTGCAACATGAACGTCCACGGGGAAACCCTCTTCTTTATAGAAAAAGGTCCAATGTACTTTGGTGCCAATTCCACCGCATAGTAATAGGCCGCGTCAGAAGCCTTGAAGTACCTTAGGCCTACAACCTCATTGGGGAGATATTGTGCATCTCTTGGTCGTAAGTTATATGACTAAGAAGCCTTCAGGGTCGTCGCCGAGAGCTTTTTACTAATATCTTCCTAAGCTGTATAAACCTACGCTCTAGCTCGAACATTTCTAGAACATATCTGTTCCATGTACTATACGAGTATCTAGGTCCCTAGCTTCTGACCACAGTAACCTATCTCCAACTGTTTCATTTCTATCTACTTATCCTGATTCCCTATCGCTTTCCCTATCTTCCCTAGCTATGTTTTTCCTATTTTCCGTAATGTTTGGAGATGTGTTCGCGGAGGTACCCGTACCCGTATAAGATCACCTGGACGCGTGGGTTATCATGTCTCTTTTGAAGGTCGCGAAGTACGGAGAGACTCCTAGGACATCGTGATGTACTGTCCGGATGCAGCATCGAACTTTCGCTAATTGGGTATCCCAAGATCGATGGTTTTCGACACATAAGAACGAAGGGTGGTTTTGATACTTTGGTTAATGCTATCAGCAAAATTATCCTGAGAGTGATAATGGACAGTGAATTTTATTTGTGACCCGTAGGGATTGGCCAGCCCGACAGTTCCTTGCTGTGGAACTGGGGACCGTTGTCGCAGACGATCCATCGCCTAAGACTGAAGGAAGACGTTCTCTTCCAGATCCCTACAAGGGGTCTTAGAAGTCGCCGACCTTAGTGGGAAAAGTAAAGGGAACTAAGTGAAGTAATCTGCAACAGTCAGAATATAAACAAAACTCCTAAGCGACTTTGGGAGTGGACCAACTAAATCGACAAAATTCCTCTTCTTTCGACCATCAAACCAGCTGGTTTATCGTGTAACGGTTGCACACTTTGACACGCCTTACAGTTTCTAACATGCTTGGTAACATTTGACCTCATTTTCGGCCAGTAGTACCTCGCTCCCACTCTAGCAAATGTTTTCATAACCCCCATGTGTGCTGCTAACTCGTTGTTATGACATACCTTTAAAACCCTAGGTCTGTCCACCTTCGGCACTACTTCTTTCCATTCTAAGCTATTGTCATGAACAACCACGTGTCGAGCCCTAACAAATTAAAATAAACCTCCTTTTTCTACCCTCTAACACTGATATGCTAAGGGATTCGATTCGACTTTCGCCATCTTTTTGGTGATCCATGGGTCCATACTGTGCTCCCCTAGTTCTGCTACTTCCGCTAAATTTCTATAAAGCATATCCGGAGTTGCGTGATCATTTCCTTTGCGACGTACGATTTCGAAATCGAATTGCTGTAACCAAAGACGGATTTTTGAGATTACTCAACCATACCAGGGAATAGTGATCCGTCACGAGCGTAAATCGAACCTCTTCGATGTATGGTCTGTATGGTCATGCTCTACAATTGATTACTGTCTTATTCGTGGTAAGTGGTTTGACGGTACCTCAGATCTAAGCGTGGATGAACTGGTCTACTCAGATCACTTACCCTTAAACGTCCAAATAAATCCCGGAGCGCGGCCACAAGAACAAACCCGGCAGAATATCTTGCTGCCAGAATTAAGATGGATATTCCCGTTTAAAAATGTTTTTAAACAAAAACTCAATGAAGAACTTAGATCTAGAAACGAAAATGGTAAATGTTTTATAAACGGAGTGAACCTTCTTACGTCCTGCATCTTAGACCCTGCTAGGGCTTTCCAAAACAATAAATCTTATACGTGCGTAAAAAAGCAACCGTGGTTTGACTGGGAGTGTCAGGCGGCCAGGAAGAAGTCTTTTGCTTATTTGCGATTGTTTGGGGAAACCGGCAGCAGTTGTGCGAAGAACCTTTACAAATATGCCAGTCAAGAATATAGAAAAATATGCTCTGAAAAACAAAAAAGGTTTTCGAATCAACTGGCCAAAACTCTTTCGGAAATTACCGACAGTCGCTCTTTCTGGGAACATGTAAGACTACTCAATGGCACGTCATTCGTGCGTGGTATCCACGTTGAGGTGGGCATCCTAGCAGAACATTTTAAGCAATTATCTAACCCACCAACCAGTGCTATCCATTTGCACTACGCGTTGCCATTCCAAAGTGTGGAGGTGCTGGACAGAAAAATTCGACAACAGAAGGTCTGTAATGTCGTTCAGCGATGTAAACCAAACAAGGCTCCCGGAGAAGACCGAGTACTTTACGAGTTTTTCATGAATTCCTCCGAGGAATTTTTAGAGAAGCTAATGGCAGTGTATAATTACATCCTTGAGGTAGGGGAGGTGCCATCAAGTTTTGAGAAAAACATAGTTTTCCCTCTTTTTAGGAAAGGTGACAATAAAGATCTTCGGAATTATAGGGGCATATCCTTTTTAAACTCTATAATGAAAATGTTCATGGGAGTTATACTGCATCGATTGTCCACATGGGTTGAAGCAAACAACATTCTGAGCGAATTTCAAGCGGGCTTTCGGAGTAAATATTTCACGGTGGACAATTTATTCTCGCTCACTAGTATCGCGCGGTACTACGTGGAAAAAGGAAACAAGCTGTACGCGTTTTATGTGGACTTCAAGGTGGCTTTCGACTCCGTTGATAGAAGATTGCTGTTCTGCGAATTAAGCAACTTAGGTGTGTCAACAAAAATCCTGAACGTCCTACAAAGACTGTACAGTGAAAATTTAAGAGCAGTATGGGATGAAAAAAATTTGTTACAATAGTTTGACGCGGATGAAATCGTTGTGGCGTACACCCATTGAAATCTGATTGTTAATTTTTTTTAATAATAAAACAAAACTATAAACTTCAACTTTTGTGTGAACTGAAGTCGTCATCTGACCAGCAACATGTTGCTAAGAATCGGTTTTCTAATTGGTCTCTGAACATAGCATTGTTTATACCAATTGTCTAAAATTTAGTACACAGTGTCAAGTACTTAAACCAAAGCTTGTGTCGAAATCTTTTTTTTGCTCAGACCAACTCCATTAGTACAGAAGATCGCAGAGTGTGTCAATTTGTAAGTTCTCAAGTTTTCTTTTTAACCCTTTTCTCCTATTTCTAATACGTTTTCGATTGTAAAAGTGATTGCATACAGATAAAATTAGTGTAAATTATTAAATTTTGAAGAAGCAAACATATCAAATCAGGTAAAAATCTAATTCCATTTGGTCAAAAAATAATTTAACAAAATCTTTGTATTTCTGCAGAGAACTGCGGATGACCAATGGTTAGGAATACCCATACGGTACTTCTGTCTCCCACTAAGAAGGAAACAGTTACCTAGCGGCCCAACGCGGCAGTTCCTATAAGCCTATAGAATTGACAAAATAAAATAAAATGGAAGAGCCTCTGCTAAAACATTCATTCACTCAAGCATACAGATAACGCATAGAACAACATACATACATATATCAAAATTCAAAAAATATTACACAGTTCGCCTGCAACAAATCGCTCAAAAATTTAACATATACATACCCTATAAAGAAGAATGCCTGGTGCACCCATCTACAGCAAATGAAACAGTTGTCTTGATCAAATATTAGCTATCAAAGCGACATATAAATCAATTCAGTGTATCAATTTTATTGTGTCTTTACTTTTTATGCATTCCATTTGATTCATGTAAGATTCCGTTATTGAGATCACTCAGTTTGATATTGCTCAATGTTAGAGATTATTTTTTTTTAATTACCTATTTACTTTTCTTTAATTGAATACATACTCGTATGTACATACCTATTCATACTTATTCTTATAATTACAAGACTTAATCTATTAAAATAGCAAAATTAACCTACATTTGTGAATTTGATAAAACTACTTACCCTATTGTAACATAATCTAAAAGCTTTAGAATTAACGTAAATTATTATAAACTTTTTGTCCAATAACAAATCAAAGCAGGATGGGATTTCGACGCTGCAGGAACATCGTGAACATGCAAAACAGTGAGTACAACTTTGCTTATAGAACTTAATTCATTGGCTTTTGATATAGACAGTAATTTCATACATACCTTTTTTTACCTTCATGTCATAAATACATATACATTATATTCATAAACTTTTACCTACCTTAATAATCATAATCATATACTCGTACATAATTTGAACCTACTTACTTACATTATCTTATATCTAACAAATGAAGTGAATCATAAACCTACACATACATATACTTAGACTTACTTAAGAAGAAATCGAATGTAAAGAATTTTATTATAAATACAGAATAGCTTTCGTGTAATTATGTGCTAATATATATTTCGTTTGTTGAGATATGTGATCTGAATAGTGTTCGGGAAGGATAACCTCTTGGGTTATTCTTACTACAATACAGAAGCTTTGCAATAATGCAATTAAAGTTCAATAGTATGGACCGGATACAAATGTAGGATTTCTCCTTATACCAATATGGACAAGGTGGTTTATATACCTCTTTTATATTTCTTACCCACATTTCGAACCATTTTCGTATTATGCGTATTCAAAACATATGATATCATCTGGTATGCAAGGAACTATTCCCCTTTTTCTACCTTCCTCGTCTCACTTCTTAAAAGTGAGAATATCTGTAAACACCTTTTTGCATGATTTTTTTTGTAGACCAGAAGACAAGCAGCAAGTACCCCCCCAGCGACGAGCTAATTGCTGTGCATCCGCAAGCATGCCAACCGTTGCTTCCATGTGAGACATTTTTGACACACCACCTCCCTCTCACACCTTATTTATTTATTTATTAAACTACTACAAAAAATGGCGCCCAACGTGGGGCCCGAAGACAAGTAAAGAGACACATTACTAATGTCCTTACTAGATCGCCCTATGCCGTGGTTCCAGAGATATCAAGTCTCGAAGCCCTTTTTATCTTGACATCCGGAAATATAGGAACTATCTCAGAACCTAACCACACAAATTTTAAGCTTTCTTGCGGAAGCTTCTATAACTTAACTTGTATTTTCTGTAAGATACTTATAACGTATTTGAAAATCAAATAACAGTGAAGAATCAATAATAATGAAGTATCGAAATCACGTATTTGAGTCTAAGTGAACCATGAACTTATGTTGCCAAATATACTTTCGATGTCTAGGACTTTTTTGGATTCCTGAGTCGTTGATGATTTCTCTCAGTAGTCCAGAGTTAAGAAATCTACTTCACTCCAGAATGGAATATACATGTTTTCTTCAACTAACGCATATCACTTTATTTCCTGTCTATTTTCACTACTTTTCTTTCTTTACTCATAAACAGCTTGTCAGCCAATAAAATATTTATGTACTTCTCGAACACTTAACTATTATCAGACACATAAATATCTCAACATATTTTTTTGATGTACTTTGTATTAATCAAATATCGCGTTGAATTCCTTTTACTTTTTCCATGTGAAACACAAAAACCAAAAAAATAATACTAAGAATGAAACAGAATCTTTTATTAAATTAATTAAAATATACATACATAATCAAACCAAAATATGAATCAAAATCGTCGGAATAGTGGAACCTTTTCTAAGAATAGTAATATTTCCACTCGGTCGCATTCGCATCGCAGTGCAGACACCACTCTTTTAAATGTTGCAAGTAATTTTAAACCTGTAACCCATACACCCACTAGATCAAGGCCATTGACCCCTGATCGTTCTTTAAATGCTTCGAATCCTCAGTTGGATCATAGTCTTAATGAAACATCCCATATCAGACATGACCTTAATGTTGTTCCGACAACACAAACAATAGCCAATACTTCAACCACCGTCACTGTAACAAGTGTTTCTACATTAATCGGAGAGCCATACAGAGGAAATGTGCAACACCTACCATTTGACACTGAGCAGGTGAATAATTTTTTGTATGCTGCGCATGCAAACATGTCTAACTCCGTTAGTAATATTCCAATAGCTGATCCTTTCTCACAACAGTTTATCCTAAACAATGTGTCCAAAATGAAAAATCTAGATGAACACATAAGACAAGTTGTAAATGACACATTAGGCAGCTTGATCCCATCGCTGATCAAGGAAAGCTATGAAAAAGCTGTGAAACAATTTTTACCCGTTCAATCGAATGCGAATGAGTCTATTCAAATTCCACCTGTGAGTACTCATGCCGCGCATCAAACCCAAAATGACTTCCTACAAGATATTCCTCCAACACAGGATGAATTTTCAAATGCTGATTCTTACATTAGTTTTAGAGCAAACGGACATTTGCCGAACGATAAAAATAGTCACCAAAGATTGTTCGATGCTTCAACATTTCGCCTAGACCGTTGGGGTCTCAAATACGATGATTCCACAAAAACTATGTCAGTAGAAGATTTTGTCTTCAGAGTGGACATGTTGAAAAATAACTACAACTGTTCATGGAGTGATGTACTGATGAATTTTCATCATTTATTGACTGGAGTCGCACAAGATTGGTATTGGCAATTTCTTCGAAGTAACACTCGAGGTGATTGGCCGAATTTGCGTAGTGCTCTTGTTAGGCAGTTTCAGAATCATGAAAATGATTTCGAAATAACTAAACAAATAATGGATCGACGACAACTACCTCGGGAGAGCTTCGAAGACTTCTTCAATGCAATTTTGCAATTTAAAATCCAGCTTCGGCAGCCAATAAGAGACCAAGACCTCATTCAGATCCTTAGAACAAATATTAGTGCTAAATCAATAAACCTTATCTATCCCATGAAGATCTATTCACTTGATCACTTTAAGGATGAATGTAAAAAAACGGAACGGATGTTACAGTCCGGATATGTCATACCCAATAGAAACATTCCGTACCATTCCGTTCAAGAAATAGAAAATCCTAACGATCAAGGTGAGTTTGATGATGAAAATGTAAATATCTCAGCCTTAGCTGGTATGAAATAATACAATAACAATGCAAACACGCCATCAAGAAAAACCTTCTCTAAGCGCTCACTAACTTGCTTTAATTGTAAGCGGCAAGGATATTTATTCACCGATTGTCCTTCACCAGTAAACAGACTTTTCTGTTATAAATGTGGTGCTGATGGAGTCACCGTGGTCAGCTGCGTTCACTGTAATCCACCATTGGAAACTTCAGAACGAGCGGGACGAAGTCTGGGAAGTCTCGTTCGACGCAGAACTACCCAGAATAAAAATGGTTGATGCTTGCACAAACACCAATTTTTACAACGAAATAACACCAATGCAAAAGCAAAATTCTACCACCGATTGGTCAAGACAAAACTTCGAGCAAAGAAAGTCAAAATTTAGATTCTGCCATACGAAGAAAGGGTGAAGCAATACAACAAGCTTCGTTCAAAACTTTTTCACATAGAAGAACTCAAAACAGAACAGGATTCGAACCCATATTTCAAAACTCGGTTGCGCTTTAAAAAGCGGAAAGTATTCTGAACTATAGTATTGATAAAAGACCATATGCCAAGGTTAAAATAAATAACAAAGAGATGACTGGTTTGTTAGATAGTGGAGCTAGTGTTTCATGCTTAGGAAAAGACTGCTTAGATGTTGTTGAAGAGTTGAATATTCCCATATCAAAATTTTCTTCTTCCATCAAAACAGCAGATGGTAAACATCAAGCTATAGTTGGCCGAGTGAACATGAATATTTATTATAATGACCAGCACGAAAAACTAGATTTCTACCTTATTCCTTCATTATCGCAGCCTCTTTATCTAGGCATAGACTGGTAACGCTGAGCCCGGCAAGCAGAGACATTTTCCAATGTCACCTGCGATTCAAGAACTGATTTATGCTGAATTGGACCGCATGCTTTCTTTGGGAGTGATTGAAGAGAGTTCTAATCCATGGAGTTCACCCATAATTCTGGTAAGGAAACCAGGCAAAAACCGTTTGTGTTTGGACTCTCGAAAAGTGAACTCACTCACAAAGAAAGATGCGTATCCACTTCCGCATATAGAGGGCATGCTGAGTCGCCTGCAAGATACACGTTACATTAGTAGCGTGGACCTTAAAGACGCTTTCTGGCAAATCCCACCGGAGAAGGAATCAAGAGAGAAAACAGCATTCACTGTGTCCGGATGACCACTCTATCAATTTACTGTCATGCCTTTTGGGTTGTGCAATGCAGCTCAAAGGATGTGCCGGTTAATGGATAAAGTGATCCCCAGTGCACTTAGAGAACAAGTTTTCATCTATCTTGATGATTTATTGGTCATCTCCAAAGATTTTAAAAGTCGCCTTGAGATCTTAGAAAAAGTCGCAGATAGTCTTCGAAAATCAGGACTTACGATCAACACTGAGAAATCATGTTTCTGTTTTAAAGAACTCAAATATTTAGGGTACATCGTCGGAGATGGTCACATCAAACCAAATCCAGATAAAGTGTCGGCTATAAAAGAATTTCCAGTCCCAACATCACAAAAACAATTTCGCCGCTTTATGCGCTTATGTGGTTGGTACCGCAGATTTATCTACAACTTTGCTTCGATAGCTGGTCCTTTGACAGACACTTTAAAGAAAAATAAATTTTTGATCACTCCCGATGCCCTTGAATCATTTAATTCCTTAAAACAGCCTTAGTTTCAGCGCCGTTACTATCAAACCCAGATTTTTCGAAACCTTTTACCATCCAATGCGATTCGTCAAGCTATGGTATAGGAGCAGTGTTGTTTCAATATGACGAAGGAAACAATGAGAAACCGATAGCATTCTTTTCCGAAAAACTTAATGCCTGCCAACGCAATTACAGCGTGACAGAGCAGGAGTGCTATGCGGCAGTACGAGCAGTAACAAAACTTCGAGCTTATGTTGAAGGTACAGCTTTTACCATCATAACCGACCACGCCAGCTTGAAATGGCTTATGAGTCTAAAAGACTTGAGTGGCAGGCTGGCAAGATGGTCGTTGAAGCTCCAGGCTTTCACTTTTGATATTCAACACAGAAAAGGGGCTCAAAACGTTGTCCCTGTTCCCGGGCATATGAAGACCCCTCTGTCGAAGAAATAATTTGCCCTTGGATTGACCTTAATTCATCTGAATTTAAGTCTACAGATTACCTACAGCTAATCGCAAGAGTTTCGGAAAACCAAAATCATTTCCCAGATCTTAAACTGAAAAATGGTATGTTATACAAAAAATCATCTTGTCTTGAGCGTGAACTTAGCTCTGAATTTGAATGGAGATTGTGGGTGCCGTCAAAATTAACAACTTCTATTACAGAAAAGTTTCATCAGCCTCCAAACTGTGCACATGGAGGAATGATAAAAACACTCGCCAAGATCAGTGAACTCTTCTATTGGCCTAATATGACAAACGATGTACGAAAGTTTATTCGTGGCTGCGTGGTATGTAAGGAAAACAAAACTTCCAATAAAACCTTGCGTCCTCCGATGGGACTGCGTCATGAAATCGATCGTCCTTTTCAAAAACTATACATCGATTTTATGGGACCTTATCCTAGAACAAAAAGGGATAACGCATTTATCTTTGTTGTACTAGATGGATTTTCCAAGTTCGTGTTTTTGAAAGCAATGCGTAAAGCTAACACTAGTGCAGTAGTGGAATATTTGAAAAAAGGTATTTTCCATCAGTATGGTGTCCCTGAATTTATTCATAGCGACAATGGTAAACAGTTTACCTCGAAAGAGTTTGAAATATTTTTGAAACAGTATGGATGCGCTCATATCCGAAATGCTGTATACTCTCAACAAGCAAATGCTTCGGAAAGAGTCAATCAATCCATCCTTTCTGCCATACGGAGTTACATTGGCAAAGATCAGAAAGATTGGGATAATTACCTCTCTGAAATCCAGCAAGCATTGTGCACATCAGTACATCAAGCTACAGGTACAACCCCTTACTATTGCCTATATGGTCAGAATATGAGTATACACGGAAACATGTACAAGTTATTGCGAAATCTAAAAGCGTTAAGTGATGGAGAATTCCAATGTTTACCACAAAACGATAAGCTTAGCCTCATACGCGAAAGGATAAAGAGTCATATAAAAACAGCTTTTGACCGAAATGCTAAGTCTTACAATCTCAGAAGTTCTAATCGAATTTTTCGTCCTGGAGAAGTTGTCTATAGAAGAAATTTCATTTTGAGTGACGCGGGAAAGCATATGAATTCGAAGTTGTGTGCAAAATTTTTACGAAGCAGAATCGTCCGAGCGATAGGGACATCTATGTATGAAATTGAGAACTTAGATGGGAAAAGGATTGGAGTTTACCATGCAAAAGACCTTCGCAAATAAAGTTCAAATCACTTCATTTCAGGGTCATGGGTCGATATTTACTCACCAAATATAACAAAAAAAAAAATAAACCGCACGACAGAACAAATTTCAATGTCTAATGTTTTTCGTGTCTTTTGAAAACACAATGTGAATTTAAAATTCACGACTTTGTGGCGTACACCCATTGAAATCTGATTGTTAATTTTTTTTGATAATAAAACAAAACTATAAACTTCAACTTTTGTGTGAACTGAAGTCGTTATTTGACTAGCAACATGTTGCTAAGAATCGGTTTTCTAATTGGTCTCTGAACATAGCATTGTTTATACCAATTGTCTAAAATTTAGTATACAGTGTCAAGTACTTAAAGCAAAGCTTGTGTCGAAATCTTTCTTTTGCTCAGACCAACTCCATTAGTACAGAAGATCGCAGAGTGTGTCAATTTGTAAGTTCTCAAGTTTTCTTTTTAACCTTTTTCTCCTATTTCTAATACGTTTTCGATTGTAGAAGTGATTGCATACAGATAAAATTAGTGTAAATTATTAAATTTTGAAGAAGCAAACATATCAAATCAGGTAAAAATCTAATTCCATTTGGTCAAAAAATTATTTAACAAAATCTTTGTATATCTGCAGAAAACTGCGGATGACCAATGGTTAGGAATACCCATACGGTACTTCTGTCTCCCACTAAGAAGGATACAGTTACCCAGCGGCCCAACGTAACGGGACTAACATTCCACATTTTACCGCATGTCATCCGCCTATAGAATTGACAAAATAAAATAAAATGGAAGAGCCTCTGCTAAAACATTCATTCACTCAAGCATACAGATAACCCATAGAACAACATACATACATATATCAAAAATTCAACAAATATTACACACATCAATAGCTCGCCTGCAACAAATCGCTCAAAAATTTAACATATACATACCCTATAAAGAAGAATGCCTGGTGCACCTATCTACAGCAAAAAAAACAGTTGGCTTGATCAAATATTAGCTATCAAAGCGACATATAAATCAATTCAGTGTATCAATTTTATTGTGTCTTTACTTTTTATGCATTCCATTTGATTCATGTAAGATCCCGTTATTGAGATCACTCAGTTTGATATTGCTCAATGTTAGAGATTATTTTTTTTTAATTACCTATTTACTTTTCTTTAATTGAATACATACTCGTATGTACATACCTATTCATACTTATTCTTAAAATTACAAGACTTAATCCATTAAAATAGCAAAATTAACCTACATTTGTGAATTTGATAAAACTACTGTAACATAATCTAAAAGCCTTAGAATTAACGTAAATTATTATAAACTTTTTGTTAAATAACAAATCAAAGCAGGATGGGATTTTGACGCTGCAGGAACATCGTGAACATGTAAAACAGTGAGTACAACTTTGCTTATAGAACTTAATTCATTGGCTTTTGATAAAGACAGTAATTTCATACATACCTTTTTTTTACCTTCATTTCATAAATACATATACATTATATTCATATACTTTTACCTACCTTAATAATCATAATCATAATCATATACTCGTACATAATTTGAACCTACTTACTTACATTATCTTATATCTAACAAATGAAGTGAATCATAAACCTACACATACATATACTTAGACTTACTTAAGAAGAAATCGAATGTAAAGAATTTTATTTTAAATACAGAATAGCTTTCGTGTAATTATGTGCTAATATATATTTCGTTTGTTGAGATATGTGATCTGAATAGTGTTCGGGAAGGATAACCTCTTGGGTTATTCTTACTACAATACAGAAGCTTTTCAATAATGCAATTAAAGTTCAATAGTATGGACCGGATACAAATGTAGGATTTCTCCTTATACGAGTACTAATATGGACAAGCTGATTTATATACCTCTTTTATATTTCTTACCCACATTTCGAACCATTTTCGCATTATGCGTATTCAAAACATATGATATCATCTGGTATGCAAGGAACTATTCCCTTTTTTCTACCTTCCTCGTCCCACTTCTTAAAAGTGAGAATATCTGTAAACACCTTTTTGCATAATTTTGTAGACCAGAAGACAAGCAGCAAGTCCCCCCCCAGCGACGAGCTAATTGCCGTGCATCCGCAAGCATCCGCAAGCATGCCAACCGTTGCTTCCATGTGAGACATTTTTGACACACCACCTCCCTCTTACACCTTATTTATTTATGTATTAAACTACTACATCGTATTGCTAGCAGAAACACCGACAATGATGCAATTGATGATAAATAAATAACAGTACAGTTGCAGTGTAAATAGGTGAATAAAAGAAGGTCCCAAATATTGGTATTTCGAAATGGAACTGGACGTTAAGCGAGGGGTGAAAAGTGGGCGTAGCAAAATGGAGAAATTGAGAGAGTTAAGGAATACAAGTACCTTGAAGTTATAGTAAGACTCGAATATATTATGTGTTACGCAGTGCAAGTTTGAAGTAACACTCAATATGAAGAAGAAGATAAATTACTGAGATATTTCATAAAGCCGCACTACATGCTTCACCTAGAAACCGCTTTATCGCCTTTGTACTTTTTCACCATGAAAATGCACTTTAGGTTCGTCCTAAAAGCACTTTCACTCCCCGATTATCGATAACACATATTGTCGCAAAATATCTTCTAACCCGAAAGTTACAGCTTGCCAAAAAATGGGATAATCTATGCCACGAACATGGAATTACGCTCCACGTAGATAATGTCGCCTCACTAAAGCGATCTTTACAGATCTAGATTGGGAAAACTGATGACGAAAGAAAAACCTATTTTATCTTTTTCCTGATGTGAAATTTATGCTGTGTATTTGATCAAAGGGGGAGATACAGGGTATGCCGAAAAGGAAATTATGTGCAAAATGTTTTCTTCAAAATATAACTTTTATTTCGACTAAGGGAAAGCCCACGATTCCGCGTTGTCGAAAACGTAAACTTGAACGGGTCGCCACTTTAACGAACCAACCGTCTGACGTACGGTAATATTAAAAAAAAAAACGGGAAGAAGGCTTACAGAACTTTAAGACACGAACTCGCGATACAAATTCGTATGTTTATCAATTTTAAAATGCAAAGGTGAATGCTTAGCTATTTTAGAGTTTTCCTGCCTATACGGGGTTGCTCATTCTGGCGGTCTCTGTCGGTTGAGGGGGTTGGCCGTCTCCGCCACAATCACTGTTTGGTTCGTCCTGTTGTCATTCTGGGTGTTGTAAATTATTCCTGGTTGTTGTTTTCCATTTTTGTCCGCTGGTTGTTTATCGTCCTCAGTTTTTTGTTTTTTCTTGTTTTTGTTGTTCGTGTTCTGTTCTTGTTTTCGTTCCTGTTGTTATTTTTCTTCCTTTTTTGTACCAGTTTTTTTCTGTTGTCTTTTGTACTTAAGGTTTAATTTTCTCGTATTCTTTTTTTGTGGGCTCTTGCCGCTATGTTGACAAGCTATCAAATGAGCTCACGACGCTTTTTGGCCATCACCACCACTCACACACTCATTCATAGATGAACACACACACATGAGGTTCTGCCAATTCAGCTGTTAGAGCAAAGGGAATCACATCCATAGCTCACACTTGCCGATGTTTGTGGGTCAATCTTGCGTAAATTATGTCTGTTTTGTCTTCTAAGTGATTGCTAAAACGTTGGGAGCTAAAATTTGAAACCACCGAGTAGATAGGCAAACTATTTCAGTACATGATGGGGAACCGTTCATTCATTCATCATTTAATATGCATTTTTATTCAATTCAATAACTAAGAGTTATGCTATACAAAAAAAAGCTTAAAAATTAGCTTAATTAACTTAAAATTATCTTATTCTAACTTACTGGCCCCATGCGGACACTCTAAGTTAAACCTAACAATCAAATTTTGTCTTTCGACGTTTCGTAAATTTCGTTTTTAAATTATTTGTATTAATCCTAATTAAAACTAAGAAAATAATTTTATGACAAAAACTTACTAAATTGACTTATATTTTTTTTTTTACTAAAACTTATGAACTACATTAAAATTATTCTCAATCTACTTAGACTACTTAAAATTATCTTATCATTTAGGTATTATATTTTTGTTGAGAAAAAGCTACCCGAAGGTTTCCCATCTCTTTGTTGTGTTTATAAGTTTTTTTGTATTAAAATATGTAAAATATGTATACATTTTTTTTTTTTTCATTAAACTATTCTAATCCTACCTAAATCTATGTAAGTCGGCCACGGCAAGAAATTAGGCTGCCGACTCTGCTCCTGAGCGTAGCTAAATAGTGCCAGAGGAATTCGACGACGTAGATTCCGCTCCTTCAACAAGCCACCAAAATTGTTGGTGCTGCCAAGCAACATCCCTCATGTCGCGTTTCCCCACCGCCCTACTGAACTGGAGACGCTCCGCACTGCCGTGTGCGACGTCTCTATCGTAGTTAAGTTGCCTCCCCGCAGCTGTTCGAGCGACATGGAAGATTAACGGCACCGCTAATCTATCCTGGATCAGACCTTTCTTATCGAGGTAGAGGAACGCTTCTGGAGGAATAAAGCCGTCAAAGCGAACTCTCTCGTGATACATATAATTGGGGTAGTAAGCCCCAGGGATCAGGTTATTCGACGAGGTCATTGCTCTTGCAATGTGCCTTCGAGTCATCTTAATAACAAAATTGTCCACTCTTATTAGGTTAGCCCTATTGTACAAGACCTCATTGCGATAGAATTTTATGTACTCAGACTCTGGTGTTATGTATAGGCGAAGACAAGCCCTAAGGCAAGCCCTCTCAAACACCCGAATCTTTTCCAAAAGACTTGCTGTCACGTTGAAACACACTGGACAACCAAATACAAGCATAGGCCAGATAAGGGCCATGTAGCAGATCACCTTTACCCTCGCATCGAGTTACCTGTAAAAAAAAGTCTTTTTTAAGGGCAAAAGCACCTTTGGCTCTGGCCAGAGCAACATCTATGTGTTTATTAAAATACAGATATTGATCTAGCCAGATCCCAAGGTATCTGACTATATTTTGACAAGCAAGTGGCTGCCCGTGTTGCCCAACGATCTGAAACTTTCGCCTATTCTTTCTGGTATCAGCAGAGGCCCCAGACAAAGGCATCCTAAAAAGAATGGTTTCCGACTTCTGAAAGTTTATCTTCAGCTTCCAGTCGTCGCAATATTGTTTAATTTTATCGAAGTCACGTTATCTAAGAATGTTTATAACCTCAATCTTTGGAACTGACCTGTTCGCGATTAGGTCGTCTGCGTACGCTATGGCATGGGGAAGTGAACCTATCAGATCACTTGTGTAAATCTTGAAAAAGATTGGCGAATTTACCGAACCTTGTTGCAGACCGTTTTTAATGTTGAACGTACCAGTAGAAATCACATCGCCATTCTTCACGATGAACTGTCTATCTGTGAGCATATTAAAAATAATCTACAGTAGTGGTCTACCAATACCTAGCCTGTTTAGCTTGTAGAAGAGTCCCTCTAACCATACGGTATCGAAGGCCTTCTCCAAGTCAATCAGGCAGGCACCCGTGCACTGTTTCTTGGCCTTGTTCCATTGGATGTCAGAAACCAATTTAGACGCGGCATGAATAACTTCATGTCCCGCCTTGAAACCGAATTGATTATCCGGAACTACATTTCTGTCCTCAACCCACTTAGTCAGAACTCTATTAATGACTTTTTCAAAAACCTTACTGATGTTTGGAAGGAGACTGATCGACCGGAGATTCGCCGGATTGGAGGTGTCTTTATCCCTTTTGGGGATGGTATGTACCACCGCAGTTTTCCAATGCGCTGGATAATGTGCATTATTCATTGGATTGCTAAACAGGGTGGTATAAATGTCCACCGCTTCTAGTGAGAGATGTCAAAGCACAATGTTCGGTATTCCATCGGTTCCCACTGATTTCTTACTTCTAATTGTGTCGAAGATCGTGTGAAGGTCTTCCTTCGAAATGAACGGGGGTTGTTCCCTTTTACTGGCGATGACATTATTTGCCATATTCTTGGCACTGAACTGGGTGAAACCCGAGTTCTCGATTCCCCAATTCACTATTTCATTTCGAAGGTAGAAATTTTGGACAAGTACTCGATTTTCTAGGTCGTGGTTGGGACCAATGATGTCATTTGTCTTGTACAGTTCCTGGAAAGCCACTCCTATAGCCTCTACCTCCTCCTGCGGATCTTCGATCAAATAGAAGTTGTCATCATCAACGGCTTCATTTGGATCTATGCCTGCTGTTGAGAGTATGCGTTCGTTGTCAGTCGTTCGGGCGATTTTTAGACATGAAAGGCCGTCTTGATCTTTCTTCCGAAAATTTTTATTTATTTGCGGGAACATATTCGGGTTGCTGGTGTAAACAGAAGGAGCTCCTCCGGACTAGTAGACGGTTCTAACCCCCTCAGCAGCATAGTTTGCAGCTTTCCCCCCTTCGGGGTGAAGGAGAAGAACTCCGTCGTCGAATCTCTTAACAAATTCTTTATTTTACGGTAGCGCTCCACTGTGTTGCAGTTTATCGCATGCCTATCTACGCTAAGTCTTTTAACATAAAAGTTACAGCCTATGGCCGACTTACACAGTTCGATTGTGTCCTTAAGTTTCATCTTGAATGTGTTGATAGGTGGAACTCTTTGTTTCTGCTTCTGGTATTGTTGTTGTTGTTGTTGCTGGTGCTGCTGTTGTTGTTGCTGCTGTTGTTTCTGTTGCTGTATTTGTTGTTGTTATTGTTTTTGCTTCAGCTGCTCCTGTTGTTGCTGTATATTTTGGTGGGGTTGATTTTTTCGTTTTGACTGAGCTTGCTCTGCTTTTCGTATTTTTTGTTGTTGTAGAGTATGACTCTGTTGTTTTTGTTGTTTAGTCTCGCTTGTTTTTGATTTTTATTGCGAGGTTAATAAAACTGATTTTATTTTTTGGGAAATTGAACCCACGACCCCAGCTTTATCGGTTCACTACCACTACCGTCAGCCCGCTGAACACTTCTAAGATTTGTCTCTTCTACGATTTTTGAAAATTTTTAATTCACTTTTTTACTTAAAAGGAGAAGCCGAAACACATCCTTTCTCTGCGGAGATCAATGAACGTCCCTCGGCTCACTGCCACTACCTCCAGGCTACCGAATAACTTAATATATTGTTTCTAATTTCATCTTTCACAAATTGTTTGTTTGCTATTTCACACAAAAAAAAAAGCCGAAACACGCCTATTCTCCGCGGAGATCAATGAACGACTGATGATGGGGAACCGTAAACCTTCTTGCAGATATATGGCGCAGCAAACGACTGCCGGTAATTGTGGACTTTCTTTTGCAATAAGATTAAGTTCTAGTCTTTGTAGGGATAGGGGGATTATTACAAATCTTCTAATTTTTCTTTTCACAAACAATCAGTCTTCAGGTTGGGCTCGCGGTCATTGTTGGGTGTGGATCCAGTGAGTCCAGCCATGACTACCAGATTATGATAAGAAAATAAGGGACAACACTTGAAGGAGATGGCCAACAGAAAACAAAGGGGGTTGGGAGAGGGGATGTTTGTTGCACGCAACAGTATTTTTTTAAGGTTTAAAAATTATTCTTTTTAATTTCTGACAATCGTAATTTTCGTTTAATTTCTCGTTACAATCTTCATGGTAATCTTTTTAACGTGTTTTCAGTACCCAATTATCGTGCCATTGCCTAGCGAATTTTTTTTTTGTTTTGTCTCATCGGTTATTTAATGAACTCCCGCAGTCAATCAGAAGAATAACAATATCTGGTACCTTTTTAAAACGCGTTCAGCCATTATTATGATGTTTTAGAATCGTATGTCTCTAATATTTTGGTCTTGTCATTCTTTTTTCCCTCTCATTAGCATTTCCTATTCTTTTTTTCTGAATTACTTATTATATAATATAATTATAATAAATAATTATTTTCATGTTGTGGTAATGTTAGTTTTAAATTTTTCTTCCTTCCTTGTCTTTTCTTTTTCTTTTTTAATGCTATTATGAATACTTTAAGGGTCACCCCATCCCATTTTTTTTACTTAGTTTCGCTCCAACAAAAAATGTATACCCCTATTTAAATAATGAATGTGTAATGGTTTTTTTTTTTTTTTGTCCTGGCGAAGGCAGGTGAAAATCTTCCATCAGACACTATGGGGATCGCAAGCGCGTGTCCATAGTAGTGTGAGATTCTGACTCACTAAAAACATAATTATTATATAATTATGTATACTACCGCACTTAAGTTAAACTTATCAAGCAGCTTTTTCATCACAATATAAACTCGTTTGGTAGGTGACTTTTCATTGTAAGAACAAACATTAGCTTGTTTCTACGCTAGCTTGGAATATTTACCAAATAGCCAGTACATTTCTCTGTATTAAGATTCCAGTTCCTTACGTTTCTCGTGCGTCTTCCATTTTAGCCTTGCATCGAGTATCATGCCCGAAAATTTAGCCATATTAGCAAACGGAATACAGACCCAGCTTATGTGGATGGGCAGGTGACTTATTTTTCTGTAAGTAAAGTTTACTTGCACAGATTTGGTTGAGAGCGATTCGCCAGATCTTTGTCCAGTGATATAACTTAGGTAGAGCGCTTTGCAGTTGCGCCGTTGATTCTTCCATTGTTTTTTCGACAGCTAAAATGCCAGTGTCGTCGGCAAAGGTGGCAAGAACAGTCCCCTCGATTTGTGGTATATCGCTTGTATATAACAGAAACAGGAGTGAACCGAGCACACTTCCCTGTGGTATACCGGCCAATATATCTTAAAACTGCGATACGTCATTTCCGTATCTAACACGAAAATTTCTATTTTCAAGATACTTAGTCCATATTTGGCAAAGTTTCGATGGTAAAATTTGCCGTAATTTTAACTTCAAACTTTAGTGCCAAACCTTGTCAAAGGCTTGAGAGACGTCAAGAAATACGCTTGAGCAAATCTTTTTCTCTTCCAGAGCTTTTTCAATTACGTGGGTAACTCTATGCAACTGGTCAGTAGTCGAATGCTTAATCCGCAATCCAAACTGATGATTGGGGATATGATTTTTGTCTTCAATTATTGGCATCAAACATTTGAGCAGAATCCTCTCAAAAATTTTTGACAGCATCGGAAGAAGAGAAATCGGTCTATACGATTTTTTATCAATTGGAGGTTTACCTGGTTTTAGCACCAAAATTACTTATGCAACTTTCCATTGGCACGGAACGTATTCTAGGCTAAAAGCCGCATTAATAATATGTAAACGCCAAGAGAGCGCTTCTAAGAGCAGCATTTTAAGGACTTCTCCGATTATCAGGTCGTATCCGGGAACCTTTTTCGGTTTCGATATACCTTTATGGTGTACTAGTGTTTGCTCATCAAAGGCCTTAAAAGTTTCTTCTAGATACTCCGCGAAGAGCTTCGCTTTCTCCCCATTCACTGTTATCCATTTTAATTGGTGGCGCTGGGGTTTCGGGCCTTTTGAAGCCTTTACATGCTTTCCAAAGCAAGTAATTCATCTCTTTTCCTGCCATCAGGTTTACGACATATGTTTTTACTACGTAATTCTTATGGTTTTTAAGAGTCTCCTTAAGCAGATTACAGAGTTTACTTATATCTTCTATCCTGCGGAACTCGAGTAAATTGTAATTGCAATTGCAATTGCAATTTTGTTAAATTTTTGCGTGCTTTCCTCGTTTTCCTTACCATTTCTTTTATCTCGGGTAATTTGTGCTATTTTTCGACGTTTTTTGACGTCGATTTGGTGTGTTGTTCCACGCAGCACATTGAACGATTACCACGAAGAAGTCAACTTCGATTTCAAGTTCTAGTTGTGATTGATGCTTTTAATTCCACTTTATCTTCGATTTCTTTCCTGAATCCTTCCCACTTCATATTTCTTCCAGTTAGTCAAAACGGTAATTGTATTTTCATTGTGTCCGTTGGCCACTAAGTCGGCTTACCCGTCGAATGGAAGTCACAGTTGTGTTCCATACCAGGTTCATAGACCAATTGACCGCTTTGTTTAGCATTTAATTCAACGCCAATTATAAAAACAGATCCTAACAAAATAAATATGTTCTTGATAATATATTTTGTGAATTGGGATCACAGAAGGAAGTACATGGCTGAAATGTTAAAGGAATCGCGTTCGGTTTAACGCGTACGGCAATCAGTTGGACAGGCTCGAGCTCTATTTTTGTATCTTCGTTATGCTCGATCTCTTTGATATATAAGGAGGATCCGCCTCCAGTATTTCCCGATGGGTGATACGCGTAGTAATCCTTAAGAACCCTTATTCTTGCGCTAGATTCATTTTTCAAGTAGGTTTCGGAAATTAAACAAACGTCAATATCATTGATATTTAGGAATAACACTAATTCATTGAGTTTGCCTGAAACGCTGTTAGCATTCCAAGTACGTAATTTTAGTTTTCCTTTCTTTATTTTTTCGGGTGAGTTCGTTTATCATTGAACCTATTTTCAACCTTTGTTAACTTTTTGAAAATAATGAAAAATACTTGAGATGCAGAGTCCCCTGGTTCATCAAATTTAGTTTTGTGGATTGTCCATATGCTAGACTCCCAAAAGTTTACGTGTACTGCTTGGAGGTATTTCTTCAGACATTTTCCCTTAAATGTTTTTAATAACATTTGACATTTGATTTTTCTTTTATTTCCGTCATTTTATAGAGTCTGTGCTTTTTTCGGGGCACAGTTTTTGAGGGTTCGTTTTGCACCTTGAGAAACTTATCTCGTCTGTCACATCCTCGGAAATTAGCATGGGCTTGTCGGTTTACAACACAATCCTTTAAGAGATGAGTTCCTGTGCATTTGACGCAACGCGGTTCTCTTTGGCAATACACTTCCGTGTGGTTTAATCCCTGGCAGCGGAATTAATTTTGTGTTTTACGCAAAGGCTTAATTTTGATAACGATATTGAGGATTCCTTTCGTATATTTTTTTTGGATATCCTGTGTTTTTTCACATTTTACCGTTACTTCCTTCCCTTCTAATTTCTTTTTTTCACGCTTCTAAATGTTTACTGCGTCAGCGTTTTTTAATTCCTTAACTCGCAGTCCACTAACGATATCCTCTTTTAGACAAGACGGATGTAGTCCACTGGCGACAAAACGTCTTGGCATCTCGTTTTTGTTCTCGAAAGTGTACCATTGGATTTTTTTGTATTTAACTTCCGAGACAGTTGGCTATAGTTGTCAGCGTCATTGACGTTAATTTTTCATAAGCTGTTGTTGCGCGATGTTACTGTAGAGTAAGAATGCGGCAACTGTCTTCATAATGTTTTGCGGTTTCTTAAACCTGCAATCTTGGTTACGTGAAGGAGGTGGTCGTTTTTCTATTGATCTGGTCTATATCGCGAACTGTTTCTATTTAGTCGTTTTTTTCCGACTTATCTCCCGTCACTTCTCGTTGAGTGATCATTTTGGGAGATAAACCGACTTTTCGTTTTTAGCCAGTACGTTTTTGCAAAATCCAATCGGTTTCGCGTCCTAAGTCTTCTACGTCTCTTACGTATGTTGCGGTAGATTTTTCCGCAACAAGGTTGACTCTCATTCCTGTTCTTGTCCCTTCGTTCCCATCTCTTTCATAGCTACACCCGCAACGAGGGAGCTACGGAGGAGGGACTATGCTCGCAATTACTTTTCGCAATTCTACCAAAAATTCGCACAAAAACAACTCTCTGACCCTGGCTTAATGCTGGTCGTCACAAAAGTGACTTCCAGATCTGTTTTTCCTTCTTCAAACTACCACCAGACTCTCACACGCATTCTCACACCCACTCACACACACATTCATTTGACTCTAGTTGACCCAAAAACGGGGTTTCCAACTACACCACTAGAAAACTTTGCTAGTTTGTGCTCCCGTGTCCGACAAGGCCTCTCATACATTCCAATTGTGTCTAATTGTAACCCCTCTTACTAAACTCCTCAGTCACTGAGTTCTCTCACGCTTCCAGTGATAACTGGGAACTCCACTGAGAGAGTTTATGAGAGTTTGTGGAACCTAGCCATGTCTAGCTATTTCCCTAGACATTCGAATTTATTGGAAATGCGAGAAGCAATTTTTCTCTTATTGCTGATCCCCGGGTAATTATTCCCCATCGAACTACTCAAAATTGCTAAACGAAAACAAACGCGAATAAGAAAGTCTGATCGAAGGTCGATGGAGTGTTGGGCCGAAGGAGGAAGGTTGTGTGGATATAATCCTAACCTGATTATACCGCGGTCTAGCCATTCTCTAGACCGCAGCCCCGAACAAAGCTAAGTACATGTGCATATGTGCCACTTTACCCCGCGCGTCCCTACCTACTCCCGAGGATTGGCGTTCAGATTTGGGGGGAATGGGGACTGACAAATAGCGTGATACTCCTTACAATTATTTGTTTGGTTTTGTTTTGTTTGTTTGTTATGCTGCGTGTCTTTCTGCCCACCTGGTATGTTGTTATGATTTTTGTTTTCATTATGTTACTGTTATTGAATATATCAATGTTTATGTCATTGTTGTTGTTTCCTAGTAATGATTATTATTATTAATTATGTTGATGTCATTGTTGTTCTTGGTTTATGTTTCTTGTGCCCACGTTGGAGGCTATCTTAGCCGCCCACGTACAGCCTCTGCTGCTCCCTTGGTGCTCCATCGGTGGGGTGCTGGCTTCAAAGGGGTCGCCGTGCCTTCACCCATCGAACCGAACTTTGGGAGTTGATACGTCGCGCCTCCGAAGCTCCCTCGTTGGGGGTGTAGCTATAAAAGAGATCGTCATCTCTTCGCTCTTGAACATTTTAATGTTAGCACCTACATCGATTATGAGATGTGATGCTTCTTGTCTCCTCAAGCCCTTGTAATGTCTGGCTTTCGTTGGAGTGTAAGCTCCAGGGATCGTCCTCCCCCACCCGTCATAATCGTGTTTTGGGTGTCTAGCTAGAAAAGAAAAGTCTGTCCCCACTCGCCGGCGACTTTCGGACGTCGTGCCTGTGGTCGGCAGAGCTTGGTTTCCCAGCTCCAAAAAAAAGAGGGAACGAATGGACAAGAACAGGAAAGAGAGTAAACCTTGTCGCAGGAAAATTTACCGCAACAAAACCCACCCCTACCTCCTAGGAAATGGGCTTGCCTTCTTCGGAAGCGTTACCCATTTCCCGAGGCCAAAGGTTAATTGGAGAGGCATTTGCATCAAGGGCAATACCGCCAGTCTTATGCCAAACCAAATCAAAATTATGACCCAAGCCGGTCTTTTAAGCTAATTTACTCTGATGGGACTTAAGACTCTTCGGGCCTATCGCTATAGGGCTCAGGGTCCTTAGCGTGCCAGGTACCCTTGTTCTAACCATTCAAATCCACCAAACTGTCCACGCTGACACACGTTTGTGGATCCTGAATGGTTACACGAATTTCGGAGCTAGCTTGGGCGCGTAGAAATTAGATGCGTCAGACAACACGAAGTCTCGCCGCCATACTAACTTGCTCGGGAGATATTGAACATCTAGCCATCGGGGTTTGTAGGCTTTTGCAGACTTCTTTGCTGCCGCCGCCAATTTCCTACGAATATACTCCCTTAACATCTCGAATCTCCTACCTATCTCCGGTATATCTGGTTCCCTAATTACCCTTTTGTTCTCCCTACTTTCGATCTCTAAGACTCTACCTATAGTACCTGTGGTCTCACTACCTGGTACTATGTCCCTACTACCTATCAAATCCTCGCTACCTATCCTACTCTGGAAATAATCCCTCGAGGCATCAATCTCCGTGCCGCGAGTCACCATCTCCACCGCAAAATTTACGTAATACTGGGATACCCCCAGTGCCTCGTGTTGGGCCGTGCGAATCGCGCACGCTACTTTCGCCAATAGCGAATCCCAACTTCGGTGGTTTTCCGTGACATACGCTCTGAGCGTTTTCTTAATAATTTGGTTTACCCCGCGAATTCGCCTGCGGATGGTAATGGGCCGTAAATCTAATTTCTGACTCGTAAGAGTCACAGAGTGCCTTGAGTTCCTTCCCCCTAAACTGAGGATCATTGTCACAGACGACAAACTTGGATACGCCGAACAACAAAAAGACATTTTCCTCTAGTTCCTTACGAGCTGCATTCGCAATTGCCGAACGTAGAGGAAACAGTAAGGGGAATTTGGAGAAATAATCGACCACACTTAGAATATACACGTAACCCCGAGTGGACTTGAGAAGTGGGCCTACCAGATCTAGTACATAAACCATCTCGCAACACCTTGACACTCCTACCCTCTTAACAATCAGACCAGCGAGTCACTCATTTACCGGCTGAACTTTTGGCAAACTTTACTATTTCTAATATACTTTGTTACTTCTGACCGTATATTCGGCCAGTAGTACCCAGCTCCTATTCTCGCAAACGTTTTGCAGACGCCCATGTGACCCGCTAACGAGCTACCATTGCATGCCTGTAATATCCCTAATTTACCTTGCTTTCCTACTACTTGTTTCCACTCGTTACTTTAGCTTTAGCAACCTTGAAAATATGCCCCCCTCTACTCTCCACAAGGGGTACGCCAATGTGCTAGCATCTACTGCAGCAACCATCTTCCTTATCAAGGGGTACAGATCCGCTTCTGAGATCCCAGCCAACTCCGGGACTCCTCGCGAAAGCATGTCGGGAACTACATGCTCTTTCCCCTTTCTGTCGATTATTTGAAAATCGAACTGCTGCAACCTCACTGCCCATCGACCTAGTCTCCCTTGAGGTTCCTTAAGGTTGCTCATCCACACAAGCGTATAATGATCAGTTACGACCGTAAACCGAACACCTTCGATGTATGGTCGTAACTTCTCAATCGCCCACAGGACAGCCAAGCATTCCTTCTCTGTGGCAGAGTAGTTCCTTTCACTTCTCTGAAGAGACCTACTAAGATAACAGATAACTTTCTCTGCATTGTCGAACTCCTGAAATAATGCATGATTCGAGGCGTTCGTCTGAACCACCAACGGCCCATCGAAGTCTGGACATGTCAAAATGGGCGCCGTAACTAGACATTACTTCGCCTTCCTAAAGCTTTCCTCACACTCATACGCTCATATGAATTTCCTATTTTTCTTAAACAAGTCTGTTAAAAGCCTAACTAAAGCGGCGAAGTTTGGTACGAAACGTCTGTACCAAGAGACTGTCCCTATAAAACTCCTAATTTCCTTCACACTTTCAGGCGCGGGAGTCATAGTCATGCTATCTACTTTCTCTGGACCGACGTGTGGTCCATTCCTATCTACTACATAACCTAAATATTTTAAGACTACCTACAAGAGTTACATTTTTCCCAACTAAGACAATTATTGCATCTTATAAACCCGTTCGAAAAGAGTTACCGTGCAAGTGATGGAGGATAAGTCGGAAAAAAACGACAAAATAGAAATAGTTCCCGATATAAACCAGAGACCATCCTCCGCCAATTCACGTTACCGGGATTGCAGATTTCAAAAAACTGCAAGACACTATGAAGTTGCCGCGTTCTGTCTATACAGAAACATCGTGCAACGAGAACGCATGAAAAGTTAACGTCAAGGACGCTGATAACTATCGCCTACTGTCTACGAAGTTAAATACAGAAAAAATCCAACCGTACACTTTCGAGAATAAATGCGAAAATCCAATACGTGTTGTCGACAGAGGAATACATCCGTCTGGTCCAAAAGAGGATATCGTTAGTTAACTGCGAGTCAAGGGATTCAAAATCGTTGACACAGTAAACATTGAAAAGCGTGAAAAAAAGAAATTAGAAGGGAAGGAAGTAAAGGTAAAATGTGGCCTTCCTCTTTTGCTAAAACAGAGAATATCAAAAAAATATACGACATAAAAGCAATCCTCAATATCGTCACTACAAGTGAGCCTTTGCGTAAAAACACATAATTAATTCCGCTGTGCAAACGTTGCCAGGGATTTAACCACACGCATGTGTATTGCCAAAAAGAACAGCGTTGCGTCAAATGCGCAGGAACTCATCTCCCTGCGATCTGTGTTAACTGTGCAGGTACACATTTAGCTTATTTCCGAGGATGTGACAGATGAGATAAATTGCTCAAGGCGCAAAACGAACCCTCAAAAACTGTGCCCCGAAAAAAGCAAAGACTCTATAAAATGACGGAAATAAAAGAAAAACCAAATGTCTCTGTTATTAAAAACAGTTAAAGGGAAAATGTCTAAAGAAAAACCGCCAAGCAGTACACGTAAACTATCAGGCAATCTAAAATATCGATAAGCCACAAAACTACTCTGCATCTCAAGTATTTTCCATTATACTCGCGAACTTTGAGAAGCAAAACAAAGTAAATGAACTTATTTTCAAAAAGTTTACAAATGTTGAAAATAAGTTCAATGATAAACGAACTCACCCGAAAAAATAAAAATAGGAAAACTAAAATTACGTACTTGGAACGCTAACGCGTTTTAGACAAACTCAATGAATTAGTGTTATTCTTTAGTCTCGATGATATTGACGTTTGTTTAATTTCCGAAACCCACTTTAAAAATGGTTCTAGCGCAAAAAAAAGGATTTTAACGATTACTACGCGTATCACCCATCGGGAAATGCTGGAGGCGGATCCTCCGTATATATCAAAGAGGCGATCGAGCATAATGTACGCGTAAAAACCGAACGCAATTCCTTTACCATTTCAGCCATTTGCTTTCCTCCGCGATCCAAGGTCACTAAATACATTGTCAAGAATATATTTATTTTGCTTGGATCTGCTTTTATGATTCGCGGTGACTTTAATGATAAACACACCTTTTGTGTTTCCCAAAAAGGTAAATTGATCTTGAAGCTGGTATGGAACAGAACTGCGACTTCCATTTGACGGGTAAGCCGATTTATTGGCCGACGGACACAATAAACATACAATTACCGCTTCGACTAACTGGAAGAAATACCAATTGGGAAGAATTCAGGAAATAAATTGAAGATAAAGTGGAATTAAACGTCTCAATAAGATCACCACTTGAACTTGAAATCGAAGTCGACTCCTTCGTGAAAATTGCTCAATAATATGCTGCATGGAAACACACAGCTCATCAACAACAAAAAACGGCAAAATATATCACAAATTACCCGCCAGCCATAAAAGAAATTGTAAAGGAGAACAGGAAGCACGCAAGAAATGGTAGTTTACACGAGCTCCGTAGGATAAAAGACGTATAAATAAGCTTTGTAATCTGCTCAAGGAAACTCTAAAAAACCACTAAAATTACGTAGTTTATACGTATGTCGAAGATTTGACTGTAGGAAAAGAAACCAATTACTCGGTTTGGAAATCATTTAAAGGCTTCAAAATACCAAAAACCCCAGCTCCACCAATTATAATGGATAACAACGAATGAGCGAGGGAGGATGCGTAGAAGGCGGAGCTCTTCGCGGATTATGTAGAAGAAACTTTTAAGCCCTTTGGGGAGCAAACACTAGAACACTTTATTAATATATCAGTAAGAGTCTCTGAAAACTCTACAATAGCAAACGGAACTCTTGCTGAATTAAAGAATATTATAATGAACCTAAAACCGAAAAAAGCTCCCGGATACGACCTGATAACCTTAAAATGCTGCCCTTAAAAGTACTTACTAAGCATTTACATATTATTAACTCGGCTTTTAGGCTTGAACAAGTTCCGTGCTAATGGAAAGTTGCAGAAGTAATTATGGTGCTAAAACCTCCAATTGATAAAAAATCGTATAGACCGATTTCTCTCCTTCCGACTTTGTCAAAAATTTTTGAGAGGATCCCGCTTAAACGTCTAATGCCAATTATTGAAGATAAAAATCTTATCTACAAGCATATTGACCAGGTGAACAGAATTACCGACGTAATTGGAAGTTCTGGAAGAGAAAAGGATTTGCTCAAGTGTATTTCTTGATGTCTCGCAAGCCTTTGACAAAGTTTGGCACGAGGGTCTAAAGTTAAAATTACGACAAATTTTGCCATCGAATCTTTGCAATATATTGACTACTTATCTTGAAAATAAAACTTTTCGTGTTAGATAAGGGAATGACGTATCGCAATTTAAAGATATACGGTCCGGTGTACCACAGGGAAGTGTGCTCTGTCCACTCCTGTTTCTCTTATATACAAGAGATATACCACAAGTCGAGGGGACTGTTCTTGCGATCTTTGCCGACGACACCGCCATTTTAGCAAAACACGGAAAAACAGTAGAGGAATTAACGGCGAAACTCCAAAGCGCTCTAAATAAGGTATATAACTGAAAAAAGATCCGCCGAATCGATCTCAGCGACACCAAATCTGTGCAAGTTAACTTTACTTACAGAAAAATAAGTCACCTGCCCATCCACATAAGCTGGGTCTGTATTCCGTTTGCTAATGAGGCTAAATATTCGGGCATAATACTTGATGCAAAGCTAAAATGGAAAACGCACGTGAAAAAGAAACGTAAAGAACTAGAAATTAAATACAGAGAAATGTACTGTAAATATTCCAAGCTTAGCGCAGAAAACAGGCTTCATATATATTAGCAGGTGCTAAAACCGGTGTGAACTTATGGCATATAACACTGGGGTTGTACCAAGAAAACAAATATAAGTATTTTACAATCTTTTGAAATAATTACCTGCATCGTGACCTTGAAGTAACTGCTGTCGAAGATGAAGCAAGAAGCTTCCCAATAAACCATAAGATCTGATTAAACGGGTATATTAATAATACAGTCCTAGAAATTCTAGATGAACAAAATTTATTGTGCCGTCTTCAAAGAACTAAACCTGTGGACCTGGAACGATAAATTGAAACCGCGTTAAAAAAGCAGGACATGTATGTTCTTTCAATGAAACGTCACCTACCATACGAGTTTATATTGTGATGAAAAAGCTGCTTCATTAGTTTAACTTAGTTGTGATATCAAACATAATTATCAAAGGGAGGTTTTTTTAGTGAGTAGGAATCTCACACTACTATGAGCACGCTCTCGCGATCGTCATAGTGTCTGATGGAAGATGTTCACCTGCTCTCGCTGGGGAGAAAAGAAGAAGTGGAAAATATGTTTATGTTCAATTCTGATACTAGCAAATTCTTTAAGTATGTATTTATTTAAATTTCATTCTTATAATTTAATTGTATTAGTTAGCACATTTTTAGATAGTTTTTTTTTAACTTGTGGCACTATATGGTAGCACATTTTCTGCATGTACTCGTATCGTACGAATAACAGAAGCTAACATTTGAACTTTATTGATAGTCAATCAGAAATAAATAGAATAAAATATTGTATGGTACAACGTCGTTTGATCGATCTGACTTTTAAAGGATTAATTAAAAGCTCGTGTGATTAGGCGAGCAAACTTAGCTGCCGATCAAAAGATTTTTTTTTTCACAGAATACCTGGCGTGTTGTCCTCAGGGATGTCCCTTTCGGTGGGTTTTTTCTTATAGATTTATGTTTCTTGGTAAACAGTGCAACTACATGTGGTATTTATCATCTCCGCCTGCTTTGAGAATTCCAATTTTTTTGTTATTTTTGTTAACACTTGAATTCTTTTCACATTTTTTTTGTAACGAACTTTCTGTTTAATAAAAAACACGCACTGGCCATATACTTTAGCAAAAAGGAAAAGAGACCGGAAAATCGTCAAGTGGTCTTTTATACCCCTCTACTAAGTCCTCTTGAGATGGCGACATCTCTGACTTTTATATTAAGTTTTTATCGAAAACAGGTCGATCATTTAATAAGCGGCTTTCTACAGGAGGAAGAAGAAACAGCATAAGAAGCGCGCGATCGAGGAAATTGAGAGATGCTCTCCAGGAATGAGGTTCGGAAGTTTTACCAAAGGGTAAAAATAATATGCCGCGGAAACAAACCCCGAACCGAAGCCTGTAGATATGAACAAGGGAACATCGTAGCAGAATCGCAGTCGATGCTGAGGATTTGGAAAGATCATTTCTGCAGACTGTATAACGGCGATGACGGACCAAATACCGCTGTCAGGCAGAATCAACCTTTCAACCTGGACGAGGATGACCAACAATTCCGTCCACCCGACCTGGATGAAGTGAAGATAGCCATATCGAAGCTTAAGTCCAACACAGCTGCTGGAGCGGATGGCCTGACTGCCGAGCTCTTCAAAGCGGCAGGCAATGACTTGGTAAGGAGCATACACCAACTCATCTGTAAAATATGGTCGGACGAAAGTATGCCCGATGAATGGGACCTCAGCATTGTTTGTCCAATTCTCAAGAAAGGAGACCCTCTGAACTGCGCCAACTACAGAGGCATCAGTCTCCTTAACATCGCATATAAGATCTTATCCGCCGTATTGTGTGAACGCCTGAAGCCGTTCGTCAACAACCTGATAGATCCATATCAGTATGGCTTCAGGAAAGTCCACCATCGACCAGATATTCACACTACGGCAGATCTTGGAGAAGACCCATGAGCTTCAGATCGATACCCACCACCTATTCATCGATTTTAAGGCCGCGTATGACAGCATCTATAGAGACGAGCTATATAGAGCAATGTCTAGTTTTGGCATCCCTGCCAAACTCGTCCGTCTGTGCAGGATGACGATAGAGATTGCACGCTGCTCCATCAAGGTCGGTAAAGATTTCACCGAGACTTTTGATGTCCAGAAAGGATTTAGACAAGGCGATGCGCTGTCATGCGATTTTTTCAACATCGTACTTGAAAGAATAGTGCAAAACTCACGAGCAAACACAAGAGGCACTATCTTTCAAAAGTCCGTCCAAATACTCGCATACGCCGACGATATTGACATAATGGGGAGAAAACAGCGTGATGTCAGTGGCGCTTTCGCGAGTATTGAGACGGAAGCGGCGAAATCGACAGATATAACTTTGAGGTAGTTAAGGACTTTGTCTACCTAGGCTCCGCTATAAATACAGACAACGACACCAGCGCTGAGATCAAGCGAAGAAAAACTCTTGCCAACCGCTATTTCTTTCGGTTAAGAAGGCAATTGAGTAGCAAAGCCCTCTCTCGGACAACAAAAGTCACCCTTTATAAGACTTTAATAATCCCGGTCCTGCTCTATGGCGCAGAGGCATGGACATTATCAAAAATGGATGAGGGTGTTCTTGGTTGCTTCGAGAGAAAAATTCTTCAGGCGATCTTCGGTCCCGTCTGCATTGACGGTGAGTGGAGGAGGAGATACAACTACGAACTGTATGGACTGTACAGCGACATGGACCTAGCCAGAAGAGTGAAGATCCAAGGACTGAGATGGCTGGGTCATGTAGAACTTATGGACACTAAAGCTCCGGTCCGAAATATCTTCGAATCTGCTCCCAAGGGACAGCGCGGTAGAGGAAGGCCAAGACTCAGGTGGCGTACGCAAGTGGAAGAGGACCTCAGCCAACTTAGCGTGCGAAACTGGAGGCAGCTAGCCAGGGATCGAGCTGGCTGGAGAAGCTTGTTGACCGAGGCCCAGGTCCACCCCGGACTGTAGCCCCACCTAAAGTAAGTAAAGTACGAGTAAGTTCTACACACCAATGTGTTTTGTCATGTAGACCTGTCAAAAATCTATTGAAAAATTGCAGCTTCCCTTTTGGACTGTTCTGAAACACGTGTGGCTTCTACCATGACCCTGAGATATACTTTCTGAGCTAGCTGGCTGACGCTTAATATTTTTTGCAAGAAACACTCTATTTTTTCCCAGATCATAGTTTCTAGTTCATACAAACTTTTACCGTGTGAGCGGGTTACCCTGCATTTAATGAACTTAGGTGACAATTTAGCACTAAGCATTTTATTTGCATTACTAAGTATGAAATCGCGACGGGAAATTCCATCACCAGTTTGAAATTTAACTTCTGCAGTTCGCAAATTATATGTTTTCAATAATCTTGCTTCGAATAATCTCAATCTTATCAGAATGTTTTAGGGAGTTCTCTTCATTAACGTTGATACCATTTAGCTTCTTGATAAGATTATAGTTACCTCAATTTCGAATCTCTTTGATCATTTTTAAAATATAGGGCGTATAGATGAAAGTATGGAAGGGTTAACGCTTTCGGAAACATTTGCTTGGGGTGAGTACAAGGCAGTTGTTATGTGTCTTACATTAAATATGTATAGAAAATTCCGTATTTTTTTTTTAAACTTTTCCCATAAAATCTACTACCACTACTACTACTTTGAGGACGCCTTACGTAGAGGCTTAAACATACATATTTCGACATGTGATCAAGAACAATGAACAAATATAAGTTGCCTTATTTTGATCTAACATACGGACCTATAAAATCTATGTAGAGTTTTTGAAATGGTTTTGCAATCAAGTGCTGTTTACCCATTAGAGGTCTTAGAGTTTTGTTTGGAGCTTTATTCGTCTTGCAGATTTCACATCTACGGGAGTGGCCGTGGTGAAGTGGTACTTCTCACTCGGAGAGTCCAGGTTCGAATACTACTCATGACAAGTTTTTCATTTGTGTAATTGAAGGCATAACACTAGCGTGTAGATTTAGCTGTTGTAGAGTTTCAAGCACAAAATAACCGTTAAAATTTATAACCTGAATCATTCCAAGTGAAGAAAAACTCTTCGTCCTATTCGGACTCCCACCCCTGGAGAGTCAGTATCGAAACCAAATATACCTGAGTTTCAAACCACTACATCACAACAATGCTTTCCTTTCTCCTCCTTCTATATCTCCGCCCACTCGCTGGCAACAGCAAAAGGTTATCATAACGCGTAAATTATAAAAAAAAAACATCTACATACATGCTCTCTAACCTATGTTGCCATCTATATTGGGCCAATAGAACAATTCTCGCAGCCTTTCTAAAGTTTTGTCTAGGTGGCCATGGGAAGATGTGGTTGGTTCATGGGCTTGCCAAGTTAAGGAGTCTGTCAGTTCCGATGGAGTCCACAGTCTCGATTCAAAATAAGCGTTGACTGGTTCTTTCTTGTCACACCAAGCACGCTTGAAAACTAACCGCTGGGTTACACGGGACTTTTTAACATGCAGGATTTATCATTGCGTTAAATTTTTTTTTTTCAATGTGTGTGTTGCTAGAAAATCATTTTGCGTTTCGTCGACAACCAGACGGTTTATTCTGTAATTGAAAGTCATCAGCGACGTAGGTAAAGCGGAAAAAATCATAAAAAAGCCATTATCAGATAAAAGAAAAATGATAAAATTAGAGGGACAGAAATTACTAGTTCTTCTGCATTGCATGTTCGAGTGAGTAAATGGACATCGGATAAGCAAGATGCAGCAAACGATTATTAATTTTAGTTTCATCAAATGGAAAAGTTGACGTTCAGCCATATGTCTTCACAACCGATTTTTTCAGATTAAGAATAACATTGTAATAATGGTCAAAAGATTTCTGAGGATGCTGCCAACGTTCGGTTGTCTGTTGAAAAATTTCTACATCACTGTCGTGGTTCGTAAATTGCTTGTCTAGAGCCTGTAGAGGTCGTTGCCAATCTGGTCTTGAGTTAATACGCAAAAACTAAACTTGGGCAGAACAAGAAAGAAGATTGTGAAAATTTTTCAAAACGTGTGACCACGGGCAACCATAATTCTTTCTCAGGGCTCCTGTACAGACATTGACTTGGTTGAATTGTCGGATATTATACCCCAGCGATCAATTTCAAACTTTTGGTTATTCAATTTTCTTTCCTCATCGGCTGTATCAAACGCATTTGAAAACAACTGATTCCTAGGCATTGCAAATCGATATTCATTATACTGTGAGTTTCTATCACTTCATAAAATATTTGGATCGTCATGAAAGTTAAGGTTTTGATTTGCAGGTAGTTGAAGAATCGAAGTGTTTCCGAATGAGAATTGACACTGATGGAATGCGTATCATTTCGATTTATTCCGTCAAATGGCAGGCTTCTTGATTCTTTCTGTCCAGTAGCAAGAGCACTTGCTCTTGAGTTTAGTTGATTTTTGGAAAGCGACAGAAAAGGAGCTTAAGGGCTGAACAGAATGTAAATCTGAAGCTTGAATCTGTATCTGATATCGAACTTTCAAAAGTTCAATACATGGATAATCTGTATCTCGAGGTTGAATAACACCCAACTTCGAGATACAGATACAGATTCATATTCTGTTCAGCTCTTAAGCCTTAATAGTGAACGATAAGAGATTTGAATTGTAAGATAATAAAATCGGTTGTGAATTACTTGGAAGTTATTTTAAATAATAATAAATTAAGTGTTTTGAAATAGAATAACATTTTATCATTTCGAACCCTAGCCAAAATATTACAATATTTACAATTTTATGTAGCTTAAGCTGGATATACAAGACGAATATGTTCGTGCGATTTCTTCGTTGACATATGGCCACACATGACGAAGAACCGATTTGCGGAACATCACTTTTGCTGTAACTTTCAACAAGAAAAAATGGAGAACGCATACGCGGATGATGCAATTTTATTATTAACAATGAACATATATATATATGCAAAAAGCAAGAAGAAAAATAGTAAAAAAAAGCCGAGACGGGATGAAAGAGTGGCTGTATGGTAGAAACGATCGCACTCATACTAAATTGTTGAGAAAATTAGAAATGTCTAAACCAGAAGATTTTTTTAAATTTCTTAGAATGGATTCAGAAACTTATATTGAATTGCTGAGTTTGGCCAGTCCAGTTATTGGAAAACAAAACACAGGAATGCGAGAAGCAATTACAGCAAACGAGAGACTGCCAGCAACTTTAAGATTCCCCGCAACTGGACAAAGTTTCGAGGAACTAATGTTTTAATATTTCTAAGAATTTCGATCAATTCCAAAAGAAACGTTTTGCTAAAACTTGCCGTTTTTTATCTTCCGCTGATGCGTACGCAACAAACTTTATTTAAAAAGAAAAAGGTTTCGAAAAACTCCACAAATGGCGAACAAATCCACAAATTTTGAAATGCTTCATAAACATTGGATCGGTTCGGCAGGACCAGGACACCACAAACGTCGAACAAGACCATGAACACGAACAGATCGCACGAACATGTTCGTCGTGTATGGCCAACTTTACTGAGAGAAAAAAAAAAATTTTCAAGTCTGCTTGCCTTTGAAAGTCAATAGTAAAGAAAAGGAAAGATGCTAGGGATAAGCGTATAGTCGAATCGATTTTGTGCATGTGATTCTACACAAGGAATTTGTTTGACTGCTTTGACTTATGAAATGTATTGTTTTGTGTTTTTATGTAAGTTTGTGACTGTGAAAGTCACTACTACGAAGATAAGCAAAATGAAAAAAAGAGAAACATAGTGACGAGTGGCGACACTTTTGTTGTGTACACGACAGCTGTTGCTTTTGGAAATCGTCGAATTTCGGCGACGGGCGAGCCTAGTTGAAATTAATTATGTGTAGTTCTATATTTAGATGTTCACGCATTTTGTAAATGATTAACTTACGGAATTCCTCGATTTTGGTACGTGTACGTCGCCTCCAATAAATCCCTATTCCATGCACAAGAAATACTTCTTCCGGCTCCATTGATATTATAATTTTACTTCTAGCATTTAAATCCTTATCATTCCATTCTGCTGACTTCCCTGCAAGAACTGGCTTTTCCACATCGCCTTTCACAAATTTCAGAAGGCGATTTTTGTGGAGAACAGACCCATTGGAGTTTCCACGTGAAAAAACTATCAGCATTGAATAATGGTATTTTTCCTGGTAACGATGGCATTGTAAATAAAAATTTATTGGGATATTTAAGTTCTTTTAAATTAAAATGTGAACTGGGCCCATAACCTGTTAGAACACTTAGGATAAAAACATGTGCGGATCGTTGAAAGGTTTAAAATCGAAAGAAAAAAGTTTTAATGTGTAATTCAAAAAATATACAAATGACATTGAAGGGAGTGAGACAAAAGATATGATATTACTGTTACATGATTTCAAAAATGGGTGTCAATAAAAAGCATTAAATTAAGTTAATCATTAAGGTCATAATATATCGTTTATCGTTATCATTTTATTACTGTTTTAACATTCTCGTTATGTCTTACATAAGTGGTGGATCGACTTTCAATGACGTAGCTGGGTGGCACGCAGAAATTATCACGGCGTAGCTCGCCGAAATGGTCGGGGATCGTGCTTCGTATAATGCTCTCATAAAACAAAAAAAATCATGCCAGTAATAGTAATAGTAGAAAAATAATAGTTTTTTGTACTATATGCTTAGTCTACAGCAAAATTTTGCTTGATGGCAAAGATGGTAAAGCATCTATACGGGATGCCCTCCTCATATGACTTCGCATGTATTCAAAACATATAGTTTCAGTGCATACGCCGTCACACCATATTACAGACGTCCCTTTATTCTTATTCAAAACTCCCAGCTTTTAACACGTTGACTGCCACGACAGTTTAACTAGTGCATACGCTGAACGCCAACTCTGTTTCTCTATGAAATATTCAGATTTTAATTGCGGCATTTTTTTCCTGTATATAAGTGGGGGTCTAGATTACATAAAAGTTAAACTTGCAAACCAAATTCTTTATTATCATTAGTTTCCCGCGCTAACAGGTGTATGCAATCATACTTTCGTCAACCAACAGCTTACACATGCTGGTACCAGATCCATAGAAAACATTTGAATACGAAACTGCTGACAATGCGTCTGCACCTAATCAATGACTTGAATAAAATATTATAAATATTTGTAGAGTACTAAAATTGTTTAAGTCAGGTTTTGACAATAAAGAATTGGGGTCAGTCTTCCACTGATTGTAATTAAATAATTTTTTTTAAATATTATTCTTTAAAAATATTTTATTTATATATATATGCATATATATATATATATATATATGTACTCGTATGTACGAGTATACTCGTAGCTGGCAATGGAAACAGCCATGGTTGGCGGGCAAATTATTTTTCGAACCATTGCCTAGCCGTTGTCTTCAAGTTTTTAAAGCTGTTAAAGTACCATTTCCCCGTTCATTCTTATTTTCTTCTTCTCTTTTATTTGCTAGTCAATCGGTGCTTATACTTGACTTAGTTTAAGTTAGTAAGTTCGCTAGTGCGGTTCTTACAAAATAAAAAACAATGTCGTTACAGGGAGACGCAGTCGAGCAAATGCTTCTGGAATTTGCCGATAAATCTGAATCGGAAGAAGTAGATTTTAGTAGAAGTGATGTTTCAGAATACTGAGAACTGATATTTACGTAGGTGAAATTTCGTTCGAAGAAAGCGAAACAGACTGTGAAGAAGATGCTCCACAAAGTGTTCGTCACCGAAAAGAACCAACCCAATCCACCCAACAACAGGTAATTGAAGTATATAGAGATGAATGGATAAATGCTCCAAAAGGTCTACCAGTTTTTGAGTTTCGTTGCAGCCAAGGGCTAAAATCACGTGGCAGAGCTTGCACCAACAAATTTCATTGATTTCTTCTTCAACGACGATTTCATGAAATTATAAGTAGACCAAACTAACACAAACTCAAAACAATATTTGGAAATAAAAGTTCTTTACGCAGATCTTCCCGAATGAAAAAATGGGCTGATATTTATGTCTCTGAAATTAAAGATTTCTTAAGATTACTCTTCCAAATGGGCCCTTTTTCACTACCAACTATCGAATATTATTGGAGCACAAATCCATTTTATATTTGACCGTTTTGGAGGAATTTTATAAGCCGTAAACATTTCCAACTTTTATTACGCTTTCTTCACTTTGTTGACAATAATGTCCCCGGTGATTCTTCTGATAGAAGACATAAGGCCTATTTTGAACCACTTAAATAAAACAATGAGCAAAATTAACAGCCCAGGAAAAAACCTATGAATTGACGAATCAATGGTGCTTTGGAGTGGAAGATGAATGTTTTACCGATATATTATAAATATGGTTTTAGACTCTATGAACTCCGTGAATCGAACAAAATAGTGCTAAAAGTCCAAATTTATTGTAGAAAACCAGAGGAACGACAAGTTGGTGTAAGCCTTACTTCCGAAGTTGTTCTGACTCTTATGGACAGGTTTCTCGGCAAAGGTCATAGCCTTTTTACAGATAATTTTTATAACTCAGTTTTGCTTACAAAAACAATCACTGAACGATCCACTTATATTTGCGGAACTCTTTGCTTTAATCGAAAAGGGAATCCGGCAGAAGTTACAAGAAAGAAGTAAAAACGCGCTGGGTGTTCATGGCTAAGGTCCGTTAGTGTGGTGGTTTGCAAGTGGAAGGATAAGCAAGATGTGCTTTTAATATCTAATATGCATTGTTTGGAAATGGTTAATTACACAAATAAAAACTGTAAAACCTCAGAAAAAACCTTCTTTTTCTTTTTATCCTTTTATTAACCCTTTCCTCGTCATACGAACTTTTACGTAACGAGTTTCCCATTTTTGCTGCATTGCTGCTGCTCCGCTTATGGGATATTATGTCAGCATTGACCGAGCTGGCCAAATGAATGTTTAACATGTTTAAAAAAACTCGGAGTACATTTGTTTGAAATGTATACATTATTTATTGCAATCAGCCAAACGCGAATAAAATGAGTTCATGAAAATTCTGCGAAGAATTCAGTTCTCACTTGCTTGGCAAAAGAGTGCCTGGTGACTCAAAAGCATCAAAAACTCCGACACCATCTGCCAGCACAGCAATAAAACAACCACTAACAAAGTTCTTTGAATTGCATTTCCTTCAACCGCTACACCACATTACAAAAAAATTTCCAACAAAGCCTTGTCGAAGTCTGTTTGAAGTCCATAAATCGAATAGAAACAAGATACTTCTGTGAATCTTCCCCGAAAAGCCAGTTATAGCTTTAAAAAGTATAACATATTTTGAAAGATAAAACAATGTTATTTAATTAAAAAATAACAAGTTGACTTTTATTTCACTTAAAAATGAGATTTAATCATAAATTTGGTTATGTTGATGCTTTATATTCGAATAATTAATTTTCTAACTTATTTTGTTCAATTAATTGCTATAATTCTATTTATCTAAGATTGTAATCGCTTTTTTTCTATGAATTTTCTATGTTTGAATATTGTGGAATCTAAGCTTTATGTAAACAGTATAAAGGAGCGAATCAACGGCAAAATAAACCTTCTTTTTTGATTGAAAATTTTTGGCGGAATTTTGTATTCTTTGCTGCCGTATTTTTCTTGAATTTTGTTGGAAAAGTTTAAAGTCCAAAAAACGCTTTGGACATTTTCTGGTGCCGAAACCAGGGACAGTAATTTATAGTTGTTGAAGTCCCCATCATAAAATTCAAAAAAAAAATTGAAAATAACTAAAAATTTCAAGTAACGGACGTTCAAAGGAAATTTAATTCAATTCACTAAATTGAAATTGTACGAGTGTCATCGAAAAGCTGCCTCCCCACTGGACCATAAAGAGCAATTTCCAAGAAAAGAGTCATCGTTGGAAACATCGCCGACACGGAGTGGATAAAAAAAACAAAAAAATAAAGTAAACAAATTGGTATGCTTGACTTAAATGCTAAATTATCTATCTTAAACCTAAATACATATGTACATTAAATATAGTGGATGATATAGGGTGCAAATGCAAATAAATAATGTGCAAATTCGTCGGGAGATCTTGAAGAGAAAATTCATTATTATTAAGAGAACCTGAAAAGATTCATAGTTTTGTTTTTGTAAATCACGAATAAAATTTATTTGTTTAGCTTTTAATTAATTGTTGAATTCGCCACACTACACTGTTCTATTCGATCATCGTTGATAAAAGCTCTATTTCATTTTGTTGCATTTACGATATTAGCTGATCTTGCACAAGAAAGTTCAACAGTTCAATCGATTTATCGAATTCGCCGCATTGCATTTTGCATGAACGGATCTTTGAGCCGTTGCTGAAGTTTTATGCCTTCCAAATTTTGTCGTTGAATAGTTGTTGTAAATCATAGTTTATAGAAGCTCCTGATTTCGCTAAGACAATCATCGTTGGAATAAAATTGTGGGTGGAATTCTCCTCAATTTCGTTCAGAAATCATTTTGGATAAATAAATTTTAAGAAATATTTAGAAGTTGTTGGTTTCTTGTCCATTTTCTGATATGATTGGGTTATTGCAAATTAAACATGAATAATTCCGATAGTGAACATGAAGGTGGGTGTAAAGGGGTTAGATAGTCAACAACGGTGGCAGTTAGCTGAGTTGAAGGTTTTGCGCTCTACAACAAAATAAAATATAACTAGAAAAAAAGCTATGAAAGAAAAAGGGTCGACCATTTCTGTTACAGAATTAGAGTGTCGGTTAGGCATTCTCGAATCCTATTTTAAATAAAATTTAAATGTTCAGATGTCGTTAGAGAAGATGAAAGAAGATGTGGTTAGAGAGGAGAAAACAAATGCTACAAGTAGAGCGGTAATTGAGGATCCGACATTTTATCGTTGTTGGCGGAGAATAAACCAAATGCTAGCATATGTGATAACTTGAATGCTTCAGTAGCACCTTTGTAGCATACTTCAAGGTCATCTAGGCTGGAAAAAATAAAATTACCGTCATTTTCGGGGAAGTTCTCTGATTTACCAAACTTCATAAGACTGTTTGATAGCTTGGTAGATAAGGATGATTCATTGGATAATCTTCAAAAATTGCTTATCAGGGTCAGCATTAAGCGCAGTTGAGGAATTCGACTTGACGAGTGATAACTACACTAAAGCAATTCAGCGATTAAGAAAAAGGTTTGATAATAAGGCAATGATATTTCAAGAGCACATTAATGGGATTTTACAAATTCCAAAGATCTCAAAGTGTTCTTCCTTTAATTTTCGAAATTTGGAAGATACGAGTAATTTCAACACCCATCTCGCGGCGATGCTTAGTATAGGCGATCATAAGGACATTGCAGAATCTTTCTTAATTTCATTTGCGTTAGACAGAGTCGATTTGGATACGAAAGCCAAGTGGGATGAAGTGGTTGATCATTCCAAACTACAGTCATGGTCAGATTTTTCGCAACTGTTGGATCATCGTTGCCAAACTTTAGAAGCAAACGAATCTAAAATTTGTAAAGTGGATTCAAATAGAGGTGATATAGAATAGGAACCAGTCGCTCAATACCTCATACCTCATTGGTCGTAAACAAAGCAATGTTTGAATTCTGTCAGTCGGGTAGACATGCTATAGTTGAGTGTCCAGATTTTAATCAGTTGCCAGTCACCGAACGTTTCCTAGAGGTTAAGCGACGAGTTCTTTGCATAAATTGTTTTGGAAAAGGTCACTCAGTAAGAAGGTGCAATTCGCGAAAGTGTACTATTTGTTCATTGCCACATCATCGATTGTTTCACAGATTTACTGTACTATTGCTTCAAATCAAATATAGGGGAACATGGCAAAGTAAATGTTATTTTAGCAACTGCTAAAGTCTACATAAGAAACAAATGTGGTCGATTTCAACCAGCCCGCGCCTTGTTAGATTCTGCATCACAATTGAACTTTATAACCGAGGATATGGTTCAAAAACTTGGGTTGCATAAAGCTAAATCCCATGCATTTGTTTCCGGAATAGGTAAATCAAATTCTGGCATACTCTATAAGACAAAAACTAATTGAAAATCACGAATTTCTGATTTTGAACTGAATTTAAACTTGTTGGTTCTAAAATCAATCACTAATATTCAACCTGAAACTAAAATGCATACTTCCGATTGGAAAATTCCCACCAACCTATCTTTGGCTAATCCTTATTTTAATATTCCGAGTCGCATAGACCTCTTAATCGGTGCCGATAGCTTTTTCCATCTCCTCTTTGTTGGGCAGATTAGACTTGGTCCCCGGCTACCTATTTTATAGAAGACTTTGCTGGGTTGGATAGCCTCTGGAAGTTATGGGTTATCTGACATGCCCCAAGTTGCTTGCATGGTAGTTGGTTTCCAGTCGCTGGAAGAAGAAAAATGTTAGAAGGAGTTTTTGAGCAGCCTTCGTCGTCAAGGAGATGGTCGGTTTGTTGTGAAAATTCTGCTCGATCCTAGCAAGGGACAATTGGACGATTCGTTAAGTCAGGCGAGGAAACGATTTTTCAATTTGGAGAGGCGACTCCAGAAGAATTACACAGTGCGAGACCAGTATGTGCAGTTTATGGAAGAATACGAGATGCTGAGACATATGGAAGTTGTCCCGAAGGATCAAGTTTCGCTTAATGGATATTTTTCCCCTCATCAATTCGTACTTAGACCTGATTCACTGAGTACGAAGCTTAGGGTCGTGTTTGATTGTAGCGCCAAAACTTCCTCAAACGTTTCCTTTAATGATCTTTTGTTAAAAGGACCTGCAATTCAGGATGATCTTTACGATATTATTTTACGCTTTAGGTCATATAAATTCGTAATTCCTGCTGATATCTCCAAAATGTATCGACAGATATTGGTGGATAAGGAAGATCAACATCTTCAATGTTTTTTATGGAAATCAAACGAACAAAAGGAGTTGTTAGCTTATAGATTAAAAACAGTAACCTACGGGACTACATCCGCCCCTTATCTTGCAACTAGATGTCTGAAATGGCAGATGAAAATGTATTACAATTTCCATTAGGGTCGAAAGTTATAGGAGAAGACCTTTATATGGATGACATGATCACAGGAGCAGATTCATTGAAGTCCATTTACAAGATTTATAGCGAGACCAAGCACATCCTTCAGATTGCTGGATTTGATTTGAGAAAGTGGTGCAGTAATGACTCTAGAGTGTTGGACAGGATTTCTGGTACTGCGCAGGTTGGTGATGCCTTACGTATCAATGATAAAGACGTCATAAAGACTTAAGGTATCGTATGGAATCCTTCAGAAGACAATTTTAGATACATCGCCCCAGCTATAAATTTTTCAAAACCCATCACGAAAAGGCAAATACTGTCAGAACTCGCACAGATATTTGACCCCTTAGGTTTAATAAACCCAGTAGTTGTAAAGGGAAAAATCATTCTGCAAGATCTCTGGATTTCCAAAAGTAACTGGGACGAGTCCGTTCCTTTAAAAATACACTCGCAGTATGAGGAATACCGTAGAGATATAGCGCAGTTGGGTACAATAAAGGTGCCTAGGGATATTCCGTACTCACGTCGATCAAATGTTAAGGTCGAGCTGCACGGTTTTACAGATGCATCGATTCGTGCATATGGTTGCGCTGTGTATCTACGGACCGTCAATAAGTTTGCTAATGTCACATGTAATTTATTAAGTGCTAAGTCGAAAGTAGCTCCCATCAAAACTAAATCACTGCCGCGATTAAAGTTGTGTGCAGCTGTACTGCTGGTCGACTTGGTGCAAAGGATTTTACCGAATCTAAATGAAAGCATTAAAGAAATTTTTCTTTGGTCAAATTTAGAGATTGTGCTGCGTTGGATTTCTGCTTACCCTTCATCTTCGGAAATATTCGTTGCCAATAGAGTTTCAATAATACTCGTACAGTCTGAATTTCCAGTTGCGAAATGGAGGCATGTAAATTCAAAGTCAAATCCAGCGGATATGGTATCTCGGGGATCAAATGTTTCTGAACTCATGGAAAGCATGTGGCTCAATGGTCCGTCATTTCTATACTCATCTATCGAAAATTGGCCAAAACAGTAGGAAACGACATCGATATTAAATTTAGGACCCAACAATTCTGTTGTTTTGTTGGCAAAGATAGTTTCTGATGAATTTTCTCAACATTTTGTACGATTTAGCAGCTATCAAAAAGTGATTCGTATTTTTGGATATGTGATTCGATTTATAAGGTTGCTTAAAGCAAAGACGTGTAATCAATTTTCTAACCCCCCCGTAAGCTCTAAATCACCAGGCCTAACAGCAGAAGAACTTGAAGAATCCTTTCTTAGAATTATCTGGAATATCCAGCAAACCCATTTCCAGGAGGAAACTGAAGATCTAAGGAAGAAAAAGGCGATAAGTCCAAAAAGTGTCATCAGCAACCTCAATCCTTTCCTTGATGATGAACACTGTATACAGCTCTTACGAATGTGTGGGCGTTTGCTGAATGCGAACATACCCTATAGTGTAAAATGTCCTATTCTCCTACCTAAAAATTCCCTATTTGTATATAATCTTGTTGTCCATTTGTATGTTACTAATTTTCATGCAGGTATCCAAGCTCTAGTCGCCATTATAAGACAACGCTTCTGGGTCACCAACGCGCAAAGCTTAGCTACGAAACGGTATTTGCGTGAAATCACTGCTTTCGATACAAGCCGAAGTATCTAAAACAAATCATGGGTGATCTACCAGCGAGCAGAGTGACGATGTCAAGGCCGTTTGCCAGAAGTGGTGTACATTTTTGTGGACCCTTCCAAATCTCACAAGGACGTCGAGGCTACTGCCGACATAAGGCCTATGTTGCAGTATTTATTTGTTTTGCGACGAAGGCGTCTCACTTAGAAGTCGTTTCGGATCTATCGACGCAAGGTTTCCTAGCAGCCCTAAAACGCTTTGTTGCACGACGTGGACTATGTGAGGAAATCCACTGCGATAACGAGACGAATTTCGTCGGAGCTCGGAATGAGCTTAAGGAGCTATATACTTTGGTTTTACATGAACAGAAGGAAAATATCAGCTCATCCTGGTGCGGTTTCCATAGGATCAAATTTATACATATACCTCCTCGAGCGCCACATTTCGGTGGCGCTTAAGTCGGCAAAATTTCATCTCTACAGACCTGTAAAGCAATCATTTCTAACTTACGAAGAGTTTTCAACTGTAGTCGCAGAGATAGAAGCAATAATGAATTCTCGCCCACTTTGCGTTCTAGGGCCAGATCCAAATGATGAACAAGCCTTAACTCCAGGCCATCTTTTGATTGGTAGCGCCTTGAATTCGATACCGGAGTCCACTATCCCAGAAGATATACCTCTTATATACGCGATGGCGTCGCATAACGCACATAAAGCAACACTTCTGAAGGAGATGGTCCAAAGAATACCTGTTAGAGTTACAAGGGCGGACAAAGTGAAAAACGGCTTTCGAGAATGCTATCTTGGGTACAGTGGTATTAATCGGCGACGATAATTTGCCGCCTTAGCAATGGCTCCTCGGAAGAATCGAAAGACTTATACCTGGTGCAGATGGAAAGATTCGTGTGGCAGATGTGAGAGTCAAAGGAACTGTCTTAAAAAGACCGATTCATCGGCTGGCTCCTTTACCAGGTTGTTGAAGTGCCTCTTTTCCCGTTCGACTCTTCAAGGCTGGCAGTATGTTGATGCTTTATATTTGATGAATTAATTTTTTAACTTATTTTGTTCAATTAATTGCTATAACTCTATTTATCTAAGATTGTAATCACTTTTTTTCTATAATTTTTTTATGTTTGAATATTGTGGAATCTAAGCTTTGAAATAAACCTTCTATTTTGATTGAAAATTTTTGGCGAAATTTTGTATTCTTCGCTGCCGTATTTTTTTTTTGAATTTTGTTGGAAAAGTTTAAAGTCCAAAAACGCTTTGGATAGGCTATTTTGCATTATTATGCTTGAAAATTGGAAGTGTAGAGGCTTATTTCTCTTAATTGGAGTTATTTCGATTGACGAAGTCTAGCTCTGTAGGCTACAAAAAAAAATCACAAATGAAGAATCATCTACCATGTACGAGTATACTCGTAGGTGGCGTACTGAACCAGGCGCCTCACTACGCGTTTACTAGTAGTCGGCAGTCAACGTGTTAAATAGGTTCAATGCGTTACATTTCAGTAGTATAGATAGGCCGGTTCAAGCTCACAACAACAACAAGCACGGGGAATGAAAATATAAAGGCCGGTTCATGGGGAATGGTTTTGAGTCATAGTTTTGATAGTTGAAAATGAGGAGGATCAACGACGACGACGACGACGAATGTTTGTTGTGTTATTTTGTGTGGGTGATAAAAATAAAATAGAAGTGAAGTGAAATGAATAACGTAATGTAACGATGAGAATGAAGTAATTATAAGAATGAAATCGTAGGTTTTGTTTACTTTTAATTTTTGTATAAACAAAACAATGAGGTTAAATTTAGGTGTAGGTACTTGAAAATTTGTTTGACCAAATTATTCCGGTGATAATTTTTCCCACATTGAATTTGAAATATTATTCGTAGGTTTTGTTTAAGAAATAATTTTTCCGCTGATTGTGCGCGGGTAATGATGAGAACGAAGTAATAATAATAATAATAAAATTAGAATGTAGAATGAATGTAGCTAGTAGGTGAAGGTCACAGAGTGTTGGGTTAGCTAGACTAAGGTTTATTTTAAGTTAGATATTAAGTTTTTATAAAAAATACAAAATTTTGTTCATATGCTAAGTTTTTGTTAACAATGTTTTTCTTAGCCTTAAGTATAGAAAATAAATATCATAAAAAAATGTAATTGAAGTCGAAAGACATATATATAAGAATTTAGAGTAGCTTAGAGTGCCTGTGTAGGGCCAGTAAGTTAGTATAAGATTGTTAAGTAATTTTAAGCTAGCATTTATGCATTTTCTGTTAGAATGTAAGTCATAATGATAAGTAAAATAAAATGCATTTAAACTAACTACTACTACTGAAATAAAACAAACTATCATTGCTTTAATCTTTTATATTTTGTTCGATTAAAAACTTAACACATAGATGTCCACAAATGAATGTGTCAAACTTGTGATAGTAATTATAATTATAATATTTTAATTATAATTATAATACTTTTTCTTAAATAATTAAACAATTAACAATTTCAATAGGAGGTCTTAAATTACCAAAACTATCAAAATATTTAGACATAGTTTTATATTTAACATATAGTAGGCTACCCTATGAGTTCCTGATCCACTCGCATTCCCCAAATTTATAATACCACATTCTTTTTCTAGGGCTCTTTTTGGTAATGCGTCTTTCATAAGAACACCTCGAAAGTTCGGTATACGAGTATATTCTTTTCCAAATTGTATTATACCAATGTTGGTGATGGGACGATTACGTAGTAAGCTTAGTAGTTTTTTGATTTTAAAGCAAGTCCAAACCCATTTTTATGTGGTTGCAAGTAAAGTCCGCTGCCTTGTTTGATTTTCATTGCTTCCATAGCCTGAGTGTGATGTTTGTTTTCTTCTAATTGTTTTAAGCAATTTTTGAATCATTAACTGCCTTAACCACACCAGCTAGTGCACCTCATGCTGATAGTCCAGCAAAGATTGGTAATAATGGTAAGATACCACCAAATTTTGGTAATGGTATTATTCAAAGAATGTTTATATTTTTCTTGGAGTTTTTTTTTGAATAACTCTTCTGGCAGCATTTAAAGCAGTTTTAGCTAAAACATTTAGCCTTTCGTAAGTAGAACTTTTGAGAGCTCCTCTAACTTCAGACATAGCCTTTTAAATAAATTACACTGTCTTCTCCTTTTAACTCTCGTTCTAAATTTTGTTTTAGCCTTCATAATTTTAGTGACTAATAGCAAGCTATTTAGTTTTTTTAGATGTTGATGAATCTTTTGCATTTACTCATTGCCAAGCCTTTTTTGTTAGAATTTCATCGGCAGTATGACGATCAGATAAATTTTTATTATTTGCGTATGCAATATCGTATAAAAGACAAGCTTCACCCAATTGGTTAATTCCTCTATCTCCTCTATCAAGGCGTTCTTTTTATTTTGTTCCGGGACCACGAAAGTTATATGATGGAAGATGTAATTCAAATGGTACTCGTAGTTTGTTGATTAATGAATTCACCAAACCGTAGCCTTTAAAGGGATGCTTTAGCTATGACATTTTACACTGTAATCAATCATTTATAGTTCCTTAAACATACGCTGTGCAGATTTGAAAAGATAATCTATAAAACATTATGTTTTATTTTGAAACATCTTATTCATTTAAATGAGGTTCATCAAACAGTCGGATATTATAAAAGTTTAAGAACTTTGATAAAGAGAAAAACAAAGAAAGGGAAACATGGATTGCTATTTCCTGATAGCGTTCGAGGAATAATTGTGGGTCCATCAAACTGTGAAAAAACAAACGTAATGTTAAGTATTCTTCTCGATCCCAATGGACTAAAATTTGAAAAAAATTACACTTATTCAAGTCAACCAAATATATATATTTAAAAAAAAAAATCGATCAAATACGAGTATATATGGGTGAGATATGGGATATAAAGAATTTTCCAAAAATTGCGAAATCTTCTTTTAAAGCAAAACGAAATTCAGTATTTATATTTGATGATGTAGCTTGTGATAAGCAAAATAATATTCGAGACTATTTCTGCATGGGTCGTCATAATGATGTTGATAGTTTTTACCTTTGTCACTCAAATACACTCATTCCAAAGCATTTGATTTGGGATAATGTAAATTTTATTATACCTTTTAAATAGGATGATCTTAATTTAAAACATATATAAATTAAACTATTTTACATTATAGTAAAAAAAAAATATATTTATGGTTTGCTTCTTAAAGCTAACTTAGAATTAACTGACATTACAATCAATACCTAACTCGAAGCGTTCCCAAATACGGTTCTACTGCATGGTCAGCAGTGGATGTTGTTTGATATCTCAGGTGTCGTTTATGGTGTCAACATCGGATGTTTGCTGATAGCTCAGGTGTCGTTGGAATTTTCCTCTGCTCGTGGGAACAATGACACGGGCTGCTTGCATGTCCCAATATTTGGTACCATGGGAACATATGTAATTTGCATTTTGCATTTTCGTGGCGTTAACTCCACCGCCCTTAAAGAGGAACGCCCTCGTGAGTTGAAATTGACGACACAAGGTGAGGAATATCTTTAATACCAATGGTGGTGGATGTCGTATTATTGGTGTTTAAGACTGCTTCTCTACTTGGATTATGGCTTCTATTACTTATTTTTCTGCATGCGAATATGATGATGGCCGAAATAATTACTATAAGGGAGATGTTCGCTAATGAGTTTAGCTTGTGCTTAGTTTGAAGTAGTTCTATTTCTTTCATACTGTTAACGTATAAGTCTTTAATCATTTCTGGGGACAGCATTTCTTCTGTTTTACTAGGTGCATATGCTGGTTGCAGTATTGCCGGTAGAGGTTGACAATGAGTGATTTCCTTAGCCACAATTTTTCTTCCATTGATGTCGATGGTAGTATTGAAATGTTTTATGATGTAGGTACCATGAAGCATTAGGGTTTCGTTGTTTATTTAAATTGAACCATTAAATTGATTAACCAGCAGGATGCCAGGTGAAACTTCTTCTATATCTGGAACATATTCGTGGTTTATGATAATACAATCAGCTTTCTGACTCTTCACTAGTTTTGGGATATACGTCGAGTTTCCTAAATTAACTAAATTATTTTCGCTACAGATTGATAAATTATTATAATTTTTACATGTACTTGCCATTCCGTAAATATTGTTATTACATTCTTAGATGGAATCGTATTCTATTTTATTTATAACTTCCTTAATTTTGACAGGTTTTAATATTGAAATATTATATGTTTCTTGATTGGCCATTGGAAAGCTTAAAGTATATATAAGATTTTTGACATTTGCGGCAATTTTTATCTCGGCAAATTCCAAGGCTTCGTCTATATTGTGAAATGGAGCATTTTCAGCTTTAAGTAGAGTTTCTGTTATATTAATTTCTGAATTCGATAGGATAAAAGAATTTACAACATTTGCTTTCGCCCAATGTATGACGTATGCGACATTTACTAACTCTTCCTTAATTATATCTAATTTGGATTTTATTTTCATAATTCTTTCGATATAATTATTATTGTTTTCTGAAAAAGCTCTTATTAAATTATTTGTTGCATTGGTTACATCCCTTAACTTATCTATAGTCATTTAATTTATTATTATTTGATTGTTGTTATTTCTAAGTACACTGCTTACTTTGTCTGTAATAATTTAATGATCGTGGTGGTCCGGGCTACCCGCGATCGACTTCCACGCATTGCTTAAGAAGTCCAATGACCTCTTAGATCTATTATTTATTCTTAATCTAGAAATGTAAATTTTTACCAGGGAAATTTCAAAGGTAAGGATGGGATACAAGGGATGATTTTTTCGAATTGATGACGCTAGCAAAGCTTCCAATTATTCTACTGCTACCTCGTAGGTTTCAATGTCGGTTATATGGATAATCTTAAACGATCCATTTTTACTTGTGCACGACCGGTACTAATTTTAATAAGTTGCGAGTTACTATAATCCAGTATCTGAGTTTCTGCGCAGCATACGCGGCATAATGGTAGCACTGCCCTGTTAAAAGATTAATTTTTGATAAGATTTTTGTGAATAGTTCTTCCTGACTTAGTTTTTACTGTTGAATTATTATCTCGGGCTACTAATTCTTTTTTATACCTTAGGCCTAATTTATTTCCTATTCTCTTATTGATTTTAACATGGATAACTTCTCCCTCAGCATAAATTTTGGGTGGACTTTTCTCCCTGTTATGATATTGTAAATCAGCTTGCTGTTTTGCCTGTAATCTTTTCGTGTTTTCTTGACGTACAAGTTCGAATTTCTCTGGGTTATTTAATAGTCGTCTACCAAAAAATATGTCTATCGGTTTTTTGTTGGTTACGGAATGTAGGGACCGGTTGTACTCGTAAATACATTTGTCTAATAGTTCGGAAAAATAAGAGTGGGTGTTATCTGTTTTGAGACAGCGGATCAATTCAGAAAGCGTCGAATGAAATCTTTCGACTTGGCAGTTTACGGAACTTGTATAAGGTGGAGCTTTAAAAACGTTTATATTAAACATATTTTCCAACATGAAGGTAATCGAATTAGTGCTTAGGGATTTTTCATTGTCCATGACTATGGTTTGTGGGACGCCGAAAGCTAATATCAGCGCTCTAAGGGGTTCCTTAATATCTACCGCGGATCTTGATTTCAATATTTTTACTAAGGCGTACTTCTAGAACTTGTCTATTGCAGTTAAAATAGTGTGTTTGTTGGTAAAACAAATGTCAATATGGGTGATCTGACCGCGGTATGTAGGACAATTTTTGTTTGTCCATAAAGGTAATTTCTTAATGACTTCAGAGCCCATACTATGGCCAACATTTCTTTCTCGTTAGCGGCATAGTGTTCTTCCGCTTTATTGAGAGTCCGAGAAATAAAAGTTATCGGCTTATCGTCTTGCGACAGTACGGCTCCGATTGCACAGTGTGATGCATCTGTCGTAAGTTGAAATTCCTTATTGAAGTCTGGAGACATCGAGTCTTCGGAGACAAGAGAATGTTTGATTTTTTCAAGTGCTTCCTTAGCCGCCTCATCTAAGAATATGAGTTTTTTGCTTGGCGCAGATTTGGATGTACGTCCATCCTGCCCTCTTAAATGGGCTGTAAGGGGTTTTGCCAATTTAGAGTAATCTTTGATGAATCTTCGGTAAGATCCCGAAAAGCCAAGAAATGAGCGTAAGTCTTTAAGCATTTTTGGATACGGGAAGTTAACTATTGCTTCTTCTTTGTGGGGTTGGTTTTACACCGTCTGAGGATACTATAAAATCCATAAATTTGACTTCTGGCTTAAGGAATCCGCACTTGTCTAATTGTACTTGGAGATTAGCTTCCTGAAGGGTCTTAAAAATTTTATCTAAATTTTGAAAGTTTTGACATCTTGGCTAAAAACGATTATATCGTCGTTATATACGTAACAGATATTCCCGATGTGTTTTCGTAATAAATCGTCCAAGGAGCGTTGAAAAATAGCTGGAGCATTTTTCAAGCCAAAAGAGAGTCTAACAAACTCATACTTTCCCTTATTCACGGAGAATGCGGTTTTTTTCTATGTCGCCCTCGTGAAGAGGAATTTGGTGAAAGCCGCTTTTAAGGTCTAGCACCGAAAAGTATTTGTTTTTTCCTAGTTGAGCTAGGACTTCGTTAGTTTCGGGGATAGGGTATCGATCAGAGATCGTTACCGAGTTTAATTTCCTGTAATCGATTACCATGCGGAACTTTCGCCCACCGGAGGCATCCGCTTTTTTCGGTACGATCTATACGGGGGAGTTATACCGTGACCGTGAAGGTCGGATAATTCCGTCATTAAGTAATTCACAAATTTGTTTGTTTATTTCTGTCCTTAGTGACATGGGGTACGGGTAGTGTTTTGAATAAATGGGACCATCGGAAGTTGTGCGAATTCTTCCGTTCACATTAGTAGTATATGTTAGCTTTTCATTTGGTTCACCAAACAAACTATAATAGTTTGCAACAAGGACATTCAATTTATTTTTTTGCTCTTGGGACATATGGTTCGTTCTGAAGTTGATGTTGTGTACCGATTCAGAAACCTGTTGTTTTAATTGTACCTTTACTTTATTTTCCACTAACATGTAATTTTGTTTTGCAAAAATTACAGCCGACAGTTCTTTAAGGCTGTCGTTACCGAGAATGGCATGGAAGGATTTAGGCGATGGTAAAAGGAAAAATTTAATACCATCGTTCAGACCGAAAAGTTAGAATTTGCTAGGAAGTTTTTTTGGTTAAGAATAGGATTAGGGACGAGATTGGGTTGCACGTAATTTTTGTTAGAACCGGTGTCCACTAGAAATTTCAGGATTTTCTTATGTTTTGCCCTACATTCGAATTATGGTAGGGACGAGGTGTTTAACCTAAAAAAATGGACATCAACGAAATCACTACGGCTTGCAGCTTCTTCATTCCTCATGTATTGATCATTGTATTCGGTGAATGGTTGGTCTTCACTCGGTGGATCCATCATTGCCGATATAACGTCGTTATAATTATTCACTTCTTCTTGAGAGCAATCCGTAATTTGTGTGTCTGAGTTCTGAGAATTTGTCTGGGGCGGAACTGCTGTAGTTTCGACGTTAAAATTTCTCTGCAACTTGTTCGGTAGTGCGTGCCGCTGTGAGTTGTCTATTGCACGCTTGGGTGCAGGAGGCCAGTTTTTACCTTGTGGCCCATTCGCGTAATTGACGTTGTGTTTCCGAAAAGTTGTCGCATCCATAGGCTAACCACTTGGAGGGGGTCTAGGTACCGAAGCATTTGGTACTTGTCACACTTGATTTGGCAAATTATTAGGTTGGGAATTTGGTATGTGATTAGGCTGATAATTTTGTCTATGTCCCTGAAAGTTCTGAGGTTGTTGAGAATAGAATTGGGCTATTTGTGGAAGATGAGTGACCTGGGGATAGAATTTTTGATTTCTATGAGGAGGCATTGGTGGAGCTGGTTGTGGTTTTCTACTTGCCATGGTTCGCATAATCTTTTTATTTTTAATCAAACTTTTAAACGTACATATCTACTTAAATTTTCGAAAGGGAAGTGAACCTTTAGTTACTTGATATTTTGATTTTTAATATATATAATTTTATCTTAAAATAATGTAACATCCCACGCTGGTGGATTAAGTTGGGTTCCTTTTTGCTTTTGCTACTAAGGCACCTCATCCACACTCCATCGTGGATTTCAAAATCTATCGATGTTTGATGATGAACGTTAAGGTGGTTGTGGTTTGACTTGAGGTCGAACTTGTGGAATTTTTCACTCTGCACTTGTTACCCCGAGCGCCCCACTTTGGACGCCAATTAAACTATTTTATATTATTGTCTTAAAAAAATATATTTATTGTTTCGCTTCTCAAAGCTAACTTAGAACTAAAATGACATAACAATCAATACCTAACTCAAAGCGTTTCCAAATACTCGTACGTTGCTACTGCATAGTCAGCAGTGGATGTTTTCTGATACCTCAGGTGTCGTTGAAGGTGTCAGCATCGGATGTTTGCTGATAACTCAGGTGTCGTTGGAATTCTCCTCTTCTCGTGGGAACGATGACACGGGCCGCTTGCATGTCTCAATCTTTGGTACCGTGGGAACATACGAAATTTGCATTTTTCATTTTTGAGGTGTTAACTTATAATATCATACAAAATTCTTTAAAAAAAAAGTAAATTTAAAAATAATATAGATTGCTAATTCTGATGTATAAATAAAATATCAGTCCAACTTAGCGCTATAACATATACATTAACAGTAAATACTCGTATTGTTTTTTATATTTCCAATTCAAGCACTTTTATTTGCAGTTTAATGTTGTTAAATTCATAAAGACACCATGCATTTCCCGCTCGATTCGCAACTCTTAAAATTCGCAAATTTCTCTCAACAATTTCAATCTGCTTTTGTAAACATTCGTCCACTTTTGTATGAAACGCTGTTTCCTGATTCATTTGCTTTTTAAGGAGACAAAGAAAGTTTGGCATCCCCTTTTTTTCTTCCTTTGAATCCTTTTTCTAGTTTGATGAAGCAATAAAAAAACCTTCAACAGTGTCTATACTCCTGTCGATAAGGAGTGAGAGCACATCTGCACATCCAAAGCTCCCGGTTGTTACAAAGTTGATTTCGACGTCGTAAGTTAACAGTTTATCAGCCCCCTGAAGAAGACAGTTCCCTGATGAATAGTTATTCCAGTTTTCTTCCCATGAATGCTAAGAAGATGCTTTTGGTCAGTTTGGAGTTTTAGTTTTCTTCCAAAAATCAATCAATAACTGTGAGGATATATGACTTTTCCTCTATTTGGATGTACGAGTTCTTAGCTATGTGATGCGTGACATCGAAAATGAAGGCACCCAGTCCGTAGCTGTATGCATCTGCTGCCACAATGATATTTTGCTTTGGATTGTAGCAGAGCCGAAGTTAAGATTTTCTTAAGTGCATCGAAATATATGGATTTTACCTTAACTCGGAAACCCTCAAATACGACAGAGAATGGAATGCAAATTGCGATGGTGCTCCTCCTAGTTTGCTCCTGATATGATAATATCATCAACATATGCTGAAAGCTGAGCCAGCATTTGATCCATCACTTACCGAAAAATGAATGGGAATGTTTCGACACCGAACACCATTCTATCATAGCGAAAAAGGCCCATGTGAGTCTTGATTGTGGGCAGATGTTTCGATTTTTCATTAGCTTCAATATGTAAAAAGACGTCAGATAGGTCGATTGACTGAACAATTCAGCATACTTTGAAAAATATCCTGTGGCAATGGTAGTGGATGCTGATGCATCTCAAGGGCAATGTTGAGACGAGTAGAAAAGTCAGTATAAATTCAAACGGCGGCCCAGTCTGAATAGTTTAATGGTGAAATAACATGTATGTCTTGCAGCTGCCGGAGTTCTACTTCAACAAGGTCCTTGACTACATAGGCTACTAGCCGCATTGAACGCGACTTCGTACAAAAAAAAAGAGTTTAACTTAGCCTTAAGAAATATATGTTTAATGTACTACTTTTTAATTAATTTACATGTTAATAGAAATACATACACGTGAATTCTACGTCTTTCGGTGTCGCCGCAAAGATAGTAACGAATCTGCTTGCTCGACGGAAATATGTAAATCATCGTCATCATCATCGAACCTAATAAGCAAAACACCAGAGTAAGGTGGTGTGGTGAATAAATGCAGATTTTGAGACAAAATTATTTTGTTAATTTTCCGGGCTTAAAGTTGGTACTATGAAAGTAAGTTATATTACCTATTACATTCGCTTTTTATATATGCTAGTTTAAGTGACTACCCCATCGGGTAGTCTCCTTTGCCCTAGTGGCATCTCCGCTCCACCCATTTCTTTCCTGCCCAATCCGTTGTTTTGGCCCACCCCTTCATTTTATGTCCGTTGTCTCCTTGGAGAAGCATATTGGCGGGAAGAATTAGTGGGTTCTTGAACTCTGTCTTTCTGGTTCTATGCTTGTCGGAGGGGACAACTAATAGGTCTGCGAGAAGGCAGAGACAGGAGTCTCTTTGGTAGTGACGGACGGTCACTTTAGTAAAAGCGCGTTACGTCTAGAGCCAGATGGACGGTCTGGAACCCTCTGCGTGCCTTAAACACCAGAAGATTGAAAACTACTGACTCCCTATTCGGTGACGGACGGTCGCCCATCGAACCCCAAATAATAAAAGAAATATAACTGTAAAGACTGGACCCCCATTTGCGTGCCAAGCATTTACGAAACTTACGACAAAAGGCTTCACCGAGATGTCGTTGGTTAGTCTACATTGGGTAGCGCTCAGAGGTAGAACTCCTTCCAATAGTCTCGTCATATGAGTAGTTCCTTGTTTCACCTCCACGATACCCCATCCGATTATTATCAGAAAGGGATAATGATCAGGACATATAAACGCGAGTAGGCCGTATATTGTTTGGCAAATTATCTTTTTCCTTTTTTTAACTTTTGGGAAGGACTGGTGTTGCTTTGCGACTGAATGCAATCCCAATGATTGATCGTAAGGGAAATATTAGCTCGGACCAAAGGGAAATCCCAATCTTGAGGAAATTTTCCCCAGATATGGGAAATAAGAATAAGACCTTCAGGAGTGTGTGTGTGTGAGAGTGGAAGCAACGGAAGTCCAAGGCATGGTGGCACACTTCAGCAAAATTGCGGAGTGTTGCACACAAAGACCAAAAAATTGGCCCGTTGCATCGGTATGTATGGTTGTACGAATAGACTTATGTGTGAGACCTACGGTCCAAGCCAATATCGATTGTATAGGGTTAACCACTTCTTGGTTGACCATCAATAAGTTAAAGCAAGTTCTTGCAAAAACAGAAAAAAAGCGAAGAAGAAAAAAAAAGGAAAAAATTCGATCGTTTTTTTTTTAAAAAAAAAAAATAGAAGAAAGAAAGGAAGCAAGAAGCCTAGAGAGGAAAAGAGAAGAAAAGAAGAAACAAGGAAGAACTCAGGACTAGAAAGGGGAAGACTAGGAGGTAGTTCTACGGGCAAGGAACTTTCTGGGAAATTAGGAAAGAAATATAAGTATCCTTTTGTATTAGAACTAGTTGTGTATATCGTGTTCCCCGGGGTGAATCCTTTCAAAAAAAATAAAACATCGCGTTTTAGTGTCGGGCTCCGTAAGTAGCGGTTCAGGGTATTTGGTGGTACCCTTAGTACCATCCTTCCCCTCTATTTTTCCCCTAAATCTCAAGTGACAGATCGCCACTTGGAGCTTTAACCATCAACAGCGTGGTTCGGTTTTTATAAGATTCTGGTGTTTGGTTCTTTTTTAAGTAGTTTTTTTGTTCTGCCACCAACCCGGCCATCGTAAACATTGATAACTGCCGATAGAATTAACATCCATTCGGGAAAATTTTGCAACAATTGACGCCCAATGTGTGGGGCTAATGGAAAACGCTATTATCAGGGAAGGTTGTCGTTCTTTGTGTCTTTTACTCTGTTTGGTGCTCTTTTACTATCGGTTTCATATTTGCAGGGACAGTGGGTCAGCTTGGAAATAAAATAACACAGCAAACAACGAGATCCGTTGTGGAAAATTTCTCAAGTATCGACAAAGTCAAATTGCAGATCGACGGGGGAAGTTACTGGATTTACCCAGGTCGTAGGTACCCTGGGTTGCAAGTAGGTTTCATTTCACTGTGTTTTCGCCTCTTTTGTTTGACGATCCACCAATTCAGTTAAAAAAAATAATAAAAAAATTGAATTTAAAAAAAAAACAAAACAAATAAACAATCAAAGTAAATTTTCGCACATATGTACCTTTTCTAAACATTTATTTATACATATATTTAGTACTCATATATACACATATACATACATTTAGTACTCATTTATATACACATATACATATATTTATACATATTCATTACCCGCATTTAATATAGTTTGTTCTGACATTTGTTTGGGTTCGTTTTCGTTCTTTTTATATTTACATATATATATTTTCACATATATTTATACATATTCATAACCCGCATTTAATGTAGTTTGTTCTGACATTTATATGGGTTCGTTTTCGTTCTTTTTATCTTTACATATATATATTTCCACATATATTTCTACATATTCATAACCCGCATTTAATCTAGTTTGTTCTGACATTTGTTTGGGGTTCGTTTTTGTTCTTTTTTCTAACCCATGTGAGGTCCTTGAACTTTCAGGCAAACAGCTGTTTAAGAACTTCGGTGGATTTTGATTTCGATTTTTCGGTATTCTTGTTTTGATTCAGTCAGTTTGGTGTGGTTACATTTCTTTTTCGGAGTGGGTGAGTGATTTGTGTGTGACCTGGTATATTTAGCATGTCGAAATTAGGGATTAATAGTTTGTCGGCAGAGGAGTTAACCTACGAAATCCGAGCTCGAGGTCTCGCCGCACCATCAAAAGGGGGTGTGGACGCGATTCAATGGGGTCAACGGATTTAAACTATCCGTTTACTTTTGAGGAAGATTTTGACGCCGTCAAATCCAAGATCAGCGAGATTGAAGACCTTCTAAAGGATCGGCCAACTGATCCGAAGTCGTCGGATTATTTGGAGATCCTGACGAAAATTGAATGATCGATGGGTCGTTTAGATAGGGCCAGGGCAGAATCAAAGGAGGAAGAAGCAGGTCGGCTCACACTTAGAAATGCCCTAATTTTGTTGCTTGGGGAATTGACGGAAGAAGAGAGTGAGAACGAAGAAGAAGATGAAGACAGAGGCACACCACAAGCAAGTGGTTCATCGAAAGTTCAACGGTCGCCGGAAAGAGTCGAATCCAGACCCGTATATCAATTTGTAATTCCTCCCACACTGGAGCAGTGTTCTGAAAAAATCGAGAAATGGAACGTCAAGTTTACGGGTGAACGGTGTGGTTCATCGGTAAACGCTTTTCTCGAACGAGTAGAAGAACTTAGGAAAGCACGGGGTGGCTCGGAAGAACACCTCTTCAAATCAGCCGTCGATCTGTTTGTCGGGAAGGCGCTTATTAGAAGAACCACCTAGAGTTGCAACAATCAGCAGGACTCTCCCACTAAGTAGACAAGACCGGACAACAAGAAACAAACAACTTCGTTGTTACAACTGTGGTGACCCGGGACATTTCGCTAACACCTGTTCCGCTCCTAGTCGTTGCTATGGTTGTGGGGAAATCGGGGTACGACGCAAGGATTGTCGGAAGTGTTCGGAAAACGCAAGGCGGGCTCCTGGGTCAGCAGCACAGGAGCCTCGTGGACATAAGAGGATAAGTGGCCTGCTGGCGACCAGTCGGCTGAAGTCGTTCAGCTTAGTTTCACTTTGAAGGCAAACGAGAGGGATAGCCATCCCTACTTAGGAATTAGTATATATGTAATAAGGTTGTTAGGGTTATTACATTCAGGAGCGTCAAGAACGATAGTTTGCAGGGACGGCTGGAAGGTTCTTCAGGATTTAGGTTTATCGTTAGGAGAAAGTAGGATAAAATCTGTGTCTGTAGCTGATGGTGTAGGAATAGCAGTTGTAGGAGTTGTGACTTTAATCCCAAACCTCCCCCATATCATGATCCTTGATGCGGATTTTTGGGCACTCTCGCGGATCTTCCCGGATCTGAGGTCGGGCAGGTGGAGATTTTCGGATCAGGACAATGGTCGCCGTAACGTCCATTCGGGAAAAGTCGGAGGAAAAGCAGCTGGAGGCTACATTGAGTGGTGCGTTCAAAGCAATGCCAAACGGTTTAGGGTGCACACGATTGGTAGAGCATAAAATTAGGACGTCGACAGAACTTATAAAGCAAAGGTACTACCCGGTATCGCCTGAAATACAGGTTCATATTGATAAAGAGCTACAGGAGATGATGGACGCGGGGATTATTGACAAATCTAGCAGTCCATGGGCATCCCCTATAGTTCTCATTAAGAAGAAGGATGGGTCGTATACGTTCTGTGTCGACTATAGGAAGCTCAATAAAGTCACTGATAGGGACGCGTATCCACTTCCTTTCATTTCGGTAACGTTGGATAAACTTCGGGACGCACAATATCTGTCCTTCTTAAACATAAAGTCAGCTTACTGGCAGATCCCGATAGAAGAAAAATCGAGACTCTTCACCGCTTTCACGGTGCTGAACAGAGGTCTCTTTCAGTTCAAGAGAAAGCCATTCGGCCTACACAATGCACCAGCGACTTGGCAGAGGTTCATCGACAGCGTGTTGGGTGCCGATCTCGAGCCGTTTGTGTTTGTGTTTGTGTATTGAGACGACATTATCATCGTCACAAACTCGTTCCAAAAACACCTGGAAATACAGAAAGAGGTCCTCAGACGGCTGATGGAGGCAGGTTTGAAGGTCGGTCGGGATAAGTGCCATTTTTGTAAACCGTCTTTAAAGTTCCTAAGATACATGGTTGATCGAAATGGGAAGCATGTGGATCCAGAAAAAGTGGAGAGTATGGTAAAGATACCAGCGCCCAAAAATACAAAAGAGGTTAGGAGCTTTATATGAACCGTGTCTTGGTACAGACGCTTCGTACCGAATTTCGCTGTATTTGTTAGGCCCATTCAGATTTACTGAAAAAGAATAGGAAATTCAGTTGGACTAGTGAATGTGAGGATAGTTTTAGAAAAGCCAAGAAATGCTTAGTGACAGCACCCATTCTGACGTGCCCGGATTTTAATCGCCCCTTTGTAGTCCAAACCGACGCGTCAGATTATGGGATTGGAGCTATTCTCTCCCAGAGTTTTGAGGATGGAAAAAGGTCATTTGTTACCTTAGTAGGTCTCTTAACAGGTGTGAGCGCAATTACTCTACTACGGAAAAGGAGTACTTAGCGTTGCTGTGGGTGATTGAGAAGTTACGAGCGTATATCGAAGATAGTCGATTTACGGTCGTAACCGATCATTATTCGCTGGTATGGTTGAGTAATCTGAAGGATCCGCAAGGAAGATTAGCGCGTTGGGCAGTCCGGCTCCAACAATTCGACTTTGAGATCACTCACCGGAAGGGGAAAGAGCATGTGGTTCCTGACATGCTTCCGCTGGGAGTCCCGGCAGTGGCCGAGATTTCGGATGCGGATTTTGACCCTTGGGTTTTGAAGACAAAGTCAAGACTAGTCAAGACAAAGCCCCTTGCGTATCCAACGTGGAGAGTAGAGAGCGGTCGTTTGTTTAAACTCGTGAAAACCAGAAGGGTGATTGTGTACGAGAACAACGACGAGTGGAAGCTAGTAGTAGGGAAAATTGATAGGCTTAATATTTTGAAGCAATACCATGATAGTCAACTAGCAGGACACATGGGAACTAGGAAGACTTTTGCTAGGATAGGGGCCAAGTATTATTGGCCAAAAATGAGAGGGGATATTACCAGATATGTTAGGAGCTGCAAAGTTTGCCAACAGGTGAAACCGGTTAACGAAAAGCCGGCTGGTCTTATGACGGAGAGAGTAGGGACTACATCACCGTGGGAAACGGTGTGTGTAGATTGGGTCGGTCCGCTCCCAAGGTCGTTTAGGGGCTTCACTTATATACTCACGGTCGTAGACTATTTTATCAAGTTCCCTCTTCTTTTCCCTCTGAGGTCTGCAACAGCGAAATCTGTATGCAGAGAACTAGAGGACAATGTCTTTCTTCTATTTGGCGTCCCATCGGTAACCGTCTGTGACAATGGTCCCCAGTTCCGTAGCAAGGAACTGTCCACTCTATGCAAGTCTTATGGATGGCGCCTGCAATATACGGCGCATTATCATCCCCAAGCCAACCCCGCGGAACGCATTAACCAGATAATAAAACCACACTTAGGGCTAATATCTCAGAGAACCATCGGGAATGGGATACCCACCTCTTGAAGGTAGCTTGCGCCATACGTACGGATCAGAATGAGGTGCTAGGAGTCTCACCGTACGTACACACGGAAGGGAGATACCGACCGTGGGCGACCAGGTTAGCGATAGGTATATAGATGTTGAAGCGTCAGGTGATAAATTTAGGAGGTTGAGGATAGACATAGGAAAAAAACTAGAGGTGGCAACCAAAAAGTCCGCCAAGACCTACAGTCTCCGATGGAGAGATACTCAGTATCTCCCAAACGAGCTTGTGTGGGGAAGAAATTTTGGTCTAACGGATGCCGCGAAATTTTATGCCGCTAAGCTAGCCCCTAAATTTATCGGTCCTTACGGAATTCGGAAAAGAGTGTCCCCGTGGACCTACATACTAGAAGACGATGAGGGTAAAGAACGCGGTACATGGCACTGTAAGGACCTTAAGCCATATGACGATTGAACCAATTGAACAATAACCAGTCTGAAGTCCCAAAACGAAAATCAATTGAATGGTAAATGTAGTTTATAGTATCGGTTGGGTTAAATTTATAATACAGGTTTTGAGTTTACACTTGTAATTAGTTTTTTGGATTTTTGTTGCATATTTGCTTGTTCCTTGAATTCTTGAATTCTTGATATTGTCTCACTCCGGCGGTAACATCTAATCGAAATTTTTGCTTCCACTTTTTTTCATTCACGTGTAGAGACTGGCAGATTGGCCACTGATGTCTTCCAAATACCCGAGCCTACAGAGCCTCAGGAAATGGCTTCTTTGCATAGCATAATAAGCACATTTGCTCGGAGGTAAGGGTGGGGTTTGTTGTGGTAAAATTTACCACAACAAGTTCTACTCTTTCCCTTCGTTCGCCTTTCCACTTACATTCTTTTCCGTTGGTTCTTCAAAATCCTAGAAGGGTGGTGGGCAGCCATTGGTTCATCAGCCATTGGTGCACGTTCTTAGTATCTTGAAGGACCAACCATCACAGGTAGGATAGACGGTCCATTATGGAAGCAAACAGAGGAAAGGCGCAGGAACCGCGACCAACGAATTAATGTTTAGGAGCCTTTACCGAAGTTGTCGGCTCTTGCCCTTGTGTGGTGTCGTCTTCCCCATCGGGTAGTCTCCTTTACCTTAGTGGCATCTCCGCTCCACCCATTTCTTTCCTGCCCAATCCGTTGTTTTGGCCCACCCCTTCATTTTATGTCCGTTGTCTCCTTGGAGAAGCATATTGGCGGGAAGAATTGGTGGGTTCTTGAACTCTGTCTTTCTGGTTCTATGCTTGTCGGAGGGGACAACCAATAGGTCTGCGAGAAGGCAGAGACAGGAGTCTCTTTGGTAGTGACGGACGGTCACTTTAGTAAGAACGCGTTACGTCTAGGGCCAGATGGACGGTCTGGAACCCTCTGCGTGCCATTAACACCAGAAGATTGAAAACTACTGGCTCCCTATTCGGTGATGGACGGTCGCCCATCGAACCTCAAATAAAAATTGTAAAAGAAATATAATTATAAAGACTGGACCCCCATTTACGTGTCCCGCATTTACGAAATTTAAGATAAAAGCATTCACCGGGATGTCGTTGGTTAGTCTACATTGGGTAGCGCTCAGAGGTAGAACTCCTTCCAATAGTCTCGTTCCTTGTTTCGCCCCCACGATACCCCATCCGATTATTATCAGAAACGGATAATGATCAGGACATATAAACGCGAGTAGGCCGTATATTGTTTGGCAAATTATCTTTTTCCTTTTTTTATCTTTTGGGAAGGACTGGTGTTGCTTTGCGACTGAATGCAATCTCAATGATTGATCGTAAGGGAAATATTAGCTCAGACCAAAAGGAAATCCCAATCTTGAGGAAATTTTCCCCAGATGTGGGAAATAAGAATGAGACCTTCAGGGGTGTGTGTGTGTGAGAGTGGAAGTAACGGAAGTCCAAGGCATGGTGGCACACTTCAGCAAAATTGCGGAGTGTTGCACACAAAGACCAAAAAATTGGCCCGTTACATCGGTATGAACGGTCGTACGAATGGACTTATGTGTGAGACCTACGTTCCGAGCCAATATCGATGGTATAGGGTTAACCACTTCTTGCTTGACCATCAATAAGTTAAAGCAAATTTTTGCAAAAACAGAAAAAAATCGAAAAAAAAAAAAAGGGAAAAAGTTCGATCGCGTTTTTTTTAAAAAAACATAAAGAGAAGAAAACAAGGAAGAAAGAAGCCTAGAGAGGAAAAGGGAAGAAACAGTGAAGGAGAAACAAGGAAGACCTAAGGACTAGAAAGGGGAAGACTTGGAGGTAGTTCTACGGGCAAGGAACTTTCTGGAAAATTAGGAAAGAAATATAAGTATCCTTTTGTATTAGAACTAGTTGTGTATATCGTGTTCCCCGGGGTGAATCCTTTCGAAAAAAAAAACATATCACGTTTTAGTGTCGGGCTCCGCAAGTAGCGGTTCAGGCTATTTGGTGGTATTCTTCAAAAAAAACATTTTGTTGTCGCCGCCTTTCGGCTGTTAGATTATCAACCAATCCTCGATTAATAAAAAGATCCATTTTATAACGTATACCAAAAAAGATTATTTTTCTTTCTGGTGTGGTTTTCGGTTTATTTCCTTGCAGCATGCGGTTTTGCACTCCCGATCGGAAAAAGTGCATGGCGCCTACTTTAAAAAGCAAAAATTCGTTTAAATTGAAATTTTAAATTTTCGCGAATCTTTTCCTGAACCCACCTCAGCTGAGCAGCCATCAGGTTCAGCAAACAGTTTACTGCCATTGCAAATGTTCCAAGGGCATTCTATTTGACAGATCGCCACTTGGAACTTTAACCACCAACCGCGTGGTTTGGTTTGTTTTAAATTTTACAGCATCATCCAGTTTTGCAGCATCAATTTCAAAGAGATCTTCATATCGTGCGCACAAACTTAGTCTTACTTTAGGTGGTGCTGCAGTTCGAGGTGGATCTGGGCCTCAGTCAACAAACGTCTCCAACTAGCTACTTCCAGTTTCCCATGCTAAGTGTGCTGAAGTCCCTTCTGCTTGCGCCACCTGAGTATCGGTCATTCTCTACTGCGCTGTCCCTCGGGGATAGATTCGAAGACTTTTCGAAGCGGAGCGTTAGTGTCCATCCGCTCTACATGACCCAGCCATCTCAGTTATTGTATCTGCATTCTTCTGTCTAAGCCGATGTCTTTGTACAGCTCGTACAGGTCGTACGTACAATGTGTCAAAAGTGAGGTTATTATCGACACCAAGGCATTATTCAGTAATATTCGACGCAAGTTCTATTTTCCATCTTAGGACTGCTAACGGTTTCATTGTTGCTTCCTGATGAAGTACAGTGTTCAAAAAAAAGTTCTTTCTAATAAATCCACACAAACATTTTTAAGGCATTGTAAATGTAAATGTACCTTTATGATTCGTATTTAATGTTAATTTATCTACTCGTTTTCACGTTGGAAGCAAGTCAGACGCCCATTTCTGAATAAGAATGAAATTCGATATAAGTGAGTTAAATACTTTTTCCATGACTTTATTTGTTAATAACTTTTATTTAATTGTTGTAAAATTTTTTTTTTTCTAATTCATTCTTTCTAGATGTCTGATTGGGATCGTTTTGCGGCGGAAGAATATGAAAATTTAATATCTGAGGAAACGGATTAACTTTTACTGGTTTTTCCGCCTACTAATATTAATACACAAAGTGTTTGTATAAAATAAAGGTTTGGTTTTTAATCAGAGTGTGTATTTTAACTTAACCGAAATCAATTTTCTTTCAAGGTAAAAAAAAAACTGTTGGGATGCGGGAAGCAAAATATTGATTACAAAAGAGATTTTGTAAAGAAATTTATTTTTTAACAAACAGTTTTTTAGTTTTCCTAAAATAGTGAGAAAGAAGTTGAAGTTGCAGTATTAACCCGATTTTCAGAACCACCTCGTGGTTCGGATTTTTTTTCATATGTACTCGTACTATAACTGATCACTTTTGCACTCGTAACTCGCTAGTAGTCGTAAATGACTTTTAATGGAGATTTACAAAAAAATATTTTTTTCTAAAAACGAATGTCTCTTAACTTAATTCTGGTAACAATTTTTACTTATGGTTATAATTATAACGTCAAATTACATGTTCAACTAAAGTATAGAAATATGAAATACTCGTTATAAACTTTACGCAGCAAAAGGCTGGAAATGGAAAAATCCTTAAATAAAACACATATTAAATCCTCTTCCAGCATATTTGGTAGAAGTGGGAGTCCGCGAGTGTGCGTTCATACAAAATACGTGATAACTTTGCCCTAGGAACGCCGATCCATGTGATCCCATTTTGTTTCCAATTAGGGTTGATGCAAAAACACCTCGCCGACAATAAATCAGCAGGATTGGTCTTTGATTGTGTGTGCTTTCACACTACATCCCTAGATATACCATTAATTGGTTACACTAGGTTGCCGATGAATATTTTTTATCGTGATGATGGTGCAGGCATCGAACAAAGGGTGATCGCTGAATCAGTCCATGCCCGCGTTTTTTTATATTCCAGTCTAATGGCACGTTTTGTGAAGCGTAGAAGTTATGCCAAAAGTGTTCCCCGCTTACTTCCAAAAGTAGTAAAGTGAACTTTCGGAGGGGGTTTGTTTCGGATATAAGATATATGTAAACGTTTTAGTTGCGATCTTAAGCGCGTATGTAGGTGGTTGGTGCATTCGCTCTTTCCGATGCTTCACAAACTTCCACAAGTGATCTTCCATTTCGCTTGTGGTGTTGGTATTGATCCTTCAGGGTATGTATAGTTTTCCACGGATCTTAGGTTTCATTGCAATGTTGTCCACACTTGCCTAATTTCAATAGTTATCGGTGTATCACTCGTCTTCCCCCCTTTCGGATAGGGGTTAGAATATACCCGAAGTAGGCATGCCTGACGTAAGAGAAGACTTGTATACTTTACTGTGTCTACCGGGTGTGTAGAGTATACAAATCATGCAACTGACAAAACAGAAGGCAATATTACCGTTATTGGGATATCAGCTTTGCTGAAAAATCTACCCCCTTCAGAGTGTCGTTTATTGCATTTGTTAAGCCCATTAGGAAAAGTTCAACGGTTTCGAGATCTCCACCACCCAAAACTCATATAACTAGGTGGGAAATAATAATAAGAATGCGCTCTAGGTAGGGATGCAGCGTCAGAAAAAAACCAACTCCCTTGCGTCTTATGTAAGAACATGGGAAACACGGCAAACTATCGGGGCTGTCCCGAATTCCAGTACATAAAAAGAGTAATCTGTCTCGGCAGCAAATGGTGGAAGTTAAGCGTCCACCGGTTCAAATACAAACACCAGCCGTTACTCCCCAAGTTACCTACGCTCAAATGGCGGCAGGTAGGGGAATACGGTACAGCAAGCGAAGGTTGCTTCTCAGGCCCCAGCGCCTAGAGCACAGGAACCGGCAACTAACATTCTAGCTATCTCGCTCTCTATCCATGGGCAGATGGCTCAGTTTCAACTTCAGATTACTGAACAAGCTGCGCGCGTAGATCAAATCTACGCGCTGCTGCCGGGTCTAACGCACCTCCAGTCGTGATGGGTATGTACATGGCGGGGCAAACCCTGAAGGTCCTTTCATTGAATGTTAATTCACTTCACAATTAATGGCGATTTCAACGCCAAACATAGCGGTTGGGGAAATAATACACCATATACTAGAGGGAACCTACTATTCAATTGGTGGGGTCAACACAGTGTAATATATAGACTCGGCCTAAAGACGACGACAGATAGTTTTCTGACAGACATAACTCGGAGATCATGACGTCGTCATGACGTCGATTAAAAACCTGCAAGCATTAATAAAAGAAAATTACAGGTCTTCTGTAAGTTTGTATTGGAACAATAAAATTCGGGCTGTAAACACCAGCAACCCGATTATGTTCCCGCAAAAAAATAAAATATTTCGAAGGAAAGATCAAGACTACCTTTCATGTCTTAAAATCGCCCGAACGACAGACAATGAACGCATGCTCTCAACAGCAGGCATAGATTCAAATGAGGCTATTGAAGATGACGACTTCTTTGTGATCGACGATTTGCAGGAGAAGATCGAAGCTATAGGAGCGACTTTCCAGGAAGTGTACAAGGCGAATGACACCATTGGCCCGAACCACGACCTGGAAAACCAAGTCCTTGTGCACAATTTCTACCTTCGAAATGAAATAGTGAACTGGCGAATCGAGAACTCAGGATTCACCCAGTTCAGTGACGAGAATATGGTGAATAATGTCATCGCCAATGCAAGGGAACAACCCCCGTTCATTTCGAAGGAAGAGCTTCAAACGGTCTTCGACTCAATTAGAAGTAAGAAATCAGTGGGAATCGATGGGATACCGAACATTGTGCTTCGACATCTCCCACTAGAAGCGGTGGACATTTATACCACCCTGTTTAACAATGCAATGAATAATATTATCCAGCGCATTGGAAAACTGCGGTGGTACATCCCATCCCCAAAAGGGATGAAGACACCTTCAATCCGGGGAATCTCCGGTCGATCAGTCTCCTTCCAAACATCGGTAAGTTTTTCGAAAAAGTTATCAATAGAGTCCTGACTAAGTGGGTTAAGGACAGGAATATAGTTCCGGATAATCAATTCGGTTTCAAGGCGGGGTATGATGTCATTCACGTCGCGTCTTAGCTGGTTTCTGAACAAAGCCAAGAAACAGTGCACGGGTGCCTGCCTGATTGACTAGGAGAAGGCCTTCGATACCGTATGTTTAGAGGGACTCTTCTACAAGCTGAACAAACTATTTAGCAAGCCACTGCTGTAGTTTCTTTTTAATATGCTCGCAGATAGATAGTTCATCGTGAAGAATGGCGATGTGAATTCTACTGGTACATTCATCATTAAAAACAGTCTGCAACAAGGTTCGGTCAATTCGCCAATCTTTTTCACGACTTACACAAGTGATCTGATAGGTTCACTTCCCTATGCCACAGCGTACGCAGACGACTTAGTCGCGAACAGATCAGGTCCAAAGTTTGAGGTTATAAACATTCTTAGACAACGAGACTTCGATAAAACTATCAATATTGCGAAGACTGGATGTTGAAGATAATTTCAGAAGTTGGAAACCATTCTTTTTAGGACCCCTTTGTCTGGGGCCGCTACGGATATCAGAAAGAATTAGCGAAAGTTTCAGATCGTGGGACAACACGGACAACCACTAACTTGTCGAAATGTAGTCAGATACCTTGGGATCTGGCTAGATCAATATCTATATTTTAACAAACATATAGATGTTGCTCTGGCCATGTATTGTATATATATATGTATATATACGAAAAACAAAAATACAAAAAAAAATTAGAAAAACAACAAAGAGATGGGTAACCTCGGGTAACTTCTTCTCAACAAAAAAATAATACCTTATGTAACTTAAGTAGCCTAAGAAGATTAAGAATAATGTTAAGTTAGTTCATAAGTTCTAGTTTAAAAAAAAACAAGTCAATTTACTAAGTTTTTGTCATAAAATTATTTTCTAAGTTTTAATTATGATTTATGCAAAATAATTTAAAAATGAAATGTACGAAACGTCGAAAGACAAAATTTAATTGATAGTTTTAACTTAGAGTGTCAGCATGGGGCCAGTAAGTTAGAATAAGATAATCTTAAGTTAATTAAGCTAATTTTTAAGCGTTTTTTTGAATAGCATGTAAGAGTTATTGAATTGAATTAAATTAAAATGCATATTAAATGAAATGAATTAAATCAGCGAAAACCAAACCCCAGTGAAGAAAACGAAGTTCGGTATTCAATCCTACGTACTAAATATCAAGATGCTCACGCAGCTGGTACATTGCATAATACCACATCAACAAACACACAAATGAACCTTACATGTTGATGGTGCAGTTTTGTGCTGTAAATAATTGAGTCAGTGAGTCAATTTAGGACGATGCATATTATTAATATTTTGTGTTTGTTAATAATTAATTTGTTAAATAAGTTAAATTAAAGTATTAAAGAACGAATAAATCGATTTTAATTTGTAATACTCAATTAGACACTACGAATTTCATTTAATCACAGCCTCCAAGGGACGCAATTTAGGAATTCTCATTACAGCCGGTTTCAAAGCATCTTGAAGACGTTGTTGCGATCTGATTATACCATCACATCGCGGAACATAAACGTGTGGAAGTTCAACATTAAAGATGCTGACAGCTATTGGTTACTGCTCGAAAGTTCTATATACGCGAATACATTCACGACTGCAATACCGGCAATTATGTTTTCGCCAGTCAATCGAGCAATCACGCCACGTTACCAATTAAAGTCTGACGCACACACAAACATACATTTATTGGCTGCAAATTGACTTACACCCGCTGGTATCAGCGCTGACAGTTAAGCTTGTGCTTGTTAAGTCGTCGTGGCAGTTTCTGTCTGGCCATCATCACGATAGTATGCATCACACACTTCACTTATTTAAAAAAAAAATTTAAATAGATAAACTGTATGTTCCTTCTTTGCATTCGACGATTTTTATTGATTATTATACATATTTGTACATTTTACTTGGCAAAAATACGATCGTTTTCTTATTTCACTAAACTTGTGACCCCGAATCAAATAATTTCGCTCTTCAATGACTTGAGCTTTGATTTTTCCTGTTGGAGCCACAATTTTCCATTAGTCGGTATAGCTCGAATAATGGAGAAAGTGGGGAAAGGCAGTTTCGCGCCATCCACCAACGTCGGAGAAATAACTGGCAGAAGCTTATTCAGGAATTCACACCAAGTGATCAGGGTAGAACAAAGAAGTTGGTGTCGCAGATGGAACTGGGCGATAAAAGCTATCACGATTGCTGGAAGATATGCAAAACCTCATCGGCGAGACGGTCGAAGGCAAATTTCTCGCAATGCTTTACCTGGGATGTTTGCCAATGAGCTTCAATAAGTTTTGTAGCCTTGTAGTGAAGAATCTTCGATAAACTGGCTGACGGTATAGATAAAATGACAAATTTAATTTTTGGGTCAGCTACGAGTCCAATACCAAGTAGCAACTCGTTCAGCAATTCAGTCTGATTGAAAACTGACTGTACAAATGGATGACATCAGAAATCATACGAAAATCTACAGAAATTTCAAGTTTTCAAATTCAAGAAATTGCAAATAAAACAATCAGTAATATATGTTTTCTCCCTAACAAATCTATTTCTTTCGATGTCGAACAAATAATATTGACGGTAACATGTAACCCCCCATAGGAAATTTTACATTCTTCTTTCCTGTGCCAATTGGCCTCTGAATGACAGCAACAACCATTTTTTGCATTCAAATTGGGTATGCCACTAGTTGTCTCTGTCATTCTACAGTAATTTCATACGGATGACATCTAAATGAACCGTTATTTGTATTTGAGTGGCATTATTTCTAATTTCGCTTCTCGAAGTTGCATTTACGCAGAGTCGAACGTAATATTTACTAGGAACAGAAAGTGCACTTCTAACTACCTGCTTTGAGGTACAACTTTCTTAGGAATACGGGCAGTTGTTCAACAGCAACATGTATGACTTCAAAAAAACAAGGGCAAAACAACGAGTATTATCGATTCGGACAATTCAGATTGTGAATAAACGATGTAAAAATCCAATACAAATAAAGATATCTATTTCAGAGTACCCAAATTTACATTTTCCGCACTCTTTTATATGTTAAAAAAGTCTTTATTTCTACAGATTTTTGATAATAATAAATACAGAATTTATAACCTTTTTCTACAGACTTTTGGAAATTCTGGTTGGCATCACTGCTCACAACAATAGACCAATTCAAAGATGGAATGCTAGTTCAATACCAAGTTTGAAGCACAAGCAACAGAATGTCGCCCACTATTCGCATTCCAGACGGAAAACGAAAAAAACCGAGCTCATATTAAGAGCTTGGCTGCTCTTGGACTACATTTCCTTATTGACACTGGTACAGACGTCTCTCTGATTCTATCAACGAAAGGTTCGTTCTATTCCTAAGTACCCACACAAAGCGCCTCAAATTTTACACAACTAACGGATCCGAGATCACCGCTTTTGAGCAGGAACGATTTTTTCCATCGCTTGGTCTCCGAGAAAGTTATCCATGGAACATCATCTTCGTCGACCGGCGTAGATGTTTTGAATATCTTTAATTTGTTGGTTGCTCTATGAAGCCGAAAACTTATCGATATATCTAATGAAGTATCCTGCACTGGGGAAATTCACTCATATGATGTGACGCGGGTAACAATTAGTCTTTTGTAGGTAGGAATCTTAAGACATTTTCTACGTCTAACCCGTGAAGTTCCATCATATTAAAACAGACGTGGGGTTTTGCATCCTCACAAACCGTTCACCAGTATCATCAAGTACCAATGGAACCACATTCCAAAAATGGCGATTATAACCCCTTCGGTTTATATGAGTTCTTGTTCATGTCATACGAGCTTCGAAATGTGGCGCAGAGATTCCAGAGGCTAAGTCGGCAAAATACTCCGAGGTCTTGATTTTGCCGTGGCCTACATTGACGACATTCTGATCGCAGGACGGACGGGATATCAATTTATCCAAGTGCCTGATGGGTAAACCCGAAGTCCAGTTTTTTGGCCATCTGGTTCACCCCGAAGGAATTAAACCTTTGCTGAGTAAGGTTACCGCCATACAGGAGTACAAGAAACCTACAACTGCCAAAGACATCCGATGATTCCTGGTTATGATTAATTTCTACGGAAGATTCATATCGAATTGAGGGCAATGTGAACAACGACAATCATAGAATTTCATTGATTTCAAATGCCGGTTGGATTAAACTCCTCTGATTTCAATGTCTGGTTGTTAGTTACAGAACTATAGCTTTTGAACGGTTACAGCTAGAGAAAACATTATGGAAAGCCAATTTAACAGTGCATAAAATGCTAAAGAGCCTATCTAATTTAATGTTTTTATTATTACAAGCTTTTATTTAGCGTGCAATGTACATATGTTAGTTTGTTTACGTCAAATTTTGCAGGCCGAATAAGAACCACTTCTTGCAAAACGATTTAGCTGAAATTTTGCAAACAATACTCTATGCAATACTCAATATTGTATTGTTAGATTTTCAAAATGGGCGTCGCCGCAAGATGGCGGATGATATATTCTTTGTGTCAAATGAAAGGACTTAAAGAGCAGAAAACGATAAAGTAAGTAACATCGCACTAAATTCAATATTGACGCCGTTCCAAGATGGCGGAATTCCTTAATTTTGTTCAACCCTCTTAATATGGGTATCAAATGAAAGCGCTTGAAGAGTAGAAAATGATTAAGTAAGTGAAATCACAGTAAATTCAATAAGGTCGCCGCTCCATGATGGCGGATTTAGTTTTTTTGTTAACCCCTTTAATATGAGTGTTAAATGAAAGGGCATGTAGAGCAAAAAACGATGAATTAGTCACATTACACAAAATTCAATACGCCCCCCTAAATGGAAAGAGCAAAACTTTGAAGTAACATTTTTTAGATAAATAAATTTTATTGAAAACATTTTAGCAACAAATATTTCTTAGTTCTAGCTTTAAAGACTTTAACTTTTTTTTTAAATATCTTATCATATAGGCTTTAAAATACTTTATCCATTGTAAATTAGCTATCGTTACTGAAGCTATAGGCGTTTAAAGCAACAGTACCTTAATTTATTACACATCGAAATTGAAGGTGTCCCATTTCAACGGGTTAAATCTTGAGAAGGGGTAAAAATACACCCTCCCTCCCCATCACAAACGATTTTTTTGTGCTGAATCTTCAGAAATCTTCAGCCACCGGATTGTCATACTCTGCTGAAACACTCTGTATACATGTCAGAAGAAACAAGAAAAGCCCTAATACTTATAACTTGGGTGTAGCTCACTTCCATTATTGGCTGAAGTTTAAGCTTTTGCGGATGTTCTAGTAATCTCATACAGCCATTTGATTGCGGTAGATTAAATTGCCTTTACAAGAGTAGAAGGCCTATGATGTCAATATAATGTCACTGGCATCGCTGGGTAGGTCAATGCAACTTTTAACAAAAATGTCAGCTATAGTGCAAAGTGCTTGAAAATCTAATTTGTGGATAGTTTTAAATACGAGTTTGATGCGCTGTCTAACTTCATGCAAAGAATTTTCAATATACACAAATTTGGGTGGGATCGACATTCTGGATAGACAACACCCTAATGAAGGTGCGTTGCGATCTTTGCTGTGGAACACAATTTGACCCAGCCTGTAATTGAGTCCACGCGAATACCAGACGCCACAGTGATATTCATACCGCCATCACCCTGGACTTGTTTCTTACTTCTCACACTGATAAGTACTCTGTTGATATGCCCTCCCCCCTCTAGATAGGTCGGACCATTGTGTCATATCACCTACATTCTCGTACATCGACCACACAGCTGGAGAATAAATTCCTAAAAGAACAGTATGGCAATATGAGAAAGCCCATGGGACCGGACCTAACAACCTTAGGAATTTCAACTGGTCATTATGTTTCCTCGATAACTGCGAGGATGCGGCCACTCATATGATCATGAAACCATTCTATTTCGAATGAGATGCTTTATCTATCATCGGATTAAGAGCATAGACCAAAAGAAAAGGCGTGGTACGACTCGACATTTGACATAATGTCCATGCCTCTGCACCATAGAGCAGGGCTGGGATTATTAAGGGCATATATAAGGGTAACTTAAGTTATTCGAGAGAGGGCTTAACTTGTCAATTGCCTTCTTAGATCAAAGAACCAGCGAATGGCAAGAGTTATTCTTCGTTTGATCTCAGCGCTGTTGTCGTTGTCTGAATTACGAAATGTACATTCGCCACTTGTCATTGCAACAGAATGTACTCAACTATTTCAAATATATTTTTAAAATCTGTACACCTAGCTTTATTGGAAATAAAGATTTATAATAATAATAATAATTTTATAATAATAATTCATAGCGGAGCATAGGTAGACAGAGTCCCTAACTACTTCAAAGTTATACCTGTCGATGGTGATGTTCTGTCCGAGACGTCGATGTTCAGCGTAGTTTTTGCTTGAGAGCATATATTGGCCCTCATTGACCGCTAAACCCATTTTCACCGCTTCCGTCTCAATACTTGCAAAGGCGCCACTGTCATCACGCTGCTTTGTTCCAATTATGTCAATATCATCGGCATATGCGAGTAATTGGGCGGACTTTATAAGATTGTGCCTCTTGTGTTTACGCCTGAGTTTTGCACTCTTCTTTCAAGTATGATGTTAAAGAAATCGCAAGACAGCGCATCGCCTTGTCTAAATCTTTTTTGACATCAAAGGTCTCGGCGAAATGCTTACCGACCTTCATGGAGCAGCGTGCATTCTCTGTATAGTTCGTCTCTGTAGATGCTGTCATCCACGGCCTTAAAATCGATAAATAGATGGTGAGTATCGATCTGATGAGTTTTCTCCAAGTTCTGCCGTAGTGTGAATATGTGGTAGATGGTGGACTTTCCTGGCTTGATGCCATACTGATATGGACCTACGAAGTTGTTGACGAACGGCTTCAGGCGTTCACACAATACGGCAGATAAGATCTTGTAAGCGATCTTAAGAAGACTGATGCGGCTGTAGTAAGCGCAGTTCAGAGGATCTCCTTTTTTGAGGATGGGACAATGCATACTTTCGAAGGTATGGTGTATGAGTTGGTGTATGCTCCTTACTAAGTCATCGCCCGCCGCTTTGAAGAGTTCGCCGGTAAGGCCGTCCGCTCCATCAGCTTTCTTTGAATTCAGCTTAGATATAACTATATTCACTACACCCAGGTCGAGTGGACGGAATTGTTCGTCCAGGTGGAAAGGTTCATTCTGCCTGACAGCGGTATTTGTTTCGTCATCGCCGTTATGCAGTCTACAGAAATAATCTTTCCATATTCTCAGCGTCGACTGCGACTCTATTACGATGTTCCTTGCTCGTCATATGTTTTTTATCTTTTGGTAAAATTTCCGAATCTCATTCCCGTATTAGCATCTCTCAATTTCCTCGACCGCGAGTTGTGTTTCCACCCTTCAGAAAACCGAAGATTGAAGGAAATCATATTCATACGGCACGTCAGAAAACCTGCGTCAGAGCTTAAAGGCTCAACTATAATAGGCGAAAGCAAACTGAAGTTACTGTCAAAACTGGACGAAAAGTTTCTTTACGTTACTTCAAATGGACAAGTTGCCCATAATAGGAGTTTGAAACGTATCAATCTGTCAGGTCATGTTGTTATTTGTTTTGTTTTTGTGTTTTGAATTTGTGAAAACTTTCAATTCGGTGCAGATTAAAATTGGAAAATTTGTTAAAGTAAGTCTTGTTTCTAATATTTGTTGAAGTAAAATGTCGACAAGAAATATGTAAGTCGTGAAAAAAGTGCTTGTAAAGTGTTTAGAAATTTCGTGCATTAAAAAATGTAAGCAAAAAGTAAGATTCAATCAATGGAAATTTTAAGTGGCATTCACTGTCTCGGATATTGTCTTGTTTAACTATATATTAAAACACAACTTTCTGTTATACACTTTTGACAAAATATTAAAAGAAAAAAAACAACACAACAATTTCTTCATGTTCCACAAGCGCTTTGTTCACATTTTTTAAAGTACGATTCTGTTTAAACCGAAATTTCTAAACAGCTCACAACCAACTATTTCTAAACTTATATTTTTGATATCGACATTTTAACCCAAAAACTACTTTAACAAATTTTCGAACCGAATTTAATTTTTTTACAGGAATTTGTTCCCACACACAAGCTTTCTGGAATTCACCTTGCAAGAAAAAGGCACGAATCCACAATAAAAGCACTTTGGAAGATTTTGATAATCAAATATACGTGTTTCCTTCCAATATCAACGTTTTTGAAAGAAATTACACCCTTTTTGCAAAAAAAAACAGCTTCTTGAATTATAAAGTTCAATAAATGCTTAGCTGGCAAATTTTCGTACGAAATGCGATCCTGATCGCAATCGTTGAAGATTCAAACCGATAGCGACTCAGTCTGATCGACGAAATTAACTCAGTATGGGAAACACCCAAGTAAGCAAAATTAACTCAATGTGGGAAACACCTGAGTAAGCAATTACTATTTCTACCTTGTTCAAAGAAAAAATAAAGAGTCTTACTTCAAGTTTCAGACGGAACAGACTTTTCCAAAGAGAAGATTAAGAATAAGTAATAATAAATATTTCCAAAGAAATTATTTTTGTTTTCCTTAATCACAAATATTTCCAAAGAAGTTATTTTTGTTTTTCTGGGTTTCCGAAGAAAATCATAAGTTAAGAAAAATAAGTAACTGGCGCAGTCGGTAATTTTATTTTCAAGGAAAAGAAAAATATAGAAAGGGTTCAAAGTGAGAGTACTCTCATATAAGCTAAATAAAGTATTCGATTCGCAATCTAAACTGGAATAATACTTAAAATAGTGATAGTGCCAGTAAAATAATGGTAAATGAATAAGAACTAGCATTATTGATGCAATCAATTCAAGAGCAACTAAGTCACATTACTCGATTGCAGTTACAACTGGACCAACATTTGCGACAGCCAAATTTGGCACGAGAACACAGAAATGACATCTTCGAATTGTCGCCGGAGCAGGCTCTTAACAATTTCCGCCTCCAAAAACTCGAGGAGCACTGGGAACAATTCAACGCTTCGGACAACGCATTCAGGGCCGCACATCACAGTCATCCGTACTTTGACAAAGGTTATTGTGATGTCATAAAGGCGATCTACGATAGCTACAAGCAGGAGTTTCAGGAGAATATGCGGATACGTCAACGAGCTATAGAGGGTGAATCAACAGAACCATCCGTGAAACCTCGCTTATACGATGGGAGTTTAAGGCAGAGAACATCAAAAACCGTAGGTTCCAAATTGAAGGCATACGAGTCAACGGATAACCCATCAGTGCCTAACCACGACATATGCGTTGGAATGCGACAGTCATTCTGTACAGCAACAATCCATATCAATTGATAAAACGAAATTGGATCCCTATATCGTACTTTCAAAACTCGACGGCAACTACCAATGGAACCAATTCCACAACCTATTCAATCAAATGGTGGATCAGCAAGCAATGTCAGGATGCCAAGCGATGTGGTACGAACAGTCGCTGAAATAACCCAGATCTCTGCCACCATTATCGGAGTACCTGGGCTTCCTCGAAGTGCGTTTCAAATCTTAAGAGGCCCTGGGAAATAAAAGCAGAACCTCTGAAGAACATTCAAGAAAATCTACGGCACGTTCGTTTATGTCAGTTGCAGCTGAGAATCGAAATTGTCCACTATGCCCCGGTACTGGTCACAAACTGTATATCTGAAAGGTGTTCTTACGCCTAACCCTAGTCAACCGCTTAGACATCGTAAAAAGGGCAAATCGTTGCATAAATTGTCTAAAATTCGGCCATGTCGTTCCAAGCTGACCATCACGTGGTTGCGCAAAATGCGCAAGGAAGTATTACAGGCTGTTACATTTGGACAAAGCATCAGCGACTTATACACCGTATTGGAGCGAAAAACAAGGAACTCATGTAAGGAAATTCTTAATACAGGAAAGTGTGACTGTGTCAGCCACTGCAGTATCAGGAACGACAAGGGCTAGGTTTTTCTTTGTACAATTGTTTTCGACCTTGAAGGAAGACAAAAAAGATGCAGTTGTGAAATGCAGAGCACTATTGGATACTGGTTCTCAAGTTAGATTGATAACTCAGAGCTGGAAAGAAAACTCAAGCTCCCGGAAATGGTGGAATCAATTAGCATTCTGGGAATCGGAGAAGGCACAAGGCATTTACGCAAAAGAATGAATATTCATTTGAAATCTCGAACAAGATTTTCTGTAAGACTCGAAGCCTTTGTCCTGCCCCCCTTCCCCTTCAACCGACACGACAGATCAGTACATCAAATTGGACTATTCCGAATAACATTCAGTTAGCGGACCCGCACTTTGACTGCCCGGATCACATAGACATGTTAACTGAAGCCGAGTTGTAACATCATCTCAACGCTGGAGACTGATTAGCCTGGGAGGGGACGTACCAAAAATTAAGAATGCACGCCTTGGTTGGAAAGTAGTTGGGAGAGCTGAAAACATTCTTCAATCTTGGGCATTATGTGGAATCTCCAATGAAGATCAACTGAAGGAAGACATGGAAAGATTTTGGAAGTTGGAAGAAGCCCAGAAAAGACAAGACAACAATCACACAGCTGAAGAAAGAAGGATTGAAAAACATTTCGCTGAAAACATTAAGAGGACTTCGAATGGCCAATTCATAGTTAGGCTTCCATTTAAGGGCGATCCATGTGGACTTGGGGAATCGAAGGGTATTGCCTTGCAGCGATATTTGTCTCTGGAAAAGAATTGATGAGACATGAAGACATCAGGCAGCAATATGTTGCATTCATCAACGAATACAAGAATCTTGGGCACATGGAAATAATCGACCCAAGCGAGATCGAAGGGCCACGCTTCTTCCATCCTCAACACAGCATACTGAAACCGATCGGTACCACTACAAAACTACGGGTTGTTTTCGATGTGTCAATGAAGATGGCAACCAACGTATCACTTAATGACATACTGTCGTCCAGTCCAACGATACGCCTTCACGACTGATATCGAGAAAATGTATCGGCATGTTTTGGTCCACGAGTCGGACAGAAAATTCAAACTAATCCTGTGAAGAGATGCCCCGACAGATGAAACACAAATTTATCGACTAAATACAGTGACTTACGGAACAACCTCAGCACTTTACCTAGCCATAATATATTTACAACAATTGGCCCATGGCGAAATAAGGACTTACCCACAAGGTGCAGAAATCCTTAACAGAGACTTCTATGTTAATGATCTGATGACAGGATCCGATAGTCTAAGCACAGCACTATAGATGAAGGAACAAATAAGCAGTCTGCTACACACAGCTGAATTCACGCTACGAAAATGGTGTGCTAATCATCAACGCCTGCTGGAGAATTTTCCGGCAAGCGACGTCGTACTTCAGCTGGATCTGGACATGGATGATTCAAACTACGTAAAGACGCTTGGTCAAGCTTGGCGACCCAAGCGGATACCTTCACTGTGAGCTTCCAACCTAACCCTAACGACAGGTTTCTTAAGCCCAATCATAATAACAGCAAAAATATTCTAACAAAAACTCTGGAAGGAAGGAGTAGATTGTTATGCTTTTTTCCCAAGGAGTAATAATTAGAGTAGATACGATTCCGCGAGGATCTCAGACATCTAAAGGACATAAAGATTGATCGGCACGTCTTCTCGCACCGAATTCCCACTCTGTACAAATTCACGACTTCGCTGATGCATCTGAGAAAGCAAACGGTGCAGCGATTTATATTCGATCTACTAACAAAGACAACATCATCACTATCCGATTGCTATGTGCCAAGTCTAAGGTTGCTCCTATAAAGAAGTTATCGATACCACGACTCGAATTATGCACTGCAACACTCGCCGCTAAGCTTACTGAACGCGTCCCCAAGGATTTAAGTCTAACAACCTATACAACATTTTTCTGCACAGATTTTGAAATAGCCCAGCCCCGTTCATCGATGAAGAAGGCACTGTGCGAGTAGGAGGTCGGCTCGCAGCCTCATCATTACCACATGAAGCAAAACATCCACCCTTCCTCCCATACTCTCATCCGCTTACAAAGTAACTGATTATAGCTATCCATCATGAGAACTTACATTGCGTTCCGCAGACATTAGTAGCTACCACAAGGCAGAAATATTGGCCCGTCGAAAGCAAAACGCTAGCACGGTCAATAATTCAGCGGTTCGTGCGAAGCGCAAGAGCAAGACCAAGTTTGCTCACCCAAATTGGGGGAAACTTGCCGGCGCACAGGGTTCAAACAGCACGACCGTTTGTCAACTCAGGAGTCGATTTTTGCGGACCATTTAAGACTCGTTTTAAGGTGAGAGGAAAGCACACTCAGAAAACATACATCGCGACGAAGGCAGTCCATCCAGAATTAGTTACGGCCCTTTCGACCAATGGATTTATCGCGATTCACTGGAAGGCGAGGCAGTTGTCGCCATCTGTATACGAGAACATTTTCCATACCAACAAAGTAAGGGAAAAAATATACAACACGTTCACAGAGCACCCCACTTTGTTGGACTTTGGGAGGCAGCTGTTAAGACAACGAAACATTTCTTACAAAGCTGCATGGAGCCCGCGTCACTGACATTCTATAATCTGAAGACCTAGTGACATTGGTCATAGACGATGTCAATTGATCCGAACGATCTTACAGCTCTCACACCAGGACGTTTCTTCATAGGAAAACCACTGACAGATTCCATTGATTCAGAGACTGAACCACTTCGAACCAATCTCTCAACAAGATAGAGGGTAATATCAACCATTAAAGAAGACTTCTGGAAAAGATGCCAGAAGGAATACTTAAATGAACTTCAATAACGGCACAAATGGCAGCACAGATGCAATAATATACATCCAGGTACGATGGTTATTATTAAGGAAGACAACTGTCTAGTCATGAAATGGCCACTTGGAAGAGTAATCCAGTCTTTTCCCAGATGGTATAGTACGCGTAGCAGAGGTTCAGATATCATCCAGCGTTTTTCGCAGAACAATACACAGGATGTCACCTCATCCTATTGATATACAGGATATGAGAGCTTACGCTGTCTCGACGCCAAAATCAATAAACAACGACATGTCATCCAGTGAACAATCACAAACAGAATCTACTCTCGATGGCCCTAAAAGCATGAACGGGTATCCTAAGCAGAACCACTAAATTAACGACCCTTCTATTAATCATTCTTCTGATTCCAATGTTCCTATGCCAGGAAGTAAAAACATTACGCTTTGAATGCACTCCAGGAACCTCATACCGAAGTATCTTGAATCTAACAAGGGAAGGCAACAATAATCTGAAAACATTGTTCCAAGCCACGAGGCAGGAAAGTTTCTGACCGAATACCATACAATTATTTATACATCTCTACCGGGAATTGGAGTAGAATGGCGAACTGCTGCGACATGGACAGCAGTCCATGTCCCCCAAAAAAAAGAGGAGCAGTCAATGTGGAGGGAAACGTGGACTCCCATTATGCCAAGCGCATGTCACTCAGAATTGTCGAAATACAGTCTGAGAAAGAGTACATATTGCGACTCATAAAAAATCTGACGAAAATAATCAATTCAACAGCCAATGTAATACGGCCGGATCAAGGCAGAATCGAATGGCAATTTCGCAGTCTGGATGTTGAAATAAACAGAACAATTGCTCAAGTAAATAACACATTGAACCAAATCCGCCAACAACAATTATCTCAACTAATAATGTCTCAGTGTTTTAAATTTTTTCTCACCATCGTCAGTTCTGGACGTACCTACAGAAATTCATGATGCTAACTGCACTTGAATTGATGTCGTGTATGAGAATTATGGAAGGCGACATTCTATGCCAATCAAAACAGCCGATTCATCAGAAGGGCTCAAATGTAAGTGAGTGTGAAATTATTCTTTTGAACCAAATCCCGGATTTCTCTTCGTGCCAGCGCAATGATTTCGCAGATAACTAATACTGGGTACATCTCCGACACTGCTGGCGTCATACAAAATTTTATTTTTTTTGTAGTAGTCCTGCACTTACTTAAGCCCCCCGCACGAGTGGATTAATTTTATGATTACTTGTTGAGTAAGCACTGCACATGCCTGGTAAATTAGTATTTAAGAAAAACCCATAAATAAAGCGAGACAGGTCCTTTTAGAAATTCACCAAACACAGAAGTGTTTTTTTTGTTTTTGCGACACGATCAAGCTAATCTTTTCGTTTGCAGGCATTCTCCTTTTATAACGTACATTTGTATTCTGGTTCAAGCAGCAGTATTATCAGTAGTTGTCAAGGTACATGCACCTTGGGCAACATTACAATACGTACAACTTATACAAATGTACAATAGGTTTGCTGAGTTAAAATTGCTAGATGACGAAAGAGCAATGAAGATTGCTCATCGAAAATGAAACACCTAGAGAGATATTAGTCGACACAATAAGTCCACACTAAACGATAACAGTAACTGACAGACTGGAGAGTATTCCAGGAATAAAAGTAATCAATTATATTTAAGAAATGATATTGAGAAAAATAATTTCAGTCTTAGAAATATAATTAATGATGATGAACAACCCCGAGAAAATTATCAGTTGAGAAGTACTATAATACTCGTAATTACTCAACTAATTCTGGCAGATCCCGTAAATACTGTAATAGCTCTAGTCATACGAGAACCGGTCAAAATTTCAAAGACAACGGTGAACCAATGGAGATAAAAAACATAAGGGAGAGCTAAACTTTTTCAAGGAGGCCTCATACACGAAATTACCGATAGTAAGACAAAATAAAGGTAACCATAAAATGAAATGCTTGATCGACACCGTGTCAGAGAAGAGCAAAATAAAACCTTACTTTCTACAAAATTATCCCGAAATACTCATACAACTAAAAGGTCCAATATATGGTACAATTAATGGCACCAATGTAGTCGATCATAAACTCTTTATCCCACTTCCAAAAGAATTTTTAAGTAAAGGAACAATGGCATAGAAAGTGCTCGCATTATAAGAAATATGATGCGATTATTGGTCAGAATATATTAGCACCCTTAAAAGCAAAAATAAATATACCTATAGAAGAAAGACATTTAGGAGTGAAAGGAAACAAATTCTTTTTTGAAGACAATTATCCGTATGAAATAAATCAAATCAACAATTTAGAAATAAATAAAAGAATTACTATTAGTTCTTTAAAACTGAATCATTTAAATGATCATGAAAAGAAATTAATTACAAATCTACTGGGGGACAACGAAGAGCTCTTTTTCAAACAGGGTGACAAATTAACCTGTTCACATGAAGTAGAACATGAAATCATCACGTCCGTCAGTAATCCCAGACAAACAAAACCAGAAATCCTTTCACAAGGAATAATTAAAGAAAATAGTTCCCCAAACAATTCGGCTCTTTGGAATGTTCCAAGGAAGTCGGACAATTCTGGACAAAAAAATGGCGAATAGTTATCGACTATGGTAAACTCAATGAAATAACGATAGACAAATGACCTTGATTATATCGCTTGTTTTGAAAAATTAAAAAAACTGATAGCCAAACATCTGACCTTTTCCAAAACATTTAAACTTATTACTGATGCCAGCAATGTTGCAGTTGGTGCAGTCTTGACCCAAGACGGTCACCCTATCTCATATGCATCGAGAACTTTAAATAATCATGAGCAAAATTAGTCAACGATTTTTCAAAAGTTGTTAGCTATAGTATGGGGAGTTAGATATTTTAGACCGTACTTGTTTGGAAAAGGACTCTAATCAAATAGCTGCACTCCAAATATACAGGAAAAGATATAAACAATTCATTCACAGGAACAATATTTAAAGGATCACGTCCCTATGTTAAGCACAGTTAATCGATTCAAGACACAGATTATATTCGTAAAATCTAAAAAGCAAGAGTTTGAAAACGTATTTAAAAACGCACAAGTTTACTTCGACAAAGATGACTTATCCGAACAAAGGCAAAACAGGAATTTATTCTGATTTAGATGAAACCGAAAACTTTTCAAATCCGCGAAATGTAGTTACGAGTACCTTGCTAAAGATATAGAAGACGAAGAAATTTTGAAGAAGCAAATTGTACTATTCCATAAAAATGAGGAAGGACATTCTAGAATAATACCGACATACTCGTATGAGGAAATACAGAGAAAAGTATACCACCCCAATCTTAGGGTAATGATACTCGTACATTAGCTAATTAATATGTGCGAGATTTGTTCCTCTGCTAAATATGACAGACATCCTATAAGAAAAAATTTATTCTTATTGAAACTTTCTCAGCCATAAATGAAATTGTTCATGTAGATGTTTACGTCAACATCAAACATTCATTTATAGTTTTTATGGATAAGTTTTCAAAATATGCCATAACCTTCTTACAGACAGAAATAGTCTAACAATAGTAGAAAAATTAAAACAATATATTGCAATTAAGGGAAAAGTAAGAAAGTTAATTTTTTATATCGAATTTAAATCGAATAATGAAATAGCATTTTGTAAAAAGGAAAATATTTTCTTAAGTCTGGAAGAAAAACAACCTCTCAAAACACAACAGTACCTATCATTCCACTATAAAATGCACCCCATCTGAAGTAAATGAACGTAAAGTTGATTTCATCCTAATCAAACAGAGAATAAAAAAAACTAAGGCACGTACAATGAATAAAAGAAACAAAGATCGTGAAGATTATGTAGAAACAAGAAATTTAGGATAAACCTATTAAAAACTATAAATCTCTTCCTCGCAAAGAAGAACCCAAATTTAGGAAACACAATCCTATCGTACGTTTACACCGACCCGAAATTCAGCATTTCGGACAAATTCAACATTTCAGACGAAAAGCTCTATATACAATTTCCAGCTTCTCGAAATGTTGAATTTCAGCGAAATGCTGAATGTTTTGCGTTCAATGTAAAAGGTGAAATGTGAAAATGAAAGAAATGTTGAATTTCGGTTCGGTTGTAAACGTACTATTACTAATGTACATGATTATCACATAAAACGTCCATTTGAATTCACAGGTCAGGACAATTCTTATGTGCATTCTCATATAACCTGAATGACTTAAACGGCATTGACTATTGACAAGAGTACTACGGAAGTCGGGTATGCAGAAGTTAGAATCGATGAGGTGGAGATAGTATATGGGTTCGATATAATATTACACATACTTAAACCAATGGATATTATAAGTATTGTAAATAGATTGGAAATTAGTATTGAGAATTCTAACGCAGGGGAAAGGATATTTGAAGGAGGAAGTAATTTCACTAAGAAATAAGGTACAAACCCTTTTGCCCTAAAGATATAAAAGAGGACTTATAAATATTGTTGCGAAAGGACTTAAGTGGCTTTTTAGTACTCTAGACGAAGACGACTATACTATACTATATATATTTACTATATAATACAGATATGACGAAGTTACTAATACTATTAACCAGCAAGTAAAAATAAATGAAAATTTTAATAATTCGTTGATACTACTAAACAAATTTTGAGTAAAATTGAAGTTTCTAGCAAGTGAATAATATCTCAAGACGAATCTTTGGAACAACAAATGGGAATAAATTTATTTAAAGACAAAGTGGATCAAAGTCAAGACAATACGAGTATTCTTTTAACAAGGCTGGGAATGATATACCCAAGTATTTTGAGTAACTAAGAAATAAGTGAATATCGAATTGACTTAAAACAAATTAGCAACATGAAAGTAGGAATAGCGAAGTTTGAGAGTGAAGTTATAGTTTTCGCAATTAAAATACCTACATTCACATAAAATCAGAGGTAAAATCATTAGTACCAGTAATTAATTCTTATCATATGCAAATAAATGAAGAGTTAAAAAATGTTGTCAAAATTAATAACATGACTTACAATTTTCAAAATAATTTACGCCTCTAAGAACTAAAACTAAGCAAAAACTGTATTTTTGAAAGAAATTGAAACCAATTCAGTAATTTTGAGAAAGAAATATTAACACCTTATTATGATCTTCTAGTTTTGAATAATATAAAAAACGAAAGTTTTGAGAGCAATTGTGATGAGAGAAAACTCATTTTAAAATGGAAATTATTTAACATACAATAATTTTTTAATTGTTCAGTTAAAATTGGTAGTAAGAAATTCAGGAAAAAATTGTCCAAAACTGTTGAAAAATATTATATTCCAAATTATGAAAACATAATAATAGGTAATGATTCTTTAATATTTGAAGAACTAAGCCTCCATCAAGTCAATAACATAAAAGAAACAACATAATGGAAATATGTCTTAAAAGACATAACATTATAAATTATACAAGAGGAGGCTCAAGCATTGCTATTATTATATTAATTGCAACATACATATATTGTCAACAAAAACAAAATCCGATTTAAAAATTGTATTGTAATGGCAACTTTTGCCATAAACATTAATTGTCAAGTGTCAAATAAAACCTACATGTGATTCAGTCTGGAACAGAACATGGTGGCAGCGATCGTGTAAGATTAGAAACAAATAATTATATTAAAACTAAAAATAAATAAACTGAGGAACAAAAACAAAGTGGAGGAAAAAAGATAGCAGTAATAAATAACTAAAATTGTGGAGAAGCAATTGCCAACACACGTTGTCCCCAATCCATCAGGAGAATTTTATCTTATTCCGTCCCGTTGGGAAGGATTAGATTAGCAGATGTAGGATGAGTTGCGGATTAAGTGAGCCTAGTGAAGAAAACCAAATCAGCACACTTATCTACTGCATAGGAGGAAAGGCGGGGGCAATCTCTGAGACGTTTCGGCCATGTTCTCGCACATACAAGGCAAGTGTTGAAAAATTCAGCTCATACTTTATTCAAAAAAGAACATAATTTATGAAAAAGCAAAGATTCTCAAAAGAAAGCGAGGCGAGAAAACTGCCGAGGAGTTAATAAGCTTGGTGAATGGTCTTGCAAAAAACTGCAACCGGGGGTCATTGCAGGATGAGATGATCCTTTTCACATTAATCCTGGGAATGAAGGATGAGGGTTTAAGTGATAAACTTCAAATTGACCACAATCTTTTTCTCGAAAAGGCGATCGCGGCATTGCTGCATATTTAAAGTTGCAGGTTTTGAAAGGGCTAAAACATGCAGAACGATCTGGAAAAAAATAAAGCAAGGGGAACAGAAATGAAAAGGGCTTAGCGCAATTTGGGAGGCGTAGGTGTTTCAGATTCGGATTTGAGTATCATTGTGTAAACAACTTTCCAGTAAAAAATTTAAACTGTAGAAAAACAAGATCAAGATTATTTTGCTGGATCTGTATGTGAAAAATGGTCAGTAGATTTATGTCTTAATATTGTGAAAGTAAAATTTAAAGTAAATACAGGGGTGTGTCATTTATTCCGTGGGCTATTGCGAGGAATATTAAAAATATCAATATAAAACAAAGAGGTACAAAATTAAACAGTGGGAATAAGGTACTCGTAATAAAGATTATTGGGCAAGTGGTTATGAGTTTGAGATAAAAAAATAAAAACTTCTTATAGGCAATCTACATAAAAAGAGATAGAACAACACCACTTCTGGGTGAAACAGGAATCGAAAGTCTAGGTTTCGTGGAAAGTATTTTCGAAATCTCTCGAGACAGTTGGGCTTTTAAATTTAAAGATGTTTTTGAAGGATTGGGCACATGCAAGGGAAAGTATAAAATTGAATTAAAGCATAATGTCAAACCGTATGCTATATTCACGATTAGAATTATTCCCAATCATCGGAGGCAAAAGGTTCAAAAAGATTTGGAGAAAATGGAGAGGAACGGAGTTATACAAAGAGTTCCACTCTGAATGGTCTTTGTTCTAAAAAAGGTGGCACAAGTGTAGGGATCTGCGTGGATCTAACCAAACTGAACAAAGGAGCAAAAAGTCAAGTACACCCAATACCCGGAATCGATTATTCTCTTTCACTATTATCAGCTGCATCTTGAAAATTTGATGCCAACAGCGGAAAATTCCTCTTTCGGAAGAGTCTCAAGATTTGACATTTCCACACCTTTCGGTAGATTCCAGTTTCTGCGGCTTCCTTTTGGAATAAAATCGGCTCCGGAGTTTTTCCAAAAGACAATGACACAAACGCTGGCAGGCTCGAAAAATTGTATAATACATATGCATGATATTTTGGTATGGGGTCGTAATAAAGAGGAACATGACAAATGCTTAAAAGAAGTCATAAGGGAAAGCGGAATGACATTAAATAAAATAAAGTCAGTATTTGGGGAAACAAGGAAAAAAAAATGTTTTTTGGGTCATATATATTAGATGGAGTAATTAAAGTCGATACTGAAAAAACAAGAGCGCTTAGAGATAAGGAACCACCAGTCAACATAAAAGACGTTCAGAGATTTCTGGCAATGCTTAATTTTGTTGGCAAATACATTCCTGATAGAATGATGAAATTTGATTATTTCCTGCAGTTTGTATATAGCAGGAAAAACCTTTGTGTCGCAGATCATCTTTCACAAACCCCACTGAAAACTCTTCCAAGCAGAGATGAACTCGAACTTAAGGAAGAAATAGATGCCTTTATACACGTAATTGCCTTGAAAGAAATTCAGACAAGAGACGAAAATAAACTCTCTTGTAATTAGCAGATCCGACATGCCAAGAAATATCTAACTATATGAAAAAAAAAATGGCTATGAAAGATTTTCTCAGGCCACAGGTAAAATACGAGTATTTTATTCAGTCAAAAATGAAATAAATACAATAGAAAATCTCTTACTACGCAAAAATAGAATGATTATCCCAAACCAAATCAAAAGACTTATGCTCTCTAAACTGCACAAAGGTCACTTAGGTATCACAAAAACAAGACTAAGATCGCAAATAACAATGTGGTGGCCTGGTATTTACAAAGAAATAGAGGGAAACATAATAATGCCCAATTTGCATTCAAGACACAACAGAAAGGCATGAGTCTTTAATACCCTCAGATTTCCCCGCATACCCGTGGCAAAAGGTATCCATGGATCTTTTTAAAAGATGGTCTACAATCATATTAGATAATTTTTCTCGATATTTTGAAATTACTGAGCTTAGCCGAATGCGTATGAGCGACATAATACAAGCATGCAAATCTACATCTTGCCGTTAAGGGATTCCACAATACGTCTATACAGAAAGTGGAATGCAGTTCCAGAATCTTAATTCTTCTGACTTTCGTGAATTCGTCAAAGAATGGTCCTTTGAAGTTGTTACTAGCAATCCGTGATTCCATTAGGCGTTGAGGCTGCGGAGGCGGCTATAAAAATAGCCCAAACACTGATTAAAAGAAATCTACAAGAACTTTAAAAAGCTCCACTGTCATACAGAAATACGCCAGTAGCCAACGGGTTTAGCCCTGCAGAACTCTTATTTGGGAGACAAATTAGAGATAACTTACCAAATATAAACCTAGCAAGAAACGAACAGCTATGCAGAGAGAAATAAAAGACTAGCTTTGATAGAACACATCGCGCCGGAGATCTATCCGAACTCCAGACTGGGGACTACGTATGGATACAAGACTTGGAAAGATACGGAAATATAATAAAAAAAAAAGTACAAAATAGATCATACCGTATACAAACAGGAAAAAGAATAATTTCGAGAAATAGATTTCACTTGATTAAATCGTTTATTGCAGCCATTTAATAGTGTAGTAGACTATCCTGATGATCTGCGGAAAAGGAGATAAAGTGGAGCACACCTTAAGAATGGGGTGAACCTGGTAAAAGCAAACAAAACTTCAGCGATCCGATAATAACCCGATCGGGAAGACAAATTCCTCGAAACATGAAATATATATAAAAATAGATATTAGTTTTAATTTATTTTATTTATTTTCTCTTTATCATTTTTCATTTTTACAAATAAATTCAAGTACATTAACTTTAAGAGAAATAATAGTGACATAAGTATTTATTAAAAAATAGAGATAATGCCACTTCAAAAATAGTACTTAAAATAATGGAAAAAAAGGTGGTGGGGCGACCCTAATAATAAACCTCACATATTAAAAGCAAGAATTAAGACGTTGTAAACAAGTTGGCAATAAAAGATAAAGATAATTGAAAACGAAGCAACACACCTGAATATCAGAGCAAAACATCAAACAAGGATTCATTACTTTTGAGATCAAAGAAAAAAGGCAAATTTTTTACATGTTTCACAAACGCACGATAATGTGAAATCGTTCTAATAGATTGTGGAAGTTTGTTGAATATTCGACATGAAACAATACTATAAAAGTTACGAAACGCGATTGAACGAAAAGCGGGTATATGTATCTGATTTAACGAATTGCCACATAAATTTTGATTGAAAACTTGTCTGAAATAAAGATTTTCTGACCTATTAAAGAAAGTTCTTAGCACTTTATAACAGTATAAATGGCGGGCTGGAAGAATTTTCAAATCCCTGAACAATGGAAAACAAGCATGTAAACGGGATTTACGGCAAATTTGTTTGCAAAAGTTGTTTTTGGATTAGCAAGAGTGGCTGAATTTTATTGAAGTAAGCACCTTCCCAGCAGGTTTTACCATATTGTAATCGTGAATGAAAGATTCAATAATAGATTTTTATCAACAATTGGATCGAGTAAACCTTGCGTAGGAAATAGAAGTTTTTAAGAGTTCCACGAAAATAGTTTCTCAAATTTTCTATGTGGTTTTTAAAAGTAATCTTTGAGTTAATGAGAAGCCCCAAATATTTGAATCCATTAACACTCTAAACATGGAAACAACTATCACTTCAGCTTTCACAACTACAAAAAGTGCAAGATGACAAACTTGTATAGCAAGTGCAGTGTGCGAGGGTAAATCTTGGGCAGTCACTTGCATGAAAGAAGATCTCTGCATCAAAATTGAAAAAGATCAAATAAGATTATTTTAGTTTTTCAGCCTATGACCAATTTATGCTCCGCAAACCATATTCTTACTAGATGAAGATCCCAATTGATATCTGATATAAGATTCAAAGCACTGACTGAACCATGAGCAAAACCTATATCATCCGCAAATGCTGTCAGTAATCCTTTTAAGGCCAGTCTGAATAAGGAATTGATGTAAATCAAGAAGAGTATTGGTCCAAGAACAGACCCCTGAGTCACTCCTAGATTAATGAATTTAATTGCGCTTCTGGTATCATCAATTTTTACTTTTTGAGACCTTTTCTTCAAATAAGATTTGAACCACTCCCAAGAAAAGCCTCGAAAACCAACTTAAAAATATATCGTGATTGACCATATCGAAGGCTTTGGTGATGTTAACAAACAAGTCAGCGTAATACTTCTTTTTATTCAGGTTGGCAAAAATTTGTAAAAGACCTTCTTCAGTAGATATACCCTTCTGAAAACCAAATTGCCCAGAACTAAAAAATCTAGTTTTATTTAAAAAGCTCAACACCCTCTTTTTCACAACTTTTTCGAAGATCTTGCTAATATTTACTCAGTTTACAGATCCTTTTTTAAAGAGAGGAATAAGTATATCAGCACACTTAAGAACATCAGGAAATACTCCAGAAAAAATGCTGTTATTAAAAATGTGCGTCAAAACATCAACTAAGAAACAGGCAATGGGTCTATTGCGAAATTTAGTAAAAAGGTATCCTAATTCTTTTCAACGGCATCTACCTTAAAATGGGAATAATCTCCGATTAATTTATATATATATAGACATGTATTAAGTAACAGTTTTTTATACATTCCTTTATAAGTCTTTATTCTTTATGTTTAATGAACTATTGATTATTGAAGTAATAGTGAATTCTTTGTTTTATTCTTATTTTATCTAAGTATTAAAATTGTAATTGTAATATCTCAGAGAGGATGTTGGCTTGCCATAAATATTTAATGCCAAGGGGCAAAAAAAACCTACATGTTATTCAGTCTGGAAATAGAACAAATTTTTAACAGAATTCAGGAGAATTATGAGTTGAGGGAGGGAGGAATAACGTTCCCACACTTCACAAGATTGAAGGAAATCATATTCATTCGATCATCAGAAAATCTGCCGTAGAGCTGAAGTCATCAATTTCGTTGAAAGTTTAAACCAATCGCGACTCAGTCGAATCGACAAAATTAATTCAGTGCGGGAAAAAGCTGAGTGAGCAAAATTAACTCAATGTGGGAAACACCTGAGTAAGCAATTACTATTTCCACTATGTTAAAAAAGAAAATATAAGGAAAATCAACAAAGAGTTTTACTTCAAGCTTCGGACGGAACAGAGTTCTCCTTAGAGAAGATTAAGAATAATTAATAATAAATATTTTCAAAGAAATCATATGTGTTTCTCCTAATAAGAAATATTTCCAAAGAAATTATTCGTGTTTTCTGGGTTTCCGAAGAAAACCATAAGTTAAGAAGAATAGGTAACTCGCGCGCTTCTCATGTTTCTTCTCCTGAAAAGCTGGTGTTCTTCACTCCTCTTCTGCTCATAGAGCTCGTGAGCAGCTCTAGTTCTCCTATGCAGCGCAGCTCTGTATGCATCTTGCTTAGCTGCAAGTGTTTGCCGGCATTTATCATCGAACCAGGCAAAAAAAAGATAAGTACCTTTTTCTGATTTGTTGAGTGAAATCCCGGTAGGCATTCGTCCGCGTAAAATAAAAACAAAATCTCCCACGCGACCCGCTAAACATACAACTTGTCGACTATTCGGGAAGACGGAAGATAGCGGCCCAGTCTTAAGCGGTTTTGCCTGGTAGTGTAACTACTGTTAATTTCTCTCTAACTTCGCATACCGAAAACCCTAGTGTACATTCTAAGATTTGAGCAATAAATAGATTTTCAATTTATAACGCAACTTCTAGTCTTTTGTTTAACGTCTCTGGTGAACCGTTTCCTTTTCAGTCTACAGCTAAGGTTTCGCAATTTCTTTTAAAAAGATTGCGTGGCGCCTATATTTGGTACTTCCTTATATTATATTACATTTTTTTAACCCCCCCCAGGAGTTAGCCAAGTCCCCTTGTGAATATCAAGAGGGGGAGCCGCGTGCTAGCTGCGGCAATGTCTCGTTTTGCTGCAAAGTCGATTAGCCTGAATCCGTTATCGGAGCTGGTGTCGTGCAGGTTATATCTTCCGACAGTGCTACCAAAGATGCCCTCTCTTCCTAGCCAAGGCCAATTTTAATGTCATAGCTAGGGCATTGCTCGTTGTTCTGATTACCCTTCATCTCGTAAAATATCTCATAACGTGAGTTTTGTAACAACCGGCAGAACGGTTTTCGTAGCAACAGGTCCATTGGTAATTTGGTGGCATGCCTCACTGAAAAGTGGAACCAAAGTCTTCATCAATCTGGCAAAAGCAAGCTAGTTGCATGTAATATTTGTAAGCCATTTGACAAAGTTTGGCATCAGAAAATTGCTTTCGGGACATTTGATTCAAGATGTTTTGGATGACTTCAAGTTTGATATTCACAAAATAAATGCTAGTCGACCCCAGGGCTTCTTTCTATCTCCGACACTTTTTGTTGCAAAATTCATTAATAGCAACACCAAAAAGAAACAACAGAAATAAAAAAGTAAACTAGACAATATAATGCAACAAAACTTTAATTTCATTATAATCGAAACCGAGAAGCCACCATTTTACTTATTTTAAAAAAGAGGTTAGAGTTCACATGATTCATACGTCAGCAGGAAGTTTGTCCCTCTTTTCTTTGAGTGGGAAGACCGAGCTCTGGCGGAGGTGGAGGGCAGCCATGGTCCCATCAGCCATTGGCCCACCGACCACAGACCTCGGAAAGGATCCACATAGTTTCACGGGCGGTTATCCTCAGAGGAGGACGAGGTGGTTCGGTCGGTGAAGCCCTAAGGACGGTAGGGAGACTCACGACGAACCAGGAGCCCAGGGTGCAACAGGAGGTCCACCAAGGTCACCATTGTCGGAGCCCGTAGGCTAGACGGGAGACTCGCAACGGGCAGTATCAGACAGGACGTCTGAAAGTCATCTACTGGTGGGGACGGACGGTCCTTGTAAGCCAGACACCCCAACACGATGATGACGGGTGGGGGAGGACGATCCCTGGAGCTTACACCCCAACGACAGCCTTAGACACAAAGGCCCCAGGAGTTCCACATCCTACAATCGATGTGGAGACAAACGGCATCGCATCTCGAAATCGATATGGATGCAGAAAATGTTTAAGGGGGAAGAGATGACGATCTCTTTTGTAGCTGGAAACCCCGTTGTTGGGTTCACTAGAGCCAAATGAATGTGTGTGTGAGTGAGTGTTAGAATATGTGTGAGAATCTGACGAGAGCTTGGGGAAAGGAAAAGATCTGGAAGTCACTTTTGTGACGACCAGCAAATTCCGAGGGTCAGCGATAGTTTTTTTTCTTGGTGCGAATAATTTTTTTTGTTAAATTGCGAAAAGCAATCTTTCTGTTGAAAAAAAAAGCAGAGTAAAGTAGATTTTGAGAAAATCCTAAAATAGAATCGCGAGTTGTGAGATAGTTCATCCTGGTGGGAAGAGGAAAAAAGCGAGGAGAAAAGGGGAGGATAAGGAGAAAGGAAGTGGATTGAGATAGGAAAAGGAGCAGCAGGACGAAGGAGAAAACTGTGTCAGTTCCTTCCTTCCTTCCTAAGTCGAAGGAATACTTGAAGGTTATTACCAAAATCGAATGGGCTCATAGAAGGTTGGATAGGGCGAGAGACACTTCTCCTGAGGAGATTGAAGAGAAGTGTACTCTCCGACAAATGCTAATCGTACTAGCCGGGGAATTGGCCGGTGGTAAGTAAGAGGATTTGGATGATGAGGACGAGGTAGGCGACGAGGACGAGCAAGAGCCAACGTGCTCGAGGCTCGTCAAGACCCGAGCATCACAGCCACAGAGGGGTGAACCACATACACAACAAGGCGGGATCCGGCATAAAAGGTCGACCTACCTGCAGCAACAAGCTACGGATAGAACACCAGTCCGCGCTGTGAGGTCACCAGTGACGCCTGCCGTTGCGGAAGAAACCGGTTTCTACGCCACCACAGGTGAACACAGCGAGCGCTTGCCGATTGCGAGGTGGGAAAACCTGGCCAAGTGGGAACTGAAGTTCACGGGGGAACGCTGTGGTGCCTCGGTAAAAACTTTTTTGGAGCGGGTGGAGGAGCTCAGTCAAGCGCGAGGGGTGACTGAAGCCCAATTGTTTAGGTCGGTATAGGGCTATTAGGTTGTCGGTCTGCTCATAGCAAGAGTTTGTGGCGGAATTGAAACTGGAGTTTCTTCCCCCCAACTATGATGATCTTCTGCTGGAGGAGATAAGGCATCGTACCCAGGGAAGTAGTGAGTCCATAGGGGTATACGTAGCTGTGATACAAAATATGTTTGGCAGGCTTTCGGAACCGCTAACGGAGCGGCGAAACCTTGCCATAATTCAAAGGAACCTGGCCCCCTTTTATCAGCAACAACTTGGGCTGGCAGACCCGAAGTGTGTTGCAGATTTGGTAAGATTGGGTCGAAGGCTGGAGATGGTGCGGGCCAACGTAGAAACGTTTGCCCCGCCACCGAGTCCGAGGTCGCGTCGGTTGATGGTGCCGGATTTGGCTTACGTCAATGAGGAGGAACCACGAGTGTCGGTTGTCAGCGAGGGCAACCAAGTGCGTGCACCAATCCGGAGCTTTAATTGTAAGGGCGAGGGCCATTTTTCAGCTACGTGTTCAGCTTCTAGGCGCTGCTACGGTTGTGGAGCGCAAGGAGTGACACGGCGGCAATGCCGACGTTGTAGTGGATCGTCGGGAAACGCGCAACGGACTTCCGGGTCAGCAGGACGCGAGCGCCTGCGAAAGTAGGAAGTAGGTCGCCTGCTGGAGATCGGTCGGGGAACTCAGTAGTTCATTTAGGTTTTAGCTTGGAGGCAAACGGGAGAGATAGGCGTCCATATGTAGGAGTTAGTTCTTATGGAATAGGGATGTTAGGTCTTTTGAATAGTGGCACTTCTCGCACTATCATAGGGGGTGAAGGATGGAGAATAGTTAAGGATTTAGGGATTAGTTTAGAAAAAAATGAAGTTAGGTCCGTCGCTTTAGCTGACGGAAAAAGTATAGATGTCGTGGGGGTTGTGTCTCTACCACTTGAGGTACAAAGTCGGTCCGTGTTTATAGAATGTCTCGTCATCCCAGCGATACCGCACACCGTGATCCTTGGTGCAGATTTTTGGGCACTATTGGGAACCGTCCCGGATTTAAGATCACGAGTGTGGAGCTTCTCAAGCCAAGAGTCGGTTGCCTCGATTACCGCTCTTCGCGAGATCTCCGAGATGGACGTCGCCGAAGCTGGGCAGTTGGAAGCTTTGGTCGACGGTGTATTTAAGTCGATGCCCATGGAGGAGAGTTCGCGCCCACTCACAGCCTTCACGGTTCCGAATAGAGCCCTTGTCCAGTTTAAGAGAATCCCTTTCGGGTTACACAATGCGCCTGCTACGTGGCAGAGATTTATAGACAGCATCTTAGGTGCTGATCTAGAGCCACACGTATTTTGGAGGAGGTCTTTAAACGATTGTGTGAGGCAGGGTTAAAAGTTAGTCGGGAAAAATGTATCTTTTGTAGGCCGTCTTTAAAATACTAAGGTTATGTAGAAGATAGGAATGGACTTCACGTCGATCCAGAGAAAGTAGGTGGCATGGTCAGGATTCCCACACCTAAAAGTGTGAAGGAAATTAGGAGCTTTATAGGGACAGTCACGTGGTACAGACGTTTCGTACCAAACTTCGCCGTTTTAGTTAGGCCTTTAACAGAATTGTTAAAGAAAAATAGGAAATTCATATGAACGGAAGAGTGTGAGGAAAGTTTTAGGAAGGCGAAGGAATGTCTAGTTACGGCGCCCATTTTGACGTGTCCAGACTTCAATAGGCCGTTCGTAGTTCAGACGGACGCCTCGAATTATGGAATAGGGGCTGTATTATCTCAGGAGTTTGAAGACGGAGAGAAGGTTATTTGTTATCTCAGTAGGTCTCTTCAGAGAAGTGAAAGGAACTACTCTACCACAGAGAAGGAATGCTTGGCTGTCCTGTGGGCGATTGAGAAGTTACGACCATACATCGAAGGGGTTCGGTTTACGGTCGTAACTGATCATTATTCGCTGGTGTGGCTGAGCAACCTTAAGGAACCGCAAGGGAGATTAGGTCGATGGGCAGTAAGGTTGCAGCAGTTTAATTTTCAGATAATCCACCGAAAGGGGAAAGAGCATGTAGTTCCCGACATGCTTTCGCGAGGAGTCCTGGAGTTGGCTGCGATCTCAGAAGCGGATCAGGACCCCTGGATTAGGAAGATGATTGCGGCAATAGAAGCTAACCCGTTAGCCTACCCCTTGTGGAGAGTAGAGTGGGGCAAACTCTTCAAGTTTGTTAAAGCTAGGAACGTAGTAGTTTATGATGATAACGATAACGAGTGGAAACAGGTAGTAGGAAAGCAAGGTAGATTAGGAATTTTACAAGCGTGCCATGATAACCCATTAGCGGGTCACACGGGCATCCGCAAAACGTTTGCGAGAGTAGGAGCTAGGTGCTACTGGCCGAAGATGCGGTCAGAAGTAACGAAATACGTAAGGAATTGTAGAGTTTGCCAACAAGTGAATCCGGTGAATGAGCGACCCGCTGGTCTGATGGTCGAGAGGGTAGGTGTGTCTAGGTGTTGGGAAATGGTTTGTGTAGATCTGGTAGGCCCACTTCCCAAGTCCACTCGGGGTTACGCGTATATTTTAACTGTCGTCGATTATTTTTCAAAATTCCCTTTGTTTTTTCCTCTACGTTCGGCAACTGCGAAAGCAGTTTCTAAGGAACTAGAGGAAAACGTCTTTCTGTTATTCGGCGTACCCAAGGTTGTCGTCTGTGACAACGGTCCCCAGTTTAGGGGGAAAGAACTCAAGGCGCTCTGTGACTCGTACGAGTCAAAAATTCGATTCACGGCGCATTATCATCCGCAGACGAATCCCGCGGAAAGGATCAACCAGGTGATCAAGACAACGCTCAGAGCGTATGTCTCTGAGAACCACCGTGTTTGGGATTCGCAGTTTGCGAAGGTAGGGTGCGCAATTCGCACAGCCCAACACGAGGTGCTAGGGGTATCCCCATTTTACGTTAATTTTGGAAGGGAGATGGTGACTCGCGGCACGGAGTTTGATGCCTCGAGGGATGATCTCCAGAGTAGGATAGGTAGCGAGGATAGGATAGGTAGTAAGGACGTAGTACCAGGTAGAGAGACCACAGGTACTATAGGTAGGGACTTAGAGATCGAAAGTAGGGAAAACGATAGGGTTGATAGGGAATAAGATATACCGGAGTTAGGTAGGAGGTTTGAGATTTTGAGGAAGGATATACGTAGCAAATTGGCGGCGGCAGCAAAGAAGTCTGTGAAAGCCTACAACCTCCGATGGCGAGATGTCCAATTCCTCCCGAACGAGTTAGTATGGCGACGAAACTTCGTGTTGTCTGACGCAGCTTATTTCTACGCGACCAAGCTGGCGCCGAAATTCGTGGGACCATTCAGGATCCACAAGCGCGTGTCAGCGTGGACATACAGTTTGGTGGATTCGAATGGTCAGAACAAAGGTACCTGGCACGCTAAGGACCTTAAGCTATAGCGATGAGCCAGAAGAGTCCTAAGTCCCATTAATAGTAGAGTAGGTTAAAGGACTGTTTGGGTCAGAATTTTGATTCTAGTGTTTTATAGGATTGGCCATGATGGAAATGTCTTTCCAACTAACCCTTGGCCTCAGGAAATGGTTTGCGGTGAAGTGAGGGTGGGGTTTGTTGCGGTAAATTTTCCCGCAACAAGGTTTACCCTCTTTCTTGTGCTTCTCCCTTAGTTCCCTCTTTTCTTTGAGTGGGAAAACCGAGCTCTGGTGGAGGTGGAGGGCAGCCATGGTCCCATCAGCCATTGGCCCACATAGGTTCACGGGCGGTTATCCTCAGAGGAGGACGAGGTGGTTCGGTCGGTGAAGCCCTAAAAATGCTTATATATAAATCAAATGAGTTAAATTCGAAAATGATTTAATTCTTTTACAACTCCGGTATATACATCTATGCATTTGTTTTCGTATACCTCTTCATCACTATATATATATGTAACTATCTATGTATGTCACTATCTCAGTCGTTTATTGATCTCCGTGGAGAACAGAAGTGTTTCGGCTTTTGTCTCGCTAGTGGCAATATTAAAACAGACATTTAACGTATTTATAAAAGGGCTCCAATTAGCCCAGTGGTATTGTGTTCGGTTACCAAAAGTTGCGGGTTTGATTCCATGTCGTGCAAAAGTTTTTTCGTTTCTTTTTTATTTTTAAAAAACAAAAAGTGAATATTAACATCACGTGATGGATTCAGGAGGGCGGTCCGCTCTGCCAATAGCGGGACCAGTGGAGAAGTCAGGCGATACATTGGCAAATACATTAAGCCAAACTGCAACGGAAGGAGCAGAGTCAAAGACAAAGAGACGGAGGAAGCTAAGGCCAACTCCCAACTTAGTAAAGCGCCCCACCCCCTCAACTTCCACCGAAAAGCTGCACGGTGGATTGAGAGAAGAGGCACAAGCATCAGAAAAAGCAACAGCATCAAAAGGTACGGCTTCAAGAAAGAGTCATCTTCTTATCCTTTTATTAACCCTTTCCTCGTTATACGAACTTATGCGTAACTAGTTTCCCATTTTTACTGCATCGCTGCTGCTCCGCTTATGGGGTTGCCTGATGTCGCAGACCGCAGAACGCGTCTACATAATGCTCGGTCCTGGATCGCTTCAGTGGTAAGCCCAAGGCGTTGTTTCGCATTTGCCATCTGAGAAATCCAGGAATTCCTTTTCCGACCTCGTTTTCTTACAGTTGAAGTGACAGTAGTTGATACTGCGTTTTCAACCGGATTTTCCGCAGATCTTCTTTGAACGTGGCAATACCAGCTTATTCTATTCGTCTCAAGCTGTTCGGTTACTAGACATCTTTAACATTTTCATTTCCGCTGCCGTCATTTTGTTTTTAAACGCTTCGTACATTGTCCAGCACTGTGAACCGTATATAAGAGCTTCCGTGTTAACGATTGATCCTAAGTACTTAAAGATAGTGCTTTTCGGAAAAACTATTCCGTCTAACATTATATCCGGAACAGGTCGCAACGGATGCGCAAATGGGCACGTCAAATGCTCCGTCTTTAAACGACTTATTTTAAACCCGTTTCTCTCTAGCGCATTTCTCCATGAATCTAAGGCGTTCTGTAAATCTTCAGCGTTATCGCTAAATATAACTGCGTCGTCAGTGAAGAGAATTGGCGTTACATTTGCTTCGCGCATGCAGTCTTTTAAAAGATAGTCGAATACTACGTTAAAGAGGAAAGGGCTAAGTACGCTTCCTTGATGCACTCCGACATTAACTGGAAATTCTCTCGTTAGTCCAGCAGAGCTTTTAACCGCAGTTTTCACGTTTCCGTACATGTCTTGTATTATTCTAACATACGTTTCCGGTACGTTTTGAGACCTCAGCGCGGACCATATGAGATCCCTAGGCACTCGATCGAATGCTTTCTCGAGGTCGATAAATACCATGTGTAAATCCTTAGACGAATCTCGGTGCTTTTCCATTATTATTCGTAGGCTTTGGATAGCGTCCACCGTCGATCTTCCTTCAACAAATCCACACTGGCTATTATCGAGCTTTATTATTTGCCGAAGACGTTCGCTTAAGACTCTTTCGACGATTTTCATTGTGTGTGACATAAGCCTGATTGAAGAGTAGTTGTTGCATTCTCGAGTATCGCCTTTTCCTTTGTATAATGGAACCAAGAAGCTACTTCTCCATTGATTCGGCATAGGTTGTCCACATTTTAATTTATTAAAAATTTCGATAGCCAAACGCTGCCGATTCCGTACATCTTCCACCAAAACTCTGACGGAATGCTGTCTGGTCCCGCCGCTTTCCCCCGCTTCATTTTTCCGATTGCTATACTTTTTTCTTCGATTGAAAAGTCCGAAACTTCTTCCTCGAATAGACCAGCTGTCGGCACGATATCACGTGGAAACTGTTTGCTAAGCAATTCCTTCCAGTATTCAAGCCACCGATCACAAATTTCCTTTTCATTTGTTAGTAAACGACCGTCTGCGTTTTTGATGTATTTCGGCGAGGTTATTTCCATTGAATTCTTTCTCCTCTGTGCAGCGAGCTTAAAAATATATGGCATTTTAGTATTGTACGACGTTTGAACTTCTTGGATAGCTTGTCTTCTATCTGCCGATCGTGAGGATATTTATTCCAACTCCTGGTACAAGACCTACGAGCAATGCCTTAGCTATGACATTAAAATTGTCCTCGGTGATTTTAATGCAAAGCTAGGAAGAGAGGGTATCTTTGGTGGAACAATCGGAAAATATAGCCTGCACACCACCTCCGATAACGGATTCAGGCTAATCGACTTTGCGGCGGGGCGAAACATTGTCATGGCTAGCACGCGGTTCCCACATCTCGACATACACAAGGAGACTTGGAGAACTCCTGATCAATCAACAGTCAACCAGATTGATCACATTGCGATTGACGCAAGACACTCCTCCAGTATAATGGATGTCCTTGCGTTCCGAGGAGCCAACATAGACTCGGACCATTATCATGTTGTAGCCAATGTACGGTTGCGGATATCCCAACCTACGCCAAGACAAACTAATACTGTGAGAAAATTCGACGTCAGACGGCTACAATCGTAAGAGATCGCCAAGTCCTTTCGGATCGAGTGTCTCTTAATCTCTTAAGAGGTCCAATGCCGCCAACATCAAGCATCAAAGACCATTGGAAACACTGCCAAAACACCATCAGAGATGCCGCTTCCGATGTGCTGGGTTTCTCTCGTCCACCACAACGAAACCCCTGGTTCGATGATAAATGCCGGCAAGCACATCCAGCTAAGCAAGATGCATATAACGCGGTGCTGCTTAGAAAGACCAGAGCTGCTCATGAGCTCTATGAGCGGAAGGGGAGAGACGAGCACCGGCTTCTCAGGGGGAAGAAGAAAGAGCACGAGAAGCGCGCGGTAGAGGAAATTGAGAGATTCTACTCCAGGAATGAGGTTCGGAAGTTTTACCAAAAGGTAAAAATAACATGCCACGAAAACAAACCCCGAACCGAAGCCTGAAGAGATGAAGAAGGGAACATCGTGGTAGAATCGCAGTCGATGCTGAGGATTTGGAAAGATCATTCCTGCAGACTGTATAACGGCGATGACGGACCAAATACCGCTGTCAGGCAGAATCAACCTTTCAACCTGGACGAGGATGACCAACAATTCCGTCCACCCGACCTGGATGAAGTGAAGATAGCCATATCGAAGCTTAAGTCCAACAAAGCTGCTGGAGCGGATGGCCTGACTGCCGAGCTCTTCAAAGCGGCAGGCAATGACTTGGTAAGGAGCATACACCAACTCATCTGTAAAATATGGTCGGACGAAAGTATGCCCGATGAATGGGACCTCAGCATTGTTTGTCCAATTCTCAAGAAAGGAGACCCTCTGAACTGCGCCAACTACAGAGGCATCAGTCTCCTTAACATCGCATATAAGATCTTATCCGCCGTATTGTGTGAACGCCTGAAGCCGTTCGTCAACAACCTGATAGATCCATATCAGTATGGCTTCAGGAAAGTCCACCATCGACCAGATATTCACACTACGGCAGATATTGGAGAAGACCCATGAGCTTCAGATCGATACCCACCACCTATTCATCGATTTTAAGGCCGCGTATGACAGCATTTATAGAGACGAGGTATACAGAGCTATGTCTAGTTTTGGCATCCCTGCCAAACTCATCCGTCTGTGCAGGATGACGATGGAGAATGCACGCTGCTCCATCAAGGTCGGTAAAGATTTCACCGAGACCTTTGATGTCCAGAAAGGATTTAGACAAAGCGATGCGCTGTCATGCGATTTTTTCAACATCGTACTTGAAAGAATAGTGCAAAACTCACGTGCAAACACAAGAGGCACTATGTTGCAGCGTGATGTCAGTGGCGCTTTCGCGAGTATTGAGATGGAAGCGGCGAAAATGGGTTTAGCGGTCAATGAGGGCAAGACCAAGTATATGCTGTCAAGCAAAAACGACAATCAACACCGACGTCTCGGACAGAACGTCACCCTCGACAGATATAACTTTGAGGTAGTTAAGGACTTTGCCTACCTAGGCTCCGCTATAAATACAGACAACGACACCAGCGCTGAGATCAAGCGAAGAATAACTCTTGCCAACCGCTGTTTTTTTGGGTTAAGAAGGCAATGGAGTAGCAAAGCCCTCTCTCGGACAAAAAAAGTCACCATTTACAAGACCTTAAAAGTCCCGGTCCTGCTTTATGGCGCAGAGGCATGGACATTATCACAAATGGATAAGGGTGTTCTTGGTTGCTTCCAGAGAAAAATTTTTCGGGCGATCTTCGGCCCCGTGTGCATTCACGGTGAGTGGAGGAGAAGATACAACGACGAACTGTATGGACTGTTCGGTGACCTAGCCAGAAGAGTGAAGATCCAAAGACTGAGATGGCTGGGTCATGCAGAGCGCATGTACACCAATGCTCCGGTCAGAAAAGTCTTCGAATCCGCTCACGAGGGTCAGCGCAGTAGTGGAAGGCCAAGACTCAGGTGGCGCACGCAAGTGGAAGAGTACCTCAGCCAACTTAGCGTGCGAAACTGGAGGCAGCTAGCCAGGGATCGAGCTGGCTGGAGAAGCTTGTTGACTGAGGCCAGGTCCACCCCGGACTGTAGCGCCACCTGAAGCAAGGTACAGGTTTTCCGCTGCTGCCGCTCGAGTTCGAGCCAGGACTTTCTTTGCGATCTTTTTAAGACGCTTGTATTCAAGAGCCAGTCGAGGTTTTTCGATATCGTCGCTCCAATCGCATTTTGTCCACGCTTTTAATACACTCTTCTTGTCGGCTACAGCTCGTTTGGTTTCGTCATTCGACCACCATGTTTCTTTGCCGACGTGATGGTATTTCGATATAGTCCCCAGATGGGACTTTGCGAGTGTTATGCATTCCTCGTGCATGCTGTTCCACATTTCTTGCGGGCTAAGTGAGTCTTCAAGAAAGAGTCTTAGCCGTAAAACAAAAACAAATGGCAAGAATAAAGAGGGAGCTGCAAGAGTACTCCCAACAACAAAAACAACAGCAGCAGCAAACACAGCGAGAACAAAAGCTGTCCCAGCAACAAAATAGCAAGTCACAAAAACAGCAACAAATTATAAATACCAAAACACAGGTAAAACAGCAACAAAAACACAAAAAACATCCGCAACAACAGCAGCAGCAAAAACATCAACAGCAGCAACACCAAAGCACCAACAACAACAATAGCAGAAACAGCAAAACAACACAAAACAAAGGGCTCCACCAATAAATACTTTTAGGATGGAGCTCAAGGACACGATTGAATTATGTAAGTAGGCCATTGGCTCAAACTTTTTTGTTAAGAGGCTTAGTGTAGATAGGCATGCGATCCACTGTAATGCAGTGTGCCCAAAGAGAAAGAGTGCGACGGTCTCAAATTCGTGGGGGTTAAGCCGTTCGTCACAGCCAGAGCCAAAAGGGAGAAACGGAAGCTACCGTTCTTCCTAGTTAAGCTAAGTGCCGATAGCAAACTGGAGTGTCTAAGGAGTATTAAAGTCCTAGACTACCAGATTGTACATTGGGAAACAGTAAAAAGGCACGAAAACATTTTGCAATGTGTTCGGTGCCAAAGGTTCGGGCACGCCGCGCCGAACTGCGAAGTGCAGCCTCGATGTGTCAAGTGTGGATTAGAACCACCAATCAGAAGAATGCGCTCTGGGAAGGGATGGAGCGTCGGAAAAAAGTCAACTCTCTTGCGTTTTATTAAGAACACGGGACACGCCGCAAACTTATGGGGTAGTTTAAGTTCCGGTACATAAAAACAGTAAATCTGGCTCGACAGCAGAAGGTGGAAGTTAAGTGTCCACCTGCTCTATCACAAACACAAGCTGTTACTCCTCAGGTTACCTACGCTCAAATGGCGGCAGGTAGGGGAAATACGGCACAGCAAGAGATGGTTGCTTCTCAGGCCCTAGCGCCTAGAGCACCGGAACCGGCAAATGACATGCTAGCTATCATGCTCTCTATCCAGGGGCAGATGGCTCAGCTGCAACGTCAAATTACCGAGCAAGCTACGCGGGTAGATCAAATATACGCGCTGCTACCGAGCCTAACGCACCTTCAGTCGTAATGGGTACGTACATGGCGGAGCAAACCCTGAAGGTCTTTGCAGTGAATGTTAATTCACTGATTAGGATTGAGCGAAGAGCCACACTGTTTAAGTTGCTTAAAGACCAAGTCCCTGATGTGCTTTTGGTTAGCACAAAGACACAAAATGAGGCACAGAAGGTATAAAATCATGAGAACAAATCGCCCCAACTCCATACAAGGAGGAGGCGTTGCAATCTTCGTAAGAAAAGGTATACGTTTTAAAAGAATATACAGTCGTGTAGTACGTAGATTTTAGGTGCTAGAAGCATGCATCATGTATATCCCTCTCTGTAGTGGAAAGCGGTTATACATGGTGTCAGTTTATGCATCTAAGGCTACTCAATCCAACCTATTCATCTCAGAACTCCAGACACTTTTTCGATTTCTGAGACTAAAATTGGAGGAAAACTACTTCATTATCGGCGGAGATTTCAACGCCCAACATAGCGATTGGGGAAATAATACACCAAACACTAGAGGGAACCTGCTATTCAATTGGTGGGGTCAGCACAGTGGGATGTGCCGACTCGGCCTAAAGGCGACGGATAGTCCGTCGTTTCCTAAACACGGCTCCTATTTGAATCTTCTGTTGTTCAACACACGAATACAACTGACAGGTACGAACCAACAAACTGTAAACTGTCTTCGTATGACAGGGACCATTGTCATCTTAGTACCGAAATAACCGTTCCGAAAGAAAATGCGGAATTGGATGAGTATGTTCAAGGGCATTCCTACAACTATAGTAGAGTGCGTTGGACACACTTCTCCAGGACACTGACTAGAGCACTCTCCTCGAATTCGCTCTACCCACCGTCCAACAGAAATCTGTCAAAACGAGGAGATTGACAGGTATCTAAAACTAATGGACGAGACAATTAATCGGACTATGGACAAAGCGATACCTCGGTATCAACACACTGACAACGAAGACTTATTCCGCAACGCAACTATTGACGCACTTCACCGACGTAAAAGTAGACTACTCTCAAGACTGAAGACCTTGTACAGACAGTTTACTGACAGACACAACCCGGAGATTTTGACATAAAAGTCGTCGATCAAAAACCTTCAAACATTGATAAAAGAAAATTTCAGGGCTTCTGTGAGTTTGTATTGGAACAACAAAATTCGGGCTGTAAACACCAGCAACCCGAATATGTTCCCGCAAATAAATAAAAATTTTCGGAGGAAAGATCAAGACAACCTTTCATGCCTAAAAATCGCCCGAACGACTGACAACGAACACATACTCTCAACAGCAGGCATAGATCCAAATAAAGCTGTTGATGATGACAACTTCTTTGTCATCTTTGGAGAAGGTCGAAGCTATAGGAGCGACTTTAAAGGAAGTGTACAAGACAAATGACATCATTGTTCCCAACCAAAAAACAACAAAGAAAAACACTGTGGCGCTGGTAGCCCGGTATGGGCCATGGCCTAGCTTCTTGACACTCATTTGTGTTGCTCATGTTGTCATTCTAGTCACATCTGAGCGGGGCCTACGGTTTATCCCCGAGTCCGAACGGCACTCCTTAGAAGCTTTTTCGTAGGCAATTTTACTTTCGGGAGTTTGCCATTGCCCGCCGAAAGGGTGATGGCGATTTGAAAAATTGTTGGTGACCCAGCCAGGAATTGAACCCAGACTGTCTGCGTGATAGTCCAATGAGCAAACTATCGCGCCATCGCCATCGCCATTGTTCCCAACCACAACCTAGAAAATCGAGTACTTGTCCACAATTTCTACCTTCGAAATGAAATAGTGAATTGGCGAATCGAGAACTCGGGTTTCACCCAGTTCAGTGAGAAGAATATGGCAAATAATGTCATCGCCAATGAAAGGGAGCAACCCCCGTTCATTTCGAAGGAAGAGCTTCAAACGATCTTCGACGCAATTAGAAGTAAGAAATCAGTGGGAACCGATGGAATTGTGCTTCGACATCTCCCACTAGAAGCGGTGGACATTTATACCACCCTGTTTAACAATGCAATAAATAATGCACATTATCCAGCACATTGCAAAACTGCGGTGGTACATCCCAGCCCCAAAAGGGATAAGGACACCTACAATCCGTCGAATCTCCGGTCGATAAGTCTTCTTCAGTAAGGTTTTCGAAAGGGTTATCAATAGAGTTCTTACTAAGTGGGTTGAGGACAGAAATATAGTTCCGGATAATCAATTCGGTTTCAAGGCGGGGTATGATGTCATTCACATCGCGTCTTAGCTGGTTTCTGAACAAAGCCAAGAAACAGTGCACGAATGCCTGCCTGATTGACTTGGAGAAGGCCTTCGATACCATATGGTTAGAAGGACTCTTTTACAAGTTGAACAGACCGGGCATAAGTAAACCACTGCTGTATATTATTTTCAATATGCTCACAGATAGACGGTTCATCGTGAAAAATGGCGATGTGACTTCTATTGGTGCATTCAACATTAAAAACGGTCTGCAACAAGGTGCGGTCAATTCGGCAATCCTTTTCAACATTTACATAGGTGATCCGATAGGTTCACTTCACCATGCCATAGCGTACACAGACGACTTAATCGCGTACAGATCAGGTTCAAAGATTGAGGTTATAAACATTCTTTTGCAACGTGACTTCGATAAAATTAAACAATATTGCGACGACTGGAAGTTGAAGATCAACTTTCAGAAGTCGGAAACCATTCTGTTTAGGACGCCTTTGTCTGGGGCTCTGCGGATACCAGAAAGAATTGGCGAAAGTTTCAGATCGTTGGACAACACGGGCAGCCACTTGTTTGTCGAAATGTAGTCAGATATGGCTAGATCAATATCTATATTTTAACAAACATAAAGATGTTGCTCTGGCCAGAGCCAAAGACAGTCCCTTACAAAGAGACTGTTTTATAGCAGGCAACTCGATGCGAGGGTAAAGGTGATCTGCTACATGGCCCTTATTTGGCCTATGCTTACATTTGGTTGTCCCATGTTGTTTCAATGTCAGAGCAAGTCTTTTGGAAAAGATTCGGGTGTTTGAGAGGGCTTCCCTTAGGGCTTGTCTTCGCTTATACAGAACACCAGAGTCTGAGTACATAAAATTCTATCCTAATGAGGTCTTGTACAATAGGGCGAACCTAGTACGAGTGGACAATTTTGTTATTAAGTTGACTCGAAGGCACATTGCAAGAGCAATGACCTCGTCGAACAACCTGATCTCCGGGGCTTACTACCCTAATTATTTGTATCATGAGAGAGTTCGCTTTGACGGCTTTATTCCTCCAGAAGTGTTCCTCTACCTCGATATGAAAGGTCTGATCCAGGACAGATTAGCGGTGCCGTTGATCTTCCACGTCGCTCCAACAGCTGCGGACAGGCGACTCAACTACGACAGAGACGTCGCACACGGCAGTGCGGAGCGTCTCCGGTTTAGTAGGGCGGTAGGGAGTCGCGACATGAGGGATGTTGCTTGGCAGCACCAACAATTTTGGTAACTGGCTGAAGAAGGGGAAGCTCCGTTGTCGAATTCCTCCAATATTTTTAGACATGGCCGGCTTACATAGGTGTAGGTGGGTTTAAGGTAGAAATCAGAGGAAAGAAAATAAAAAAAAACAAATGATTGAGATAAGTAATATTTTCTTTGTAATTCTCTCAAAAAAAAAAAATTTTATGTATTTACAAGACAAAACATTAGTATAAGTAGATTAAGTAGTTTGTAGATTAGTTTTTATGCTTAGTCTTAAGTTTTATATATAAACAAAATGAAATTTTTGAAATAATAAAATTGTTTTCTTAGTTTTAAGTATATTTAGTATTGAATAATTTAATAAAATAACGTTCGTACGTCGAAAGGCATATTTAATTGTTAGGTTTAACTTAGAGTGTCCGCATGGGGTCAGTAAGTTAGAATTAAGATAAATTGTAAGTTAATTTAGCTAATTTTTAAGCGTTTTTTTGTATAGCAAGAAAGAATTAATGAATTGATATAATAAAAATGCATTTAAAATGAAATGAAAATGAAATGTGTGTCACTATCTATGCTTGGCCATATGTGTAATATATATATATGTAAATTTATAAATTATGTTAATTTCAAAAAATGATAGGCAAAGATCATTGATACAGAGGGTATCTGCATGTAGCTAAAGCTTCTTCACGCATTTAATTTATATTCTTTAAGAGATTACAATATTACAATTGATTCACCGTATCTAAAAACTTGTTAAGGGATGAAGTGCACTTCTTCGCCGTATAAATATCGTATGTATGTTGCCAATGTGTGTGTGGGTGTAATTTCCCGTTTTGTTTTCTTGTTACTTGACCCTTATTGGCTATCAAAAATAAAATTAAATGGAAAGAAGCGGACTATTAAATAAGAAAAAAGAAATTGCCTCTACAACCTGAGTAGGTCCTCGTTGGGACTTAATTGAAAAGGATGATGAGGGGGAAAGGGGTGTGGCTCTATGTGGTTCCTCGTCTTCATTCATTTCGAAAGTTCCCGTATCTCTTCTTCTATCCTGTACACTTGATGGCGCAACTGCTGACTTCTGCGACTTGCTTTTTATGGGACAATGGCTTGGCTTAGCGCACTTGTTGGCTTCGGTGCACTTGTTGGCTCTTCCCTGCTTCTTAGTGTCTGCTACACCTCGTGGGAGAAGATTTTCTGCTGACTTTGATCACTTGTTTTGTTTTCTTGTTTTCACTTGTGGTACTCTTATATGAATTTTTTTTGTGTGTGTTTGGAATTAATTTTTTTCTTCTCACTTTTTTTGTATTATAAAGCGTTTTGTTTCTTCCTAACTTGCATGATTCCCTTTTATATTCTTTCGGCAATATTATTCTCTTTTTTTTACCACGGTACTTTTTCTTTTTCTTAACACTGAACTCTCTCATTTTTCAAAACCATGTTGACTTTTACTTTTTTTTCTGCCAACTTTCATCCTTTGCTATCCCAAACTTACTTTTCATCCGATCTTTTGACAATTAAATGACAAATCAAAAACAAAACAATTCCGTTCTTCCAAATTACCGAATTATGAATGATGGTCATTCCCCACCAGAGTTTTGAAGACCGATTCAATTGTTGTTCTTAGGATGCCAGGTAATCATCTTAGGCACAAACCCTACCATGGGGCTATGGGTGTGACGGGAAACATCGACTGGAAAGGAAACTCGTCGATAGATGAAAAGGAATACAAGCCAGGTTGTTGTAATTGACAATATCTATTGCCAAACAAAAGATGGCGCTGTTATGATATGGGATTTTAAATTCTATCAATTGTTATTGTTTTTGCATGTTTTTTTCTTGGCTTATTAATATGGAAGGGAATACGTATACATACTCGTACATACATACATGGACATAAGTGCAAACGAACTAGGAGAACGTTTTCCACAACATGATAATGAATAACTATTTCTTGTGAGGTGTTGGCCAGAATATCAAACAGCTGAATGCTCACAAGAAACTTGATAAGGCAGACTTCACAATTTTCACATCACTGACATTCGTGAGATGTGACCACATCACAATTAGAAAAGGGGCAGAAAATAAACTAGTTGATCAGAATAGAATAAGCGAACAAAAGCATTCTAATTAAAGTATTCTAGTGAAAGTTTATAATAAGGTCAACGGAAGGTAAAAAGGTAAAAAGGAAGAATAAGTGATTTGATTGTGAAAAGTGACAAAATTGAGCAAATGCTTTGGATGTAGAAAAATCCTCGAAATGTGCAAAGTTGCTAAATTTATAGAAAAAAGGTTATATAAACAAGCTTGTCTTTGCTAGGAATGCTATAAGCCAGGTAAACATTTTGAAAAAAACTATTTGTTGTCATCTAGTATATTTTTTAAAAAACTTTTCGTTTATCTCATCCGAGTGAGCAATTACAGAGCTCACAGGTGCTGTAAGTAACTTGTTGGACAGATTCAGAACAGTCGAGGCTAGGCTCTCTAGTGTAGGAGCGAAGAGTCGTTCTATGCTTGAGCCAGTAGATAAAGGAGTCACCCCTTTATATGGTCCTAAAACGGAAGCAGACCTTAGAGAGATCGGGAACCCGATAGCGTTAAGGAACAGCAGGTGTTTAAGGGGAACCCAATCCATTACGTATCTTGGGTTCATACTGTTGAGAGTATCCTAAGAGATTTCTCGATAGTACGAAAAAAAATAATATATTGGGCATATAACTTAATTCGTGCGATGTTTTTTTTTTCAAAATTTGAACGTTTATTTAAGAAAAACATGTAAAACAGTATTATTCAAAGTATTGCCATCTGAAGCTATGACTTTTTCCATCTTTTTGGCAGTTTGTGGATCCCATCCCAAAACAACTGCGCCGGCTTGGCAGGCAAGAATGAATCAAGCCAATTTTTGACATCTGCTCTGATGTGAACCGTATTTCAGTGAAGGCGGTCTGCATCGACCGGAACAAATGGAAGTCCGAAAGCACAAGGTCTGGGCTATAAGGCGGGTGGGGTAAGACTTCCCATCCACTGTTTTCCAAATAGTTCTTAAACTGAATAGCAATGTGGGGCCGCGCGTTGTCATGATTGAAAATTATTGCCTCGTGTCTGGTCGCATATTCCGGGTGCTTTTCGGCTACTGCTCTCTTCAAATGGATTAATTGTGTTCGGTAGGATTGTCCATTGATGGTTTCACCCGGTTTTAGCAGCTCATAATTCAGCACACCCATCTGATCCCACCAAATACAGAGCATTACCTTCGCGCCATGGATGTTCGGCTTTGCCGTTGATTTGGCTGGTTGGCCGGGTTTCAGATATGTTTTTTTGCTCTTGGGATTGTCGTAATGGATCCATTTTTCATCACCAGTAACAATCCGATGCAAAAATGACTTCCTTTTGTGGCGTTTCAGCAGCATTTCGGGCATGCAAGACCGCCTTTTGTCGTCTCTAGGCTCGAGTTCATGTGGAACCCAATTTCCTTGCTTTTGAATATATCCAGCTGCTTTAACAGGTTTGAAATGGCTGCTTGTGTGACACCCAAGGATTCTGCGAGCTCTTCTTGTGTTTGGCAACAATCTTGATAGTGTGATGCTTCCAGTTCTTTATCTTCAAACTTTTTTGGCTGCCCAGGACGTTCATCGTCTTCCAAGCCAAAATCACCAAAATCACAAAATCACAAATCGTGCAAACCACTTTTGGCACGTTCGCTCAGCTAGCGCATGTTCACCATAGACTTCCACCAAAATACGATGACTTTCGGCAGCAGTTTTCTTCATATTAAAGTAATGAAGAAGAACTCGCCGCAAAAACACTTTTTCAGGCACAAAGTTCGACATATTTGAGTGAAAAAAAGTTATTGTTGCTTACGCTTCAAATGAATGGCATATACTGAAATGACGTACAATGACAGTAGCCGGGAACCATTACTCCTGGTTCTATTCCTAAAAAATACAGGTTATAACACACTTCTCACCTTCCAGGGCTTACATCATAATTGGCTTAAAATCAAGCCTGATATAATGATTCTTCTTGGAGAGAAACTGTCGAAAGCAGTTAACTTTATGTTAGACGGAATCCTTCCCGAGAATATCAGGAAACGACTCGCACATCTTGTTGCTAAATAAAGTACTATATTCGGCCCAATAAGCGGTGGTGAGAAATAAGGCCGAAATAAGAACCACCACTAACGATGCCATTTACACAAAAAGTTAGAGGAAAGAGGAAAATTGTCAAAGGAATGCATTAACGGTCCCTCAAACAGCCCTTACAACTCTCCAATTTGGGTTGTTCCCAAAAAACTCAAGCCCACGGGTGAGAAACAATATCGAATAGTCATCGACTACAAGCCGCCTAAGGCTGTAACTATCTCGGACACATACCCTATACCAGATATACACTCCGCTCTGGTTAGCCTAGAAAATGCTAAATTCTTCACCACTCTTGACTTATCCTACTAGGTGAACTAGGAAAAAACCCCTTCTATGAAAATAGTCGAATTCCTAGGGTACGTCATAACACTAGATGGATGAAGCAATTAAAGAGCTTCCCAGGGTTAACTTCTTATCATAGGAAATTCATTCGCTACTCCGCAAAGGTGGCCAAACCCCTAACAAATCTAACTCGAGGCGAAAATGCACAAGTGAAGGCCAATGTATCGAAGCGAGTCTCTATAACACTGGGCGACGAAGCGCTGCAAGCCTTTAGTGATCTCGAATTGTTTCTGACGCTGAACGCTATCGGAGCAGTCTTATCCCAAGGGGGCTGACAGACCAATCCCACACATCTCGTAATTCCTCTACAGAACCGAGGAGAACTATGCGACTAACGAAACAGAAATGCTTGCTATAGTCTAGGCATTGGACAATCTATGCTCATACCTTTACGGTATAAGAAAGATCCGTATCTACACTGAGCATCAGCACTTGACCTATGCCTTAGAAAATAAAAATTACAACGCGAAAAGTAAACACTGGAAAGTGCGTATCGAGGAGGACAGTTGTGAGCTAGTCTATAAACCATGTAAGTCCAATATCGTTATTTTTTTGTTTTCCGTGGGTAGGTAAAAACTTTCATAGGCACCATAAACACGCGCTCATAAGAACACCGTCACATCACCATAGCTGGCACCCTGAGCACAAACACCTGCTGCATAGCAGGTAAAGAATTAAAAATTAAAGTCGGGGAGCGGTAATAAAATAGAAACGTAAAAAGTGTGCTTTGAAAATAGTTGGAATAGTTACGAAGTTTCTTGTGTTGACGCGCAAATTATGACTTTCATAAAATCTAACAACGTTAAAACCGGAATTTTCGAAAAATAACAGCAGTTGTCTTAACGGAAGAATTGCTAAGCATTTGAACAACTCGAAACTAGGTGTCCTACGACCGACTTTAGCCATTATTCTGATTACTTGTTTTTGTTTAGATAACAAAGGCCCTACGAGTATTTTATTAAGATAAGCGCCACCCCAGCAAGAGATACCAAACTGCAACTTTGATTTAAACAAACCATAGTATATCATTTTTGAAACATTAAGAATGCAGTAGAGATTGAGACGGTACAGGTCAGTGGTCGTGAACAGACGTCTTTCTCTGCACACCAGTGTTGCAAAAATTTACTATATATTTCTAATCTATTCGAACAGTTAATTCTAGTTACCTATTTTATTTCATTTACCTACAAGTGTACTTTATTACTCGAGTTATTTTCATAAACTTAAATAAATAAAAATTGAAGCGAATTCCATTTCAGTACGAAAAACAAATCATCAAAAGTGATGCAAGGAGGGGGGTTGCAACGCAATTCCCCCCTTTTCAAAGATAAAAGGAAAAACAAAAGAGTAAGTCGTCCCTCTGAACTATTAGATGAGGTGGACAGACAAAATCTGTTAACAAACGCCAACGAATGGCCGACACCAGGTGGTGACGTCAACATCACCTCACATCAGGCGAACTCCAACAATATGGATACCGATGCAACTGTTATTACAATACGAGGAAATGAAAAGACTAATATGCAACGGCAAGAGTTGCCATCGCCGAATATACTCGTAAATAAACTACTTTCGGCGGAGTGCGAAGATTTCGAAAGAATAATGGGAAGAAAGATGAAACAGGTCATCAACAACAAAACCTTGAAGAAGATCAACAATGAAAACAGATTTACTATATTGGATGATGAAGCCTCAACTTCGGCACATTTTGGAAAAGAAAACGTAAACGTTAATAAAGAAAACCAGCCCAATACAAAGACGGAGACTTGGTGTCCACCAATTTTCACTAGAGGTATAAGTTTAAAATACTTATTTCAATTTTTAAAAAATAATTCATTTAAGCTAGAAAATATAAGATTCGAAATAAAGGGATTTGGCAGGTTAAAAATTTTTGCTAAGGATTTAGAATTACATTCCGCACTAATAAACTTATTCAGAGAAAGGTATGTCAATGCTTTTTCTTTTACCCCCAGGGCACTTAAAAAATATAATATAATACTTAAAGGAATCTCAGATAACTTTTCCCCTGAGGAAGTTAAAAATGAAATAGCCAGGTTGGACCCCTCCCTCAAGTTTGAAATTAAAAAATTTGAAACGAAATGGTCTAAAGAGAGTATGTTTAATTTAGAGTTATATTTACTAACAGTTGAAGACAGGGAAACACTGGTTAAACTTAAAGCATAAAATAAAATACATATTATTTCATAACGTTAAATGGGATTCATTAAAGAAATCAGAAGTTGTGCAATGTTACAGATGCCAAAGATTTGGACATGTATCGTCTTACTGCGCTTTTTCTACGAGATGCGTGAAATGTCTTTCGACTCATGAAGTAGGTAAATGCAAGATAGCCCCATCGTCTGATAAAGCTCTTCTAGGTTGTATTAACTGCGGTGAAATGGGTCACTCGGCCAGTTTTAAGGGTTGTCCTAAGTGGACAAAATATGTCAAAAAAAAGACTCCCAATCTTCTGTCGGTTCTGTACGATTTAGTAGTGAATCAGTTACATTGCCACCTATTCAAGCTTCTCCTAGAGAGAAGAACAACACCTTTGCTGATATACTGAAAGGCGCATCGACTTGTAATTCAACTAAACCAACAAACCGCAGAACTACTGTTGGAGAGTCTCTTTTATCCGTTTTTTTGAATGAATCTAAGGCTCTTTTTGGTATCCCTTTTAATATATTAATAGCTAAAATTAAAGAACTCTGGCCATCTTTCCAGAAACTTAGTTCCATAGATAAAGCAGGTGCATACTTAGGTTGCCTTGCCACGCTCGCTCCATGAATTGCAAAATAATATCTTCTAATGTTAACTCGATCTCCAGAGACAAGCACATTGAAATAGATAGTTTACTTAAGGAATTTAATCCAACAGCAATCCTTCTTCAAGAAACACGCCTTAAAGGGAAATATAAAAGACGTTTCCAGGGATATAATTTTTTCGAAAATCCCTCGGGTAGAGGGACCAGTATTCTCATTTCAAACAAAATTAAAGGAAACCAAAGATTCTTTATTCATAACGCTTTCCCAGCAACTATAGCCTTGATTCCCCTTAGCTGCAACAATAACACTAAAATCTTAGCAATAGTTTCACTTTACATCCCCTGCAATATAGGGGCCACAATAAAATCTTACCTCAACACTCTTTTAAATAATCTGTCTAGTTATGACTTTATTATACTAGGTGGCGATTTTAATGCAAGACATAGCTTATGGGGAGACATTGAAGTTAACCTTAATGGATTGCACCTTTTTCAGTGGTTACAAGAGGAGAGGCTATTAGACCTAGAAGTCGTACCACTAGATGGCCCTTCACGGCCGAGTTCAGGATCTTATCTGGATTTTTACATCATCTCTGCCAACCTCTGTCCCGCTGATCCTAATACTACGGCACTGCGATGTTACACCCTTGATGCCATATCAGACCACTTTTCGGTTTATGTCCAGCTCTCAGTCCGGTCGGGATCCCCTTTTCATAATCCCCCACCATCCTATACTTGCCTTAAAAACACTAATTGGACAGACTTCAATTGTGTTTTAGACAGTCTTCTAGAAAATCTTAACATACCCAGGGATAGAAATCTCTCCAACCAAGAAATTGACACCTTTATAAATGGCATCTCGTCTTCAATTTTATGTTGTAAAGACCATCTCAGCAAACAAGTTTTCCTAAATTTTAACCACTTTAAGATTTCGTCTTCAGTTTTGAATTTTTTTAGAGTAAGAAAAATTTGGAAGAGAAGGCTAAAACGAATTTAGCCTTCCTAAATTTTAACCACTTTAAGATTTCGTCTTCAGTTTTGAATTTTTTTAGAGTAAGAAAAATTTGGAAGAGAAGGCTAAAACGAATGTTCCATAGATTTGGCGATAGGAATAATCCAGATTATATAGCGTTTTCTGCACAAATTAGATGTCTTAGCAAAATAATAACAGATTCAGTTGCAATAGAACTCAATTTTCAACTCCGCACTAAACTTGCAAGCCTTAAACCATCCTCCAACGTTTTTAAATCCATAGTCTTCATCACAACCTCTTTCATTAAACGGCAGACTTCTCGTCACAAACGTTGAAAAATTGGAAGCATTTAAAAACTTTTATGAGGATTTATATTCAGATAAAACCATATCTCTGGATCCACATTGTGTACAAGAGGTAAACACTATCAACAACTCTTTCCTAGCTTGGAACACCAATTTTCGAGTAACCACTTTTTCTACTTCCAACTTGTCCAGTAATTCCGAAAATGAAAACCTAGTTTCTGTCTCCATGGTGGAATCAATAATAAAATCTCTTAAGAACAAAAAATCAGCGGCACCTGATAAAATATCTAATTTTGTATTAAAAAAAATTAGCTTTACTCTTTCTTCTCACCTCACTCCCATACTAAACAATTGTATCAACAATAGCTATTTTCCATTGGCTTGGAAAAAAGCATTACTTATACCAATAAGAAAAAATTGCACCTTCAACGAAATAAATAGATTTCGACCGATTTCATTGACCTCAAATCTCGGCAAAATCTTAGAAAAAATACATCTATCTGGGGTTAACCACTGAAGCGATCCAGGACCGAGCATTATGTAGACGCGTTCTGCGGTCTGCTACATTAGCCAACCCCATAAGCGGAGCAGCAGCGATGCAGTAAAAATGGGAAACTCGTTACGCATAAGTTCGTATAACGAGGAAAGGGTTAATAAAAGGAGAAGAAGAAGACATTTATCAAATATAAATGATTTCATCACCGACTCGGACATCGTTAACCATCAACAGTTTGGCTTAAGATTCAACCACTCCTCCGAGTATGCTCTTCTGTATTTGCAAGACCAAATATTCAAAAATTTAAGAGAGAGAAAATGCACGGTAGCGTGTGCGTTGGACTTAAAAAAAGCATTCGATCTAGTTTGGCATGAAGGCCTCATATCTAAATTAATTTCCTGCGAACTGGATTAAAATTATACATAGTTTCCTCCAGGCCTGTAAATTACCTGTAAAAATGAGCGTTCGTCACCTATTCCAGTGCTTTCTGGAGTCCCACAGGGTACTATATTGGGCCCTCTTTAATTCAATATATATTAACAAGACTTCCCTCTCTTTCTTAATTTGTCTAAGGTCATCTTATATGCCGACGATACATTACTTTAAAGCAGCATTTACAGGAAACTATATTATACTACAAAAAATGGGGACTTGCGCTTAATGTAGAAAAATGCAATTTTTCTGACACTAAACACATTTCATTAGCTATAGAAAACAATGTTATACCACTAAAAAAGACGATAAAGTACCTAGGTATAACGCTACACGAAAGACTTAAAGCCAACTTCCACGCAAGAAATGCTCTTCGAAACAACAAAATAGCCGCGGCAAACTTAAAAATCCTTTTTAGCTCTAGAGAGGTACAAAGGGAAACTAAATTATTATTGTACAAAACACTAATGGTTCCACATAACGCCTAATGTAGCAGCTGAACTCCAAAGATTCGAGAGAAGTATCTTGAAAAAATGTATCTCAAAGTACAGAAGACCAGATGCTAGATGGTTCAGTAATAAAACTATATACGAGGAATCTCAAATCACCCCATTGATTACTTTTATAACTGCGCTTGCTAAAATGAGACTTAGCAAGCTTGAATTGCACATGAATCCCTAATTAGGAACATTTTCGTTGAAAATATTAACTTTTCAATAAACGACAGATACTACTTATCTCCTATAAGTATACTATACTATAGATAATTCTTTTCTTTCCCCTTTTTACAAAAAAACACATATAAACAACTATAGAGGCTAAATAATAAATAAAAAAACTAAAATAATATTATCAAAATGGAAATTTATTTAACCTTTTAAACACGAACAGTAATTTATTTTATCTTTTCTTCTTTTTCTGCTGTACCTTGTTTATTATTTTTTAATAAAAACACATTACTTCTAAGTTATATCTGTTAAAAAAAAAAAAAATTGTAATAATACATATAGTACGAGTATATTATGTTTTATTTATTTATTTTTTTTTTTTTCTCTAATGTAAAACTAGAAAATAAGTATTTAATTCCACTGAACTATGAAATACAATTTTGATGGCTCAAAAAGATATATACAAATGTATTTGCAAAAATATGTAATATATGTACATACATAACCATAAGTGAACAGTACAAAACATTTATACAAATTCCTAATTTTAATACTTAACAACTTTGTTTGTTTGTTTCATTTTTATTTTATTTTTGCTTATTTTCTTATCTTAACCCTTAAGCCTTACCATACTGTTGTGGTCTTTTTTGAGTGGACACACAAAAACTCATACAAACTAGATTTTATTTAAACTTTATACTTTTGTACATTTTACGACGAAACATTAACACATATTGTATAGCCTGATCAATTCTAAGCCGGCAACTTGAATTTAATAAAATATATTTAAGTTATAAGCATTTATGTTAAATGAAAATCTCAATAAAAAAATACTACTACTACTTGAGACGGTATATTTGTCTGACAACCCTATGAAGATAATGCTTTAGATAAAGAGTGTGATCATTCCAATTAAGCTTATTGTCTAATATGAAACCAAGATATTTAAAGCTGTCGACACATTCAATTCTAAAACAATCGTCGCTACAATTTATATTTTCATCAAAAGGCATAACACGAGGGGCAGTTGGGTCATTTAGACGAAAACGTAGGCAATTTGGTGAGTGATAATAAAGTGGCAAGTTATCACAAGTTATACCCTTGATATTGAATTCCATAAACTTAGTCTTATTACTAATTACCAGCTTATGCTCCTTCAACCATCGTCATAGTATATCTAGGTCGTTATTAACTTCCAAAAATAAATTGAGATGGTTGTTGCTTGAATACGATAAAGGAGTATCGTCAGCAAAAGCTCTGATTCTGCCCTCAAATGGTTGGACAAATAAGGAATTAACGTATATTAGAAATAAAGTCGGAACAAGACTGAACCTTGCGGAACTCCGATATTTAAAAATTTTTCAGAACTCAACGTATTTTTGACTCTTACAATTTGCTTACGATAAGAGAGATAGGAAGTAAACCAGTCATGAATAAAACCTCTGAGACACGCATTTAAGAGTTTATTTAAAAGCAAGGTATGAATAACCATATCAAACGCCTTAGTTATATTGATGAATAGGCAAGAAGAAATTTGGGAGGTGTTCAGACTAGTAGAAATCTCCCCAATCAATTTCAATAATGCAATTTCAGTAGATTTGCAGCTTCTGAAACCGAACTGATGCTCGCTAAATAACAGAGTCCTTTTCTAATAAAGAAAGCATTCTGGACTTAATACCTCTTTCAAAAACCTTGGAAAAAACAGATAAAAGTGAGATCGGATGATAATTGTTCAAGACGGTGGTATCACCTTTCTTGTGAAGTGGTATCACTATCGCTGTTTTTAAGGAGTCGAGAAAAATAACTTTATATACACAACTATTAAAAATGAAACATAGAACATCGTAGATTCGAAAAGATATGTTTTTTAGTACGATGCTTGGGATGTTATCAAGCGAAGTTGAGTTTGATCTATTGATTGAATCAATTATTTTTTGTATTTCAAGTGGAGTTAACTCTTCGAAGAACAAAATTTCAGGCTGAAAACTAATTCCTACTATACTATTGTCACAATAAGAAGTTAAACTCGCATTAGATATACTAGGACAAGAACCCACTTTGGAAAAGAAATTGTTAAACACGTTAGCAACTTCTAAAGGCTCAAAAATAGTAGAGCTGTTATTGTTTAGATCTAGGTCTATGCTAGATAAATTTTTGTTTAAGATCTCTGAAACTACCTGCCATTCATTTTTAGGATTACCAATACTTTTAGCTAATTTGCTGCTGTAATAATTATTTCTACAGATTGTTATTTCTGTGTTTACCTCTAGACAAATTTTGACGTAATATTTCTTTAGTCTAGTATTATTTAGGTGTTTTTTAAGGATTAAACAGAGTTTTCTTTTCTTTTTGTCGAAAGTGAGGTAGACATCCATTGTTTCAGGCAATTTAATTTATTATCTACATTATTTTTCCTCTGGAGACAGATCGATATATAGTGCTGTAATTTATTAAGAAACACATTAAATGCTAAAGATGGATTAACAGATGCGAAAACATCATCCCTAAATTCAAAGTTTAGATGAGTTCTCAAAGCGACAAAATCTATTTTGGCGGATTCTCTGACTTCGGATTTACTAAATCAGGTGATTTGAGAATTCAGTTGAATACAAGTCAAACTATGATCAGTAATTTTTAAGGAATACCATTGTTTTGTACTCCACTCGACAGTTCCTGTTCATTCTTGTATAAATATGGTCTAAGCAAGAATTATAACGCGTAGGTTGATTAAGCACGGACATAAAACCAAACGAATATAGGGCAGACAGAAAGCAATCGACATCTGAAGTATCACAGAGGATATTTATGTTAAAATCCCTAAACAATACTACGTTTTTGGACTTTTGAAGTTCTAAAAATTCTGTGAATTCTTCCAAAAAGCATTTGATTGTACACTTATGTAGTCTGTAAATGCAGATGAAGCAATAGTGAATACCAGAAACTTCGCAACTAACACTTATAATATCAGCGCTCACCAATATTCATTTTTTAACTACACACTCTGTTAAAGAATTTTTAAAATATACCGCGACTCCACCAGCCGCACATGAATCGTTACAATGAGCATCAAATGTAAAATTTGGAATGATATCAAATTCAGACCTCTCTTCCTCAAATATCCAAATTTCAAAAAGGAAAATGAGATCAGGTAAATGATCCAAAGCTGTGAGATGAGCGAGAAATGCAATAAAATTAGTTCTCATGCTACGTATATTTTGGTTTATAACAGAGACACCAGAAGATATGTCAGTGACTTGATGTTCAACACAAAAACATTTTAGATTATCATTAATTGAAAAACCCCTATTACTACTAGAAGGAGAGCTCAAATTTAAATTATTGTTAAGCATAGCTTGAGTTAAATACTCAAACTTTCAAGTTTATGAACATTATCAAAAGAATTAATTCTTTACTCTATATCCTTCTTTTTTCCTGATTAGTATACAAGAATTCCTAACCCAAACAAATTGACATATATTTTAATCTTTAAGTTCTCTTGCCTTTTTCAATAACGATCTTGAAAATCTCGTGAGACACTCGTTCATATATATCTTGTAGCTGATGATGCTGTTACTGCTGCCGTCACCATTAACGTTGTTGTTGTGATGAGAACCAGGTAAAAAACTTTATTTCTTCTCTCCCGCATTTTCTTAATTACAGCTTGCTTACGTGTAACATTTGAGAACTTTAAATACACGATGTTGGGTGTTCTCTTTCTAGCAGTATTAGGTCTAACTCTCTTCACGTAGCACGTAGCAATTTCGGTCTCACTGATCTCTTCACCGATGACATTAGTTAATAGCTCGTGTACTCTTTCTTTAACATTCTTACTGGTAATATTTGGAATGCCGATGATGTCGACTGCACACCGATTCTCACGCTGGTCCAGAGGATTCAATCTCATCTGCAAGAAATCCACTCTCTTTTTTAAAGATGCATTGCATTCTTCAAGAGTATTGATTTTAATTAGCATTACTTCTTTAAGCTGCACAATTTCACTGTACAGCATTTCCAGTGTTATTGCTGGCTGACCCGAATTGTTGACATCATGGGAGGCAAACGTTAGGGGATAAGATGCTGTATCAACAACTGTGGAAGTCTTAGCAGTAGATTTCTTGCTGGAACTAGTACTCTTAGAAGAGATAAGATATGCAGATGAAATGGAGCGTCAACGAAAATTTATTTTCTCCGTTGAGTAACACAACTGACACATTTAAAACCTTGCTTATTTTTTTCAAGGAAATCAATTTCTCTTTTGTCCAATTTTGCACACTTAGCATGATAATATTCATTACATGAAACGCATTGGATTTTTATCTCATACCTATCTATTTTAGCGTTACATAAGCCGCACTCCATATTTATTCATTTATTTAAACTTTAACCTTTTTATATTTTAAAAGAAAAAGAAAAAAAATTACTGGAGTAATTTCGCGTGTGTCCCATCAACACTTTATCACTCAGTGTGATATCTGCCTTTCGTTGAGATGCATCTTGAACCCCAATACGTATGTTTCGCGTTGAAGTCGCCACCGAGGATAAAATTTGACAAAGTGGACAGAATGGCCGCTCAAGGTCGTTGTTTGCCATTCTTATCTCGGAGGTAAATAAAAAGAAGCTATATTGTAGTCTAAGTGATTTATTTTTACAGAAATTGAACTTATCTGCGTAGATTCGAGATCTATTATCATGTTCATGCAAAACATGAATCACTTGTCTGACTCTGCACCTGCTGATCTAGGAAATAGTGGTACTGGAATAACGGAGGACTCTTCTACCGAAACAGTGAATGGCATGGATTCAACAACGGAATTTGCCCCAGAGAATAAATCAACTATTGAGATTGCCAGCGAACGGTCTTCTATAGCTGAACAATTCATAGTGCGGAACAGAATGGTTCCGATTTAATTCCGCATGTCGAAGCCTCTCTCAACGTGTTTAGAAATCAGATAATAATCAAAATTGTAGGAGGGCTAGAGATCTATGAGGGTCCTCATCCAGGATATTCGCGACACTGTGTCGCCATAGAAAATCCAACAAAAACAAGTCTTGCCAGTTTCAGTAAAGCAAAGTTACGACCAAACATCCTGAATGGAATTAAAATCCCTGATCACACTCCTGTTTGGTTCGTGCATCGAGAATAACACTGCGGCCTAAAAACAAAAAACGTAGAACATTTTTGGTTGGAAAAAGCGCTAGGGTGAACGACCTTAAATGTGGATGCTGTGAGAGACAAGGCAATTGACATTAGAATCATCATATGGCAAATAAAATGCGGTACATGAAAAAATCGGAATCGCTGTATGGTCAGAGAAGAGGTGTTGAGCAAGCGAGAAGAGATAACAGCTGAAGATTCGATGATAAGTACTCGGTGGTGACGGTTCCGCTAGTACCTGAAAGCTCAAAAGTGAAAAATCAGAAAAAAAAAAAAATTAAAAAGAAAGAAGTGATAGCAAGTTATATTCCCCGCTGTAGTATCTCTCCTAGCGAGGAAATCCACCCAAATTACTAGTGAATCCCCGGTACAGAAACCTACAATTCAACAGAAAAAAAAAGGAAGAAACCTATTATAATGAGTGTAAAAGAAAAAAAAGAGAAAAAATAAATTTTTATTCACCGCGGTAATGATCCCCCTAGTGAAGAAAGTCAACAGTCGCGGCCACTGCCGAAACTCACCCCCAGCTATAGCGAAGCTCCGAAACCATATACGGGTCAAAGTACCACCCAGGAAGGGAAAATCCTGCATCCAAAATTTAATTAACACCTTCTGCCGATCAGCAACAAGGACAACTGAAGCACCAGAATCTACCCCATGTCTCCCTTCCCCAACCCCACCTTTTTGTGTTAGCTAGGATATCCGCAGCTTGTAAAAGGTTGTAACAATCCAAATTTATTACTATATACTAGAATATGCTTTCTTCTAAAATTGAATTTCACTTTAACTAGCATCTCCAAATATACAGTCAAAGTAATAATAAAACAAATAAAACGAAAGTCCAAAGTCCTCCATGAGTAATTTGGTTCTAAAACGGTGAGTACAGTTTCTACTTTTAATACACATATCGTACATACATAATCCTAACCCCTACGGTATGACAGAAGTTAAGGAAGAAAGCATTTAAAACAGAGTAATTCAGACCGAAAAAAAAAACCTAAATATAGCATTCGCACAAAAAAAAAAAATTGTATTTAGTACTGATGAAAACGGTCAGAAACATGCCGTATCTAACATAAAAGGGAAAATAAAATAAAAAATAATAAATCGATTACTATCCATACAACATATTTTATATAAATTGTAACTATACTTATACTTATGTTAGATTTAAGTACGGTAGTCCTTGCCCTCCCCTTAAATAAAAATGTAAAACTTGAATTGTACATCTGAACCACCGATTCTCTTTGTTTCCATCAATTGGGTCTTAAAAAAATTTGTAGATTTTGTAGTTATAACCTGTGCCTGCTGCTAGACGAGATTTTAGGATTTAATTTTTTTTTGGGAAGCCATTCTTTTCTTTACAGGGATACGGACCTTAATATGGATATGTAAAGCTTGGTTTGTATAGGGCGAGAAACACGGGGAGGAACTGATTGCGAAGGATGACGTGGTGAAAAAAAAAGGTTTTTATACTCGTATACAACATAGGGGTAATTACTAATGCACCTACGGATCTAGTAGCTACCAAGGTGTGTCCTAACTAATCTATGTTAGACACTTAGGGGTGGGTTGTTCCGTGGTTGAGCATTACACCTAGCTCACATCTCTCTTGCTTTGCAAAGAAGTACTATGGAAGTTGAGCTGATTGGTAGAATCCTGGTGTGAGACTGAGGAAGATGGAAGGTCGAAGATATCTAAGGAGAAGTTCGGGTCCCAAATTTGAACCATTTTTACTCGAATTCCATCTGGAGCCAGGCATGGAAAAATAAATGTAACTGCGGTTTGTCATTCCGGCGAGCGAAAGACGGAGCTAATGCTAGCATGCCTGCCGCAACCAACTGATCAACCCCCTTCTACTTCTTGCCCGGACTGGCCTCTCTTTTTGGCTGTGCCTAGATGTCATATGGGTAAGTGAATGGTAATTGGGAGATTCCTTAAAGAGTTTTTTTTTTGAGTCCAGACATGGTCTCCGATCTGTCATTATTTCAATGTGAACCAAAGGACCCTGGGTAGAAGTGCATAACATCAAGGCACACCCCCCTTTAATATAATTCCCCAGTTCATAGATATAGTATAATAATAATATATTGTAGCTGTGTGGGTGAATTATAATAAAGAATTGAACCAAATTATATAATTACCGTTAAAGTTTGGCGCCCATGGGACCCGAATTGTCCTTACTCCACCAAAGTATCTCAGTCTTTCATCCCCATTTTTTTAAAATACATTCCAAAGGGTCCGAACTTACTGACAGTGGGTGTTCGATTTGTTTAGTTGATTTTTTTTTAAACTCTTGTTTCTAAATTGTTCAACATAAGATTTTTTTTTGACTCGGAAGGATTTAAGATAGATATCTAGCTGTCCGCTTGGTACAGCACATTTGCTTTTCTAAGACTGTTGCTGCCAGGGATCCCTTAGATCCGATATCCTGGGTGGTTGTCTAATCTTTGTCTTACACCTACTGTAAGTCTTTAGGTGTAATATTTGCAAGCGATTTTTAACTTTCACACCCCTTTCTTAATCTCTCAGTAGCAGATAGCCCAGTAAATAGCTTCGTTGGCACATTTACGTCCGTTGCTATCTAGATGTGAGAGCCTAAGAAGAGAAAAAAAAAAATACAATTAGCCCTTAGAGTTTGTTAATGGTGACCAGTAAGACACTAAAGTCTACAAGTTCTTCCATTTGTTGAAAATTTCATCAAATTCTGGCAGTAATTGTTCAATGAAATATCCACTTTTATTCCGATACTAATCCATTTACGCAGCAAAAGGAGTTGACAATTTTTTTATATTTTCAGTTCATCTACACGCCCAAAAGTTCGCAAGCCCAGACCCATTCTTTTTCTCGCCCTATTTTTTTTATAAGAATATTTTGATAAACTATACAACCAATATCTAGCAATTGTTACCGGTTGTCGCTCAAGTTTACCTGTTGTTAAGTCCATTGGTCCGCATTTATCTTCCAGATAAATCATATTTTAAATGAATTACTAAGTTCAATAATTTAAGGTTTAGCAAGTAAAATATTGAAATTTTGTTTTTGAATCTTTTAGTTTAAATCCCTGGAGTTTGAAGTTTTTGTTTGTTTTTGTTACCTACTTTACGAATTAATAATATGTCTGATCTCTCGAAGGCCTCTGATCGTTTATTACGTCCCAAAAAAGGGAAAAAGATACAGGAAGACCGTTTAAACTTGGCCTTGGGGACAGTTAGTCCCTTGCAGAAACACAGTATAAACATCAATAGCAATCAATAACAATCTGTGCCCAAGGCGTCAACTTTGCAAAGTGCCCGCCAGTCGTTGGCGGAAGGCAACGGCATTGATCAATCCATAAAGAATCCACTAATCCCAGAAGTGGAAAATGAGCCATGCGTGTCCGACGGGGAGGAAGAGGAGGGGGAGCAGCTTGCACGATATGTACAGGAAGTAGTAAATGCTACAGTAAGATTAAGCAGAGCAGATGATCTCCGTGTGTTGAGGGAAGAGTTCGAGAAGCACCAACTGGCGCTTCGAAACGAAATAACCTCTTACATCCGTAGCTTATTTTCAGCCCAAACCCCTACCAACCGTCCACTTGAATCAGGAACGCGCGCAAATCCTATTCCGAATCCGAATCTGCAGGCCAACATGAGCACAACACAAGTTCCACTACCCAATCCACAGCCCACACTTGGACGGAGCTCCAATGTAGATAATTTGATTGCTCAATTAGGCAATTTAAATTTTGCAAATAACTCTCCTCCGCTTTCTTCAAGTCGAAATTCTAACCCTTCATCTACGACAGTAAAGAAGTATAATTTCCACAAATGGGGAATTAGATTCGATAATCGATCAATGTCAGTCGATGATTTTCTATTCCGTCTGAATCGCGTGAGGGAAGGCCATGGAACTTCATGGGATGATGTGGTTCTTAATTCTCACCAGTTCATTACAGGTCCGGTGGAAAATTGGTATTGGACTCATTAAAAATCCAATCCAATTACCACTTGGCCTAGTTTGAAATTAGCAAATAATTGAACAGTTTCGAAGTCTGGAGACAGACTCGGAACTGCCTCGGAAAATGTCCGATCGTCGGCAAGGGAGTTTAGAGCCGTTTGATGAATTTTATAATGATATCGTCCACCTAAATACCAGACTACGATATCCAAAGCCCAATAAAGAAATCATTGAAATTATCAAGCAGAACGTACGCCGATGCATGGGAGAGTTGTTAATGACCTTTCACACGTCTAGTCTGCCAGATATGGTTTTGTCTGCCGTACGATCGAAAAATACCTTAATGATCATGACACTTCGAGATTTCGCCAACAATCAGTTCCACAAGCACTCCGGAACATTGGGGAATTAGAGATCAGTCCAAATCCCTTTTCTTCGCAGACTGACTTTCACTTAGAGGCGGTTGAGCCGCGAAGAAATCCCTATCGCTAGTCTGTTGGAACTGTAAGGTGGCGGGACATACATTTTATGAATGCGAGAGTCCCCAAAGGAATCTATATTGCTACCGGTGTGGAAAGGAAAACACCACCACTCCTAAATGTCCGAAATGCTCAGTAAACTACCGCAGGGGCCAGTTTCCGGGGGATCTGTCCCACGAACCATGAGCCCAGCAAACCATTAATTTCACCTGACTTACCTCAATTACCTGACCCTTTACCAAATTTTCCACGAAACTACCAGCCATTAACAATTTTACAGCGTGACGTCGGTATTTCCGTAAATGAAACGGAATTGCCTTCTCCTACTGAGAGATGCATCAAAACACTCCATGAAAGACAGCAAGAATACTATATTGCTCTAAGAAGAATTTTCGAACCTAAGCTTATATCGGAGAGAATACGCCGTCTTAGACAAAAATTTTAAAGGAAAAAACTTGAGCATCAGTCTTTAGCCGCATGTACCTTATGCGTTCACGAAGATGACCCGCGACCTTATGCCGTAGTTAAAATTTTTGGCAAACAAATGTTAGGACTGTTAGAGAGTGGAGCAGGCGTTAGTTGCTTAGGACAGGAAGGATTTGATATGCAGCAAAACGAGTGTATTCAAAAAGTTCAAGCATGCTTTCAAAACCGCTGATGGACGTTACCAAGAAGTTATCGGAAAAGTTACAACTGACGTTCAATACAAGGGCGTATTTTCAATTCAATTCAATTTATTTAATTTTTATTTTCAATAAAATCTACATTGGTTATGCGTTTCCGCGATGCCTTAGGGGCTTTTCTGCAGAATATTGTGTTTCTAACATTAGTAAGTGAAATTAAATACATTCAATACAAGATTTACACGGAAAAATTATTCGACATAAGTACGAGTAATTTTGATCGCTTGATTTAGATTTACTTTAAGATTAAAACATTTTAACAATTTAACTTTTTAAACATTGTATTCAGATTAAAAACATTCAAATGTTGGAATTTTGATTTAAAAGAAAGTTTTTTATGTTTTTTTTTTTCTAGTTTTAAAATGTCACATTGCATTCCAACTATCTTCTTCCATAGTTGTTGTAGAATCTGGATTCTTGAAGCATACCTTGTTCACGTCTTCTTGTGTTTCTCCAATGGTCAATTGGAGTGATGAATCTTGTGTCGTCGTAATACTCTAATATTATCATCATCTTGAAGATGTCTTCCACTTTAAGGACATTGAACCTTCCTCTCTTGGTTACATTTCGATGAGTAAATATATTTATCTTTTTCAGTGCTGCAGTTTGTAGTTTCTGAAGTTTTTTGTAATGAGTTAAAGATGCATTACCCCAGGCAAGTATTCCATATCTTAGTTTGGATTCCACTAGCGCGAAGTACAATTGTCTTAGCACAGATGTTGTAGTTTGGTACTGCAGATGAGTTAGTGCGTATAATGCTCTTTTAAGATTCGAACGTAACTCATGAATGTGCTTATCCCACAGAAAGTTATTGTCGATTATCACTCCTAGATATTTGTAATTTTGAACTATATCTATAAGACAGCTAGTCGAGGTATGGCAGTCATCATTCCTATAGTATAATTGTTGTTCGGTAGCCTTGAACTGCGGATTTCTTATATGCATCATTTTTGTTTTGGATGAGCTGATCATTAAACCATGATCATGACACCATTTTACTGCATTATCAAACTCTTCCTGAATTATTGTTGTTGCCGTCTGCAAAGATCTGTGACATACCAGTATCGCTGTATCGTCGGCATAAGCAAAGGGTTTCGCTCACTTGAAAGTGCGGAGAAGCTCATTAGCGTATAGTGTAAACTGAATCGGGCCCAGTTTCGATCCTTGCGGGACTCCGTATTCCGCATGTTCATTTTGGTTATGGGTCTCGCTGATCTTGACACAAAAAAGCCTGTTGTGTAGATATTCCTTTAGCCAATCGGCCAATAATCCTCGTATTCCTATACGTTCGAGAGCATCTATTAGCTTAGAGTGATTGAGCGTGTCAAAAGCTTTATTAAAGTCCATAAATCTGCCCAAGACGTGGTAACTTTTGTTAAAACTTTCATTGATATGATTTGCGAATTCTCCTAATAGTTTGCCAGTGCTTTTTCTTCTGGGGTCTTTCAATTCTTTGTTTATGTTTTCTATAAAGTCGTTATTTTTCTTCATGTATGTGTTGAGTTCATCGTACTTTGCCGCTAGGAAATCGCAGCTTGCCGTAATGTCTTTGATTTCCCCTCTCAGTAGACGTATTTTCGTTAGAATAGTCGAGTTACTGTGACTTGAGATATTGTTAGCTAGGTTGTCGGGGGTGCTGGGCTCTCTCGTCCTTTTTGATGGTTGTTCCTGTTGGTGTGAGGGGGCGTTGCTAACTGCAGCCGTACTTTGGACATCTCCAGTATTTCTGTATAATTGGCATTTCCACACTTCTCTTCTCTATCCCATGGTTCTCCATGATTTTGCTGTGACCGTAGTGCACACGAAATGAAGCTTTCGCTTACAAAACGAACACACAGCAAAGTCAGTTTCGGTGGGGATATTATCACTGCAATGTCCGCACACATACATGTTAAGACGAGGAGAATTCAAACTGTGGGAATGACTGTTAAATATTATTTTAAAAACGATAGGGAGTTGTATGATTTTGATACACTATTTCCTTTCGTAAAGACTTGTTTTTTAAAAAACGAGAGAGAAAAAAAATCACTGTCTTAGGATTGATTGTTTGCTATCCCGCAGTATTAATACTTCTAACACTTTTAAACTTTGCTTTAAGAATCTAAATCACGATGCGGTTAAAATAAAAACACTTCTCATACACTAAGCTCACGAACGTATTAAAAACATGAACGTTGTACATTGTCCCATCTCTAAGGCAATCACTTTACTAGGGGGTGGACTTTTGGAAACATTTCCACATCGCACCTCAGATATTATCGAGTTTGGCACTAGATATTCCTTACAGAGAAATTGTTGAAAATGCTCTGGAATTGACCAGCGAGGAATCAACTAAATTAAACAAAGTCATCTCATAATTTCCCTCGTTTATCTCTGCAGGCCTAGGGAAAACAAACCTTGAAGTACATGTCATTGATACCGGGGACTCTGAACCCGTAAAACAGCGGAATCATCCTGTATCCCCAGCTGTACAAACTCTTCTATATGCGGAATTGGATCGTATGCTTGAATTCGACGTCATCGAGGAGGAGGAAAGTACCAGTTCATGGAGTTCGCCAGTCGTGCTAATACGCAATCCGAGGAAAAATCGTTTATGTCTGGACTTTCGCAAGGTAAACCAAGTTACCAAGAGGGATGCGTACACACTCCCGCATAAAGAAGGGCTGCTAGGTCGTCTTTCAGATAATCATTTTATTACAAGCGAAGATCTGAAGAACGCCTTTTGGCAGATACCGCTGGAAGAGAAGTCAAGGGAGAAGACCGCATTCACTGTCCCGGGAAGACCGCTGTATCAAGTTAAAGTGATGCCATTCGGCCTCTGCAATGCGCTTCAGCGCATGTGCAGGTTGATGGACGAGGTAGTGCCCCATGCCTTGAGGGAGCAAGTATTCGTCTACTTGGATGTCTTTCTGGTCATTTCCAGAAGCTTTGAAGAGCATGTGAATATGCTGATTGTTGTAGCAGAAAAGTTAAAGGCTGCCGGGTTGACAATAAATATAACAAAATCCAAATTCTGCATCAAGGAACTAAAATATTTAGGCTATGTAGTGGGGAACGGATGTCTTAAGATTGACGCAGAAAAAGTGGCATCAATTAGTGATTTCCCTACTCCGAAAACACCTCGACAGGTACGGCGTTTTCTAGGAATGGCGGGATGGTATCGGAGATTTATTAAAGATTTTTCAACGATATCAGCCCCCATCACGAACACATTAAAAAAGGGTGTGAAGTTCACCTTTTCAGATGATTCTATTACGGCCTTCAATACTATTAAGCAAATGTTGACATCCGCCCCGATCCTAGTAAATCCTGATTACATCCAGGAATTTATAATCTCGTGCGATGCTTCGGCAACTGGAATTGGGTGCGTGTTATGCAAAGCAGATGAAATGGGAGTCGAGAGGCCGATATTTTATTATTCCCACAAACTAAATGGAGCTCAAAAGAATTATAGCGTCACCAAGCGAGAGTGTCTAGCAGCAGTCATGGGAGTGCAAAAGTTTCGACCGTACGTGGAGGGTCACAAATTCAAGATTATAACTGACCATGCAAGTCTACGATGGCTGATGATTTAAAAGGATTTGGATGGTAGGTTAGCTCGTTGGAGCCTGAAGCTGCAGGGTTTTACCTTCGATATTGAACATCGTAAAGGATCATTGAATGTCGTACCAGATGATCTATCCAGAATAAATTCGGTGGACACCATTGATCCCAAGACTCCAATATCGAAGCCGTCGTTCGATGTGTTACACCTACATCTCACGGATCCTAGTTTCCAATCCCAGGAATACCGGGAGATCATAAAACCATAGAAAATAATAAGGAAGAGCTGCCTGACCTGGTTGTATCGAACAATTTCGTTTACAAAAAGGTCAAACACAGCACAGGACATCCGCTACAGGATGATTTAACTTGGAAGCTTTGGATTCCTTCGGAACTGACTAATCGTTTAATATTCTTGGCTCATCAACCACCTAGCTCCTCCCATGGCGGCATTGCTAAAACACTCTACAGATTACGGGAACAATATTATTGGCCAAACATGGCCTCTCAGGTAAGATCTTTTATTGGAGAATGTAATGATTGTAAAGAGAATAAGGCCCCAAACTCTAACTTACGACCACTTATGGGCAAGGCATTCGAGGTCCAGCGTCCATTCCAACATATCTATTTAGATTTTCTTTGTCCCTACCCTAGGTCCAAATTTGGAAATACTACTCTTCTAATAGCCCTAGATCAACTTACGAAATTTGAATTCCTACACCCTTTACGAAATGCGACCAGCCAAGCAAACAATGCAGTTTCTACTAAACCAAATATTCTTTGTTTATGGGGTACCTGAAAGTGTCCTTACAGACAATGGTAAACAATTCACCAGCAAAGACTTTGCAAAATTCCTTAAATCATTTGGTGTACGACACATACGCACCGCCGCCTATTCGCCGCAGGCTAATGCTAGTGAGCGGGTAAAAAGGTCAATATTATCCGCGATACGATCGTATCTGAGAGGCGACCAAAGTCGCTGGGATGAACAACTTCCTGCCATTAGGTGTGCACTGCGCTCTGCGGTTCGTTCAGCTATTGGGCTTTCACCCTACGAAACATTATTCGGCCATAGCATGATCGAGCACGGTTCAACCTACCAAATTCTCCGCAAGCTTAACGCCTAAAACCACTCGAATATTCAAACGTTGCCAAAGTCCGATAAGCTTAACATCCTGCACGGACACCTTAAGAAATCATTGGAAGCTGCCCACAACAAATATGAGAAAGTCTACAATTTGCGCAGTACAAAAAGAAATTATAAAGTTGGCGACATAGTTTTCAGGAGAAACTTCGCGCAAAGTGACGCATCAAAGAAAATTAATGCTAAACTGTGCCTCAAATTCCTAAAAATGATGGTGTCAAAGGAAATTGGCAATCATATGTATGAACTAAAAGACCTTTCGGGCAAAACAGCCGGAATTTACCACCTAAAGGACCTTAAAAAATAAAGATCAAAATAAAATTTTACCTATACGCCATCAACCACGTAAGTATGACATCAGGTATGAGGCAATACAATAAGACAACATTTTAAGCCCGAAGTAGACCCTAGAAATTGATTGATGGTATGAGGTGAAGATAAATTGCGCTCAATTCCAATCTCCCAAAAGTATGCGTTCCTTCTCTTGTTACTTTCACCTGTCAGGGCTACATGTAAAAGTAACAAGTTTTGTGGGAAACGACTAGGTGCCTACACGGCATACATAAGTCGCAAATAAGTATTTGTGTATGATATGCATGTGTAGTGAGTATAGAAAATAATTATATGTAAGCCAAACCACATATTGACGCCAGCGCCATCTCCTAAAATGATCAGCAAGGACAATAGCTCGGATAACAACCCAAACAAAAAAAACAACGCGTCGATTGCTATTTTCCTTCTGATACTCCTTCTCACCCACCCACTGCGGTGTGGTTCGTGCATCGAGAATAACACTGCGGCCCAAAAAACAAAAAACGTAGAACATTTTTGGTTGGAAAAAACGCTAGCGTGAACGACCTTAAATTTGGATGCTGTGAGAGACAAGACAATTAACATTAGAATCATCATATGGCAAATAAAATGCGGTACATGCAAAAATCGGAATCGCTGTATGGTCAGAGAAGAGGTGTTGAGCAAGCGAGAAGAGATAACAGCTGAAGATTCGATGATAAGTACTCGGTGGTGACGGTTCTGCTAGTACCTGAAAGCTCAAAAGTGAAAAATCAGAAGAAAAAAAAATTAAAAAGAAAGAAGTGATAGCAAATTATATTCCCCGCTGTAGTACCTCTCCTAGCGAGGAATCCACCCAAATTACTATTGAATCCCCGGTACAGAAACCTATAATTCAACAGAAAACAAAAAAGAAGGAACCTATTATAATAAGTGTAAAAGAAAAAAAAAGAAAAAGAAATAAATTTTTATTCAACGCGGAGATAAACCGCCTAGCCAAGAAAGCCACCTAAAGTGCCAAGTATATTATCCAGAACAGCAAAAAAACTCAAGACTATTGTACCGCTTCCATATGTGATATATGTGATATTATTCAAGCCAACAATCAATAGTGGCGGCCACTGCCGAAACTCACCCCCAGCTATAGCGAAGCTCCGAAACGATATACGGGTCAAAGTACCACCCAGAAAGGAAAAATCCTGCATCCAACATTTAATTAACACATTCTGCCGATCAGCAACGAGCCGTTAGAAGGACAACTGAAGCACGTGAATCTACCCCATGTCTCCCTTCGCCAACCCCACCTATTTGTGTTAGCAAGGATATCCGCAGCTTGTAAAAGGTTGTAACAATCCAATTTTTTTTATTATATACTAGAATATGCTTTCTTCTAAAATTGAATTTCACTTTAACTAGCATCTCCAAATATACAGTCAAAGTAATAATAAAACAAATAATACGAGAGTCCAACAATTCGAATCGTCCAGCGATGAAGTGCACCTCCTCCCTGAGTAATTTGGTTCTAAAACGGTGAGTACAGTTTCGATTTTTAATATATACATATAACGTACATATGTAATATAAGTCGTAACCCCTACGGTATAACAGAAGTGATAGAAGAAAGCATTTAAGAACAGAGTAATTCAGAACAAAAAAAAAAAAAAACCTAAATGTAGTATTCGCACAAAAAAAAAAATCAAAATGTATTTAGAACATGCCGTATCTAACATAAAAGAAAAAAAAATAATAAAATGAAAGAAAAAAAAATCTATTACTATCTATACAACATATTTAATATAAATTGTAACTATACTTATACTAATGTAAGATTTAAGTACGGTTGTCCTTGCCCTCCCCCACCCCAAGACTGTTTCACTCCGAAATAAAAAAAGAAACCGTCTGACGTATTTTTAATGGGGATCAGAGAATTAGCTTTCAAAATCTCTTAGACTTCAGAGCCAAAATCTACAAAAAACAAAAACAAATGATTCTGAGACATAACGGAAAAAGATGCAGTCCCAGAACTTTTAAAAGGGATGAAGTTGTCTACCGACGGTTGAAGGGTATGCAAGCCAAGAACTAGCCCTTTTATCGCAAAGAAACAATAATGTAACTATTACAACTACCGATGGGAAAATAATCCGCAAAAACCACATTAAAAATATATTAGTTCAATAGAAAAACTAGTAATAACATTACTACGATAAGTTCTGTTTTTCCAGTCAACATAAAGCACATTAAGGGTATTTGACATCTCTTTTAAGCAGCATATTTAACACAAGAAATATGTACGAGTAATAATAATAAACTGTTTTTAGTTTGGAATACCTGTAGAACACTTAATAATTGTTAATCGAATAAGCACTTAATCATCAACATATTGCACAGATTTTCAATATACTTGTAGTTTCTACCTTTATTATACAGGAATTAAGGGTATCACACACTATGGATGCCAATAACTTCCTAGCAGTTATACTAATCGCTAGGTCTACGTGGCGGAAATTTAACAGTAATATGAAAATTCCGCCAGTAAACATGCCTGTTATAACAACGGAAACAGCTAACGCCGAACCCCAATATAGTGATCCTGTGACATGCATATTGCAGACCAGATAAAATACGAGTATGTCTATCTCAGCCTATGATCTACGGGGCGCAGACCGTAGCGGGGGAGGAGTTAACCCGCTACACCCTTTATTGGGTAAAGGTCAATTCCGTCGGATATTCAAGATAGCTGGCTCAGCATATTCAAATAGTATGTTCAAATGGGGGCGTGTTTTCATATCCATTCCCACGGTTCCAGCGAAACAGCATCAAATTGCATGAATAAAACGGATGCGTGTGCAAACGCTTTCTGCTGAATTAGCTAACTGCGTTGTAGTGGAAACGTTAAAAGGTTATTGACATTTTCAAACGCCGCCGTGGTTTTGATTATCCAATTCCCGTCGGTATTTTTAAATTTCGGAATAGGCTTGTGAGATTGAGTTTACTGTATGTGTGTTGTGTTGTGTAGCGAACCTAAGTTAAAAGAATTTATTATTATTTGTATTTAATTTTTAAATTTTTCTCAATAAATCATTTTTTATAGAAAACATAAATGTGTTGGATTTTTCTTTAAGTTTATTGATCATGCAGTTGTTTACAAATTTTGTGTATTTTATGTTTAAATTGTGTTGCCTTTATTGGAGCTATTTGACGGAAAATAGCAAATTTCTTGAAATGGTTGTTTGAGTTCTTCACACAAACAAGTCCGTCCATACCGGGATGAGTGTTGATGATCCGCCTTATGATCCTCCTGAGTAGCCATTGTAAGTTTTCGGTCATCGCTTGCACTCGCTTCCATCGCTCAAGGTAAATTTCCCTTTCCACACCAGTATCTCCTTGGGAAATTGCGATAAGTTTTTCGCCTATATAAAAATATGCTGGAGTAAACATCTCCCAATCCTCGATATCAGGCTTCAATCTGGGAAAGTACCGTTGATAGCTCCTCAAACGTTAATGTTTCTGAACCAATAGCTCATAGTCCACCAAAATTGGTAGATGCTGGGGAATGAAACTCCATCTCGTATGATGTTGAGTGAGTGTTTCTTCAACAGTCTTCCAGTCAACCTTCGTCTTTTGCAGCATTCTACTTAACTATTCTTCAGCCCCCACAAAATTAGTGCTACGATCAATATATTCCGTGAACATTCAACGGTGAGCGGTAAATCTTTTAAAGGCAGCTAAAAATGCCTGTGTCGTAAGATCAAAAACTACTTCCAAGTGTACTGCCTTCACTGACAAGTAAACAAGTAAACAAAAATTGAAAAATATCCTTTTAATATTTTGCTCCACGGCCCTTCCAGGTCTTGATCTCAAGTCCTGCGAAGTCCACATCCGATCTCGAAAATGGTTTTGCCATGCAAACTCTTGGCTCAGGTAAGTTTCCCATCAGTTGTTGCATGGTAGTCGCTCTGTGATGGAAACAAAAAAGACAACCGTGTACAATCTTCTTCACCATTCTCCTTTACGCGATCCAAAAGGCAGTGCGAATGTACACCATCTTTATAGAAACAGCACCATGGATCGTGTTTTTAACAACTCTAACTCTAAATCTTAGAATGTTATCAGCATCCATGAACGGATTTAAATTTAATGTTCGCCTCGGATAGATCGTCTTTATTAGGTTCATTTCAGGAAACATTTGTTTTTGTGAAATTTTAACGAACAATTTTATAGCTGCGTCGATTTTATCTACCTTTAATGGGACTCTATTTCTTTTCCCAGCTTGTGACCGGCAGTTTCGAACCAAACGTCTGCAGTAGGCCATAATGCGAAGAGGCTTTAGTAACGGGGATTACTTTCATATTAGATTGCTAATTTCATCACTTTCGACTTGTTGTTGGCTAAAATGGAAGACGTTAGTGTCGCTCTAGATCAGTGTTGACCTTCATCGGCTAATCTGGAATTTCAAAGTTAATTTTTCTCGCAATAAACTTGGATCCTTCCACCACAGCTTATTGTGTTTTATTGCTGACGGAAATGTACCCCGAGATGGAAAATCCGCTGGGTTGTGTTGTGTCGGAATGTGTTTCCAAGAGCTGGTTGGCTACGAAGGTTTTCCATCTATTAGGCGGTGATGTAGCCCAGGTGAGGGCAATCCTCGAATCTATCTAAGCGTGTCTCCCGATATGTTAGTCAGACACAGTGCTTTCTGCTTGTAGTTGAACAAAGTGGCTAGGACAACAGCTCCACAAAGCTCAAGCCTTGGTAGAAAAACGGCCGTGAATGGTTCCGCTTTCGTTTTGATAAACATTAATTGCTAGTAAATGACGCCATCATCATCTTCGACACGCATGTAGACCGCCGTCTCATATGCTTTCTACGAAGCACCACGAAACCCTTATAGTTGCAGCTTTGAGGTGCCTTGTATGACGTTTACCCACCATGGAATTCGTATGTCCTGTTTCTGAAGTATTTCTCGCTGGAATATACGCCATCTCTCTTCTAGCTCATGTGGTATTGGTTCATCCCATGTCACTCCTTGACACCACAATTCCTGCAGCATTATTTTTGCCTTGATCAGACATGGAGAGATCCAACCCATTGGGCCAACAAATTTTGCGATTGATAGAATCATGCTTCTTTTTGTCACGAATCCATTTTCTGAAAACGAAATTTTAAAAGAAAACGAATCTTCTTCGGGCAACCAGAGAATCCGTATCGCTTTAATTCCAGCTGCGATTTGTAATCTAAAACCACAGGAATTTCACGAAGAATATCTTCCGAATTGCTTGTCCATTTCCTGAGATGGAACCCAGATGCCTGTTGCGCACTCCTGGTTTGTTTTCTTTTCAACAATCTATCTTCGATTGAGTCGGCTGCTGATATAAGATCGTCAACATACATCTCTGAATGAATACATACCTGCATTTTAGCTTTTTAATAATAAGCTAAGAGTCGTTGAATCTGTATCTAACCCTGGTTTTCCATGAACCACCACAACCATGTGAATTTAATAGTAGGTCGAATCTATGACTGTCTTCAAAAACTTTGACTCACCCCAAATTTCACTCCGATAGAAACTAGAAGAAAGTTTATTAGAGCGCTTTTGGTCCTCCCCATAAAGTACTCTGAGAATGTTTGACACGTTGCCTTCAATGACGCAGTAAGATTCATTTGTAATGTTCGTAGATATGACGAATCACAATTAAAAGAATAGTGCAAAACTCACGAGCAAACACAAGAGGCACAATCTTTCAAAAGCCCGTCCACTTTCTCGCATACACCGACGATATTGACAAAATCGGAAGAAAGCAGTGTTATGTCAGTGGCACTTTCGCCAGTATTGAGACGGAAGCGGCGAAAATGGGTTCAGCGGTCAATGAGGGTAAGACCAAGTATATGCTGTCAAACAAAAAGGACACTCAAAACCAATGTCTTGGGCAGAACGTCGCCTTTGACCGATATAACTTTGAGGTGGTTAAGAACTTTGTATAAATTTAGACAACGACACAGCGCTGAGGTCAAATGAAGAATAACTCTTGCCAGCCGCTGCTTCTTTGGACTAAGTAGGCAATTTACTAGCGAAGCTCTCTCTCGAACCACAAAAGTTATGAGGTATATAAGTCGTTAATAATTCCAGTCCTGCTCTATAGCGCAGATGTATAGAGATTATCAAAAATGGATGAGCGTGCTCTTGGCTACTGCTAGAGGAAATTCTTCAGTCTCGCCTGCAGTGACGTAGAGTCTAGGAGGAGATACATCGATGAGTGTGTGTACAGTGTGCAGAGAACGTAGCCCTAGCCAGAAGAGTGAAGAGCCGATGACTGCGATGGCTGGGTCATGTAGAGCGGATGAACACTAACGCACCGGTCCGAAATGTTTTTGAATCCGCACCCGAGGGACAGTCTAATGGAGGAAAACCGAGACTCAGGAGGCGCACGCTAGTTGAAGAGGATTTCAATCAACTTAGTTAGCAAATGATTGGTGGCTGCAGACACATTTTAATGGTTCAGGTCCACCCAGAACTTAAGCGCCACCTAAAGTAAGTAAGTTCATCAACATAAGTCCATGAATGCAAAATTATCTTCGCGGTCAGTCGAAAATAACAAAACTGCAAAGCTAATTTGCCTTAAGTTATTCCAACTGTATAGAAAGGTATACAATTCATTTGGACATGTGAACACATCTGATTTCTTCCGGGAGGACATTAAATAAACGATAACATATAACTGAATAAGAATTTCTTTATGCGGTGGTTCTATAGTTTGGCACTTGTAACGTATTACGCGAGTTATTACGTAGGTTGTAGTTTGGGATTACACGAAAGTTTCGGTTACCAGACTTCATAAAGAATGCTTTTAGAACCTTTAAACTGTATAAGTGACGAGCAGGAAGTACACCTAATTGAAAAAACAAAGGAAAACCAGGATGCCTACCAGGTTTACGACAAATCTTTCGGACAATATACTTTTGCAAGACAAGCAATAGCTGAATTTTGTTTTGATAGCCACCTCCCCAGCAATTTATACCGTATTGCAGCTTAGAATTAAAAAGTCCACAAAAAATTGTGGTTAGGAGCTTAGTTGAACATGTTTTGCGGAGGTTATAAAAATGCTTAAGTGTGGAGATAAAGTACTTCTTCAATGCAGTAGCGGGAGATGAAAATTTCATATTAGAGTAAAGTAAGATTACTAGGTATATAAATTCGTCTACATTCTCTATCAAAAAACAATCATCACTACAACTTTCACTAGCATAAAATAACTGACCAAACACACTGGTTACACATTTACATTGGTACAAATTAAATTTTTTGCAATTCGGTGCATGAAAATATACATCTGGTTTTGGATAAATGGACGGAGATAAATTGAAGAACATTAATTTGGTCTAAGGACTTATTACAAGTTTGTGTTCAGCGAACCATTGTCTTAGAGTATGTACATCGCAATTTATGTTTGCATTTAGATCTAAGGGACTGTTGACGCCATAAGATAACCCAACATCGTCAGCAAAAGCTGTAGGTAATAGTGGAAGAGTGAGTTGATATTCATTCGAAATAGAATGGGACCCAGAGCTGAACCTTGTGGTACACCAAGCCTGATAAATTGCACATCACTTCTCGTCTCATTCAACTTTACTCTCTGTGATCTATTTTCAGATATGAGTTAAACCATTCAAGCATGAAGCCACGTACACCTGTATTTTCCAGTTTACTTAAGGGAATTTTGTGGTCAACTATGTCGAAGGCTTTGGTTATATCAATGAAAAGCGCAGCTGTACATTTTCTTTTGTCAAGGTTGCATATTATCTGAGAGCAAAACTCTAGAAATGCGTCCTCGCTTGACTTGCCCTTTTGAAACCCATATTGAGGAGGATGTAAGAACATCGTCTTGTCCAAGAAACTTACTAACCTAATTTTTATAAGCTTTTCGAAAACTTTTCTTATGGTTGGCAGAAGAGGAATCGGCCTATAATTTCCTATTTCAGTTGGAGAGCCTTTTTTAAACAAAGGAATAACATCTGCACAGTTAAGATTGTCAGGAATAATACCAGAAAAAACACTACGATTGAATAGATCAACTAATACATTCAAACTGCCAATCGTACTTAAAATCTTTAAAGGAGTTATAGGGTCAAAGACAAAACTTCTACAGTGCACAGAGTTTACATCACTAATAGCAAAATACTGAAAACATCGATTTTGCGTTAGTCCACTATGTAATTTAAGTCCGATACATGAAAAATGTCTACTAAAAGCGTCAGCGATTTCATTTTTATTTGTTATTTCCATATAACTACAGGACAATAGTTTTTTGAATGGGAGATTTTTTGTTGAGAATGGTATTTACAACTCTCCACTCTTTCTTTAGGTTACCTCTAGCTGAATAAAATTGAGAACAGTAATAAGAGTCACGAAAAATTGGGATTTCCTTTTTTAAATCAGCACATAGTTTTTTATATTTCATTTCAAGAAATGCGTTTCCAGGGCTATTTTTTGCACTTTAATCTAAGTTTATATTGTGGTCAGAGAACTGCAACTGCCAATATGGCTTTTGAGAGTGGTTAAGAAATTAGAATATGCATTCGATACGTCACTGCAGTTATAAACATTGTACCACGACTCAAAACACTACTTGTTACAAAGCATAGTATAATTTATTTTTGGCTTGACTTGGAAACATTTCTGAGTTCGACTATCGTTTTTACATTTTACGTTAAATAGAACGCCAGTCATGCAATGGTCCGTAATCATAAAATCCAAAACACAATTTTCACATTCTAAGGAAACAACATTTCGAAAACGTCCATAAATATGGTCCAAACAAGTACCTGATGCAGGCCTAGTAGGCACATTGATGAAGTTTGTCAGGCCATTTAAAGCTAACACAGAAAGATAATTTGATACTCGTACAATAAAACTATCATCTAGACAATCAACATTAAAATCACCTACAACCGTTAAGTTTTTGGATTTCTCCCTATATAACACAATAGAAAAATCATTAATAAAGATCGTCACATTAAACATCTACATAAAAAAACAAATAATTCATTGTTTATTTCAATTGAAACCTTTCAAACGTCTGCACTAGGACAATCAACTGGGGAATCATAAATAATTTTAAAATTACGCCACCTGCTGCGTAATTTTCCTTTGTTTTAGCATAGAAACTAAAACCAGGCAGGAAGAAATCATATTTTTCAACCTTATAGATCCATATCTCAGCCACGAACACAATATCCGGGACACACGCAAATGAGTTAATATGTGCGACGAGCGCAGAAAAATTTTCTCTCAGACTTCTAATATTTTGATGAACAATAAATAATTTTTCATTGTATTGGACAAGGATAGAAGAGTTATCAATTAAATCATTTGTAGAATTCATAAAAAGAATACAAAAGAAAACAAACTCAAATGAGTGAGATATCACTAAATGATCTGATCGAGATAACTCTTCCACCCTCCCCTTTTCTTAATAAAATTTGATTTTTACTAAACCATACGTATTGTGCTCCTTTTTTTTGCTACCTCTTTTGTCTTCATTAACAGAGCTTGCGTGTAATGAGTGAGGGAGTCGTTGACGAATATGCTGCTTCCTTTGTTGTTCTTGCTGTTGCTTCTGCTTACATTCGCACTGGAGGGGTCAACCACTTGAGAGATGAGTTTGTCTTTGTTTGTCCTCTTTGCGCACATTATGCGTTGTTTGGTTGTAAAGTTGGAGATCTTAACACATATGATAGGCTTAGGCAGAGATTTTGAGCGCATTTTTTTTATATAGCAACTCGTAATATCACTGTCAGCAACATCTATAGATTGGGCGTCACTGAAAAGTTGTTCTGTCTTTTCTATTGCATTGACATTTATGACACCAACAATGTCTATAGAGTTGATTAGCGATTCTTGTTGTTGCCAATTTAGCTTAGACTCTAAATTTTGCACTTTTGCTTTAAGTTCAACATTCTCTTTTCTCAGTTCGGCCAATTCTTGCAGAAAGCGGGTGTTGCAGTTTTCTAATTGTGTCAGTTTGTCGTATATTATCTGGAGATAATATTGATTCTCGCTATTGACGTCACTGTTAGATGACTCACTATTTGGCTGGGTGTTGGATTCTCCAGTTGGAAGAGAACTAGTGTTAGATGGAGCGCTGTTGTTGGTGCGCTTCTTGAACGTTGCTGGCGTTAGATCATGCAGAGAGCGTCGTCGTAAAACTGCACACTTATCGCACCGATAGGCGTTACCACTTGATTTGAAAAATTCAGCATCATGTGTTTGCAGTCATCACAATTTATTTTTGCAGAGCAATTGCGATCTATTTTTTGTCTACACACTGGACAATTCATTTTAACTTAAGAGCTCATTTCTTGCGATGTACACCCCACGAACACTACACACTTTGGGGTGTAACAAAGAGGGGTGTAGAGACTTTAGAACTCAATAACTTCTATGGGAGGTGGTATATAAGTAATATATCCCAAATCACTGCGGCCACAGATGGGCCTATTGTGATGTCCTCCATTTCGAGCTCATCTATAATCCCAGAGTTTATTAGGAAAACGGCTAAGCCTTTGGGTAAGCTGCAGCGAGGTCCGCCGCTTTGAGGAAAAATTTACCTAGGCAAGGCTAACGAGTTTTTACTAAAACATTACATTACATCCACGTCCTTGTTGCACGATCTGGATATACACGGCAATGCCTAGCGAGGAAGCCAGTTATTAGACGAATCTGACTTCTACTGAGTTGTAGTAGTCGTTTCGTTTTGTTACGATTGATTCCCGGCAACAGATTTCTGTTGCTCCGAATCAAAAATAACTTTGGAACCAACTGTTCCAACACTGGGTTCGTTCACCCGCCAGGTAGCGCTTTAATGGCAGCTAAACCTAGGAAACAAAATCTAAACTTAGTTGAGCGCCACGTGATTTTCGGTAAAAATCACGAAACCGAACGAAAGAGGAATACAAAAAAAATATCGAACTGAAAAAAAGGAAAATCTTCCCCGAGAAGAAACACGACAAAAAAGGAGAATGTTCTACCATGTTATAACGGCTCCGTTGGAGCGCTATTTCAAAGTCCTGAAAGATTAACAAAAAAACAAACTAACGGGTCGCGTGTCTCGTCTATTTCTCGAGATCGTCTCGGACGCGCGGCCTACCGGAGTCTCAAATTTCACAACCCAAAACGTTTTGTCACTACCTCCACTATTCTGCACTATACTTATCTTGGCTCCTGGCGGTGCCTGTGCCCCTTCTGATACAGTGTTCTTCCTTGCCCTGCTACTCCTCAATCCCTATTTCTTCCTTTCTCCCTATCCGCTTTCAATCGCTTATTGTTCTTTTTGTTTTTTTTTTTTCCTGTATGCTAGAAAACTCGCGACTTTACTTTATTTGTGGTTTACTTTAATTTTTTTTTCTTTACAAAGAAAAATTGCTTTTGCAATTTCCAATCAAAAAAACACTTGCCAAAAATAGCTCGATGACCCTGGCTTAATGCTGGTCGTCACAAAAGTGACTTCCAGATCTTTTCCATTCCACAAACTCTCAATAGATTCTCACACGCATTCTTACACTCACTCACACACACATTCATTTGGCTCTAGTGAACCCAACAACGGGGTTTCCAGCTACACTACTAGCAAACTTTGCAAGTGTGTGCTCCGGTGCCCAACTAGGACTGTCACGCATTCCAATTGTTTCCAATTGTTTCCAATTGTATACTCTCATTCTAAACTCTTCAGACACTGAGTTCTTTCCCGCTTCCAGTGATAACTGCGAACTCCACTGAGCGAGTTTATGAGAGCTTGTGGATCCTAGCTATGCCGAGCTATTGCCCTAGCCATTGGTATTCAACAGAAAATTGCGAGAAGCAATGTTTCTCGTATTGCTGATGCCTGGGTAATTTTCCCCTATCGAACTATTCAAAATTACAAAACAACAACAAACGCGAAGGAGAAAGAAAGTATGATCGAAGGTCGATGGAGTGTTGGGACGAAGGAGGAAGGTTGTGTGGGTATAATCCTAATCTGATTATACCCCGGTTTAGCCATTCTCTAGACCGCCACCCCAACCAAAGCTAAGTACAAGTGCTTGTGTGCCACTTTACCCCGGGCCACTACTTACTCAGGTGGATCGGCGTTCAGATTTGGGGGGAATGGGGGGACTGACCAATAGCGGGTCATTCCTTACAATTGTGTATTTTATTATTTTTTTCTTCGTTGGTTTCTGTGTTTGTTTATGTTGTGGGCCTTTCTGCCCGCCTGGTGTTTCGTTATGGTTTTTGTTTTTATTATCCTATTGTTATTGTTTATATTATTGTTGTTATTATTATTATGTTGTTATTGTTAATACTATTATTCTTTATGTATTGATATCATTGTTGTTCTTGTTTATTTTCTAGGATCCCACGTTGGAGGCTATCTCATTACTTGGCCGTCCGCCTGCAGCCTCTGCTGCTCCCTTGTTGTTCCATCGGTTCAAAGGGGTCGTCGTCCCTTTACCCATCGAACCGAACTTTTAGAGCTGAAACGACGTTGGGATGTGTCTATTATACTGGCCGTCCGCCTGCACACCACCGTCGCTCCTTCGTAGCTCCCTCGTTGGGGGTGTGGCAAGAAAAGAGATCGTCATCTCTTCCCCCACCAGCATTTTGGTGTAAGCATCCACATCGATTACAAGATGTGACGCTTCTTGTCTCCACATTGATGGCAAGATGTGGGATTCCTCGAGCCTTTGTATAACTTGACTTTCATTGGGGTGCAAGTTCCGGGGATCATCCTACCCCACCCGTCATCATCGTGTTGGAATGTCTGGCTAGAAAGGACAGTCCGTCCTTCCCGTCGGTGACTTTCAGACGTCCTGTCTGATGCTGCCCGTTGCGAGTCTCCCGTCTAGCCTAGGGGCTCCGACAACGGTGATCGTGGTGGACCTCCTGTCACACCCTGGGCTCCTGGTTCGTCGTGAGTCTCCCATCCGTCCTTAGGGCTTCACCGACCGAACCACGTCGTCCTCCTCTGAGGATAAAACCGCCCGCGAACCTATGTGGGTCCTTTCCGAGGTCTGTGGTCGGTGGGCCAATGGCTGATGGGGTGATGACTGCCCTCAACCTCCGTCACAGCTCGGTCGTTACACTTAGAGAAAAAGAGGGAACGAAGGGACAAGAACCGGGAAGAGGGTAAATCTTGTTGCGGGAAAATTTACCGCAACAGTTTTTTTTGGGGCAACTGTTTGGCATAAAGTTTTTGGCTCGTCTGTTTCCTTAGGGTTCCCTTAAGAAATGTAGATTTTTGTCTCCTAGCCAAGTTTTAATGTAACCTTTTATGGTTTTTGTTAATAGTCCAAAGAATGGTCTTGGCTTCACGAATTGAGAAGCGGATCCTCTTCTGGCTTATTCGTCGGCTTTTTCATTGCCTCCATAGCCACTATGTCCCGGCACTCAAATCAGATAGACTTTATAGGCATTCCCAGACCTGTTTTAATTTAATTTCAAAAGCGTTTAAGCAAGTAGGGCTGCTTGGCTGTCAGATAGAATGTAAATGTTTCCATTTTTAAGATTTCTGATAATATCCATACTGGCATATATGGATGTTTTTGTGAGAGGATCATATATACCGCCTCCAACTAATTCATTTGTTTTGGGTCTATCTGTATACCATACATATGAGTTCTCAGCAAATGTTGTTTTTTTCTGTTCCCAGTTAAGACGTTCTGGGAATGTAACGCTGAAGTTGTGCCGAAAGTTGTTGCGTGGAGGAGATTTATCTATAAGGTGTATTCCAAGTATTTCGGTTTTCCTGAATACATGTTGGATTACAGATCGAACTAGATTGGAGCTTGTTTCATCTTCTATGGTGAGCATGTAGGCATTACTCGTTGCTCTTTTATGAGTTCTAGATGAAGTGGTTTGATGGTTTTTAAGATAACTTCCATCGCAAGTGTTGGTGCAGTTTTCCTAGCACCAGTTGCTCCTGATTTATGGCGTAGGAAAATCGCCATTTGTCCCCTTCACTTCACAATTTTCAGTGAGATTCCCTGAAGGCTCACGGTGAGGCTTAAAGTAGGGCTTATTAGCAGAGCTGCAAGATGTTCGGCCGAAGAGGCTCATTCTCGTTATTTAAGGAACCAGCACCTGTCGGAAGATGCTGCTTCTACAAAGCCAAATACTAATCGTTGCCATCCACATCCACAGGTAAGTGAAAAATATGTTTGCAGAGAGGCGGTATGACGTTTGCTTTTGAAATTAAATTTGGTTTGAATTGAAGATCTATTTTGAGAGTTCCTTTATTATTATTGAAGCGAATTGATTATATCAGTCCCTATCAAAGCATCGAAATAATTATGGAAATCAAATAGTAAGAACGAGAGGTTTTTGTAGCTACCCAACTCAGGTAGTTCTGTGATAATAATTCCTTCTTTTAATTCTTCTTTGCCTAATACTGTTTTGATTTCGACTGGTTTGAATTTAATTCTATATAAATTGTTTGCAACACTACTTTTTACAAAAGATCGATTACTACCTGTATCGATAAGGAACTTTAGTTTCGTACTATTTAGGCTATAGATGTTTATATACGAGTAAGTTAAATAGTTGGAACTAAAGTTGTTAATGTCTAAGTACCTTATTTTCTTACCAGGCGGGTAAGGCTATGTTTAATTTCAGCTTCGTAGTTGTTATAAGTTTGTTGCTGATAATATTTACTACATATCAAATTAAATAGTCTATAAAGAATATTTTAACGTAAAAAAACCGATACTTTTAATTTGTTGATTCCCTAGTGTTAAGAAACGTAAGGCCATGTAAAAAAAATAGACTTTAAAAAAAAAACTTCTTATCTGTTGTACTAATGGGGATAGATCTTTTTTTGTATTTTGTTTTGAGGTCTTTCAGATTGATCCATTCTTTCCTGGACACCCTGTATAATGTAATGTAACTTCATGCAGCTGTTTTATATCAACTTAAACATTTTTTTTGTTTGAATAAGTATTAATAGGTCAGTAATATTTTATGTTTTATGTTTAGAATTGTCGTTTCGAAATATTTTGCATCAAACTTCATTGTACTCGTATGTTACTTTATTTTCTTCTCAACTTTACTTAAGGTACTTGTATACAGTTAAAATATACTTATGCAAGAATGTGTATATATTCGTTGCATATTTTATAAATACAAACAGTACTTCTAGTTTTTTAATTACAGTATAGTTAAACATGATAGTTGTAAGATAATAAAAAGTTTTTGTTATTGGTACGCATAGAGATACATGGATAGCCAATTATATAATACGCTTATAGAACTCAATTCTCTCCATTATTTTCTTGTTATGCTTAAGTTTTTGCTTATGGATTTTTCAATTTTTGTCTTCGACAGTAATTTTGCTGTTTTTTGTTATTACAAATTTGTTAAATTTGACACCGAGCTTTTCTCGTCTGTCGTCGCGTTCAAAGATAATATCCCCAGGTTTGTCATTTTAAGGTCGGTGTGATTCTGATTATACTTTGATATATAGTTTTGTTTTTTGTGTAGACTTCGCTCTTTTAAAATTTTCGAAACTTTGTTTGTATTTTTGAAGATATTCCTGCTCACTATTGAAAGTATCTGAGGATCAGAGTCGCGCGGTAATATTGATATATCCTGTTAATAGTTCAAAGGGGGTTAGTTAAGTTGTGGAATGGATTGAGTTATTGTACGTAAGCTTCGTCCATTATTTCAGTAATGGAAGCAATTTTCTTTTGGGCTTTAATTATTCTTATGATTTCTATTAAGATTGAGTGAAATCTTTCAATAGGAGAGTTTCCGTTTGAAGTTTTTGGGTATATGTTATGGATTTCGATATAGTAGAGTTTGAGGAAATCTTAGGAATCCCATGGTATGAAAAAAATTGGCGTAGAGCCTTAATAATGCTTACACTCGATGGGTAAATTATACGATATACGCTGGAAAATTTACTTAATTTGTCAACAATAGATAACAAGTTTTCTTTCATTACACTGTAGATGCCTATATGTAAAATATCCATAGGTTTGTTTGGGGCTTCTGTGACTTCGAACTTAATTTTTTTCATATTTTTGTCAATTTAAATCTATTGCATATATCGCAACTATTTATAATTTTTGAAATGATTTCATTCATTTTAGGGAAGTAAATATAGCGTTTTGAATGTACGATGGTCTCATTTATTATTTCATGGTTGGATTTTGTATGGTATTGTATAATTATTCTTTCCTGATCATCCCTTTCAGTTAAGTTTTCCTCATTAAGTTTAACGCTCTAACTAGATTTGTTTTGGCCCTATGAAAAAGGTTTTATCGTCTGGTAGAACCGCTACTGTTCCTTTAGCGCTCAGATACTTTTCAAAAATAGTTGTTATGAAGTTTTCGTTTTAGGGTCATTGTGGTCTATTAAATATTGTTTCTTGCTCCTAAACAAGACCCATATTTTTTGAAATACATTTTTCCTGGAAAGGTTTTGTTTTATAAAGACCTGGTGAGAAATTACTTTAAGACATCTTTCTGACACTGGGATTCCTCTTTAAAATTTTCCGCAGATGAATGTATAAGTCAACGAATCTTTTGTGCATCAAAATTACTATAGACAGATGCATTCGCTAAGAGATCGCTTGGGAGGGTTTCACTGACATTAGGCTCAAAACGAGATAGAGCATCGGCATTAGAAATTTGTTTGCCCTTCGTAGTCAAACTCCTCTAGTCTAAGTTTCCACCTGACTAATTTGGAATTTGGCCCTTGCTAAGGGCTTATGGTCAGTAACTATCTTAAGCTTTTGTACGTAAACGTATGGACGAAAGTATTTGATGGCCCATACGATTAGCAGGAGCTCCGGCTCAATGGTGCTTTAGTTTTCTTCTGATTTGGATAATGTCCGACTTGCGTAGCAAACCGGTTTATCACTTCCTATTGGCCCTTGCGACAAAACAGCACCTAAAGCAATACTACTTGCATCAGTAGTGACGTTAAATGGTTCTGCGAAGTCCGGGTATGAGACGAGCCTTACAGTCCAAAAAACACTCAATGTACCTTGAATCGATCTTAATGTCTTTTCCCTTTCGAAGGCATTCTGTCATTCACATACGAATAATTCTTTATAAATTTCATATAATACCCAAGGTGTCCTAAAAAGAATTTAATCTGCCTTTGAGTCTTAGGCAAAGGAAACCGCTGCACCGCAAATACCTTGTCGGGATTTGGCTTTACTCCATGTGGTGTAATAATATGGCCGAGAAAGGCCAGTTGGAACACAGGCTAAGCAGTTTTGTTGATCGGTACTAATCACCTCAGTTTTTTCAGATTCTCTTTCGGGTACATGGCTGTCTTGAATGCAAAAATTATAGATCTCGAAATATCTCCCTGCTACCTCTGCTTTAATGGGATGTTCTTCAATAAATTGCTGCTCGAAATTTGTTTTATTGGTGTCTTACAAGTCGAAAAACCCCTTTTGGGCGGTATATATTCCCTCTGGGATCAATGATTGCGGGCTTATATGGGTGGGTTTCATATTACTGTCTAGTCTAACACCCACTTCTTCTTTAAGTGGCACTACAGTCCGGGTGGACCTGGGCCTCAGTCAACAATAGTCTCCAGCCAGCACGATCCCTAGGAACTGCCTCCAGTTTCGCACGCTAAGTTAGCTGAGGTCCCCTCCCAATTGCGTGCGCCACCTGAGTCACGGCTTTCCTCTACTGCACTGTCACTCGGGAGCGGATTCGAAGACTTTTCGGACTTTTCATACGCTCTAGATGACCCAGCCATCTCAGTCTTCGGATTTTCATTGTACAGTCCGTAAAGTTTATTGTTGTATCTCCTCGTCCCCTCACCGTCAATGCACACGGGACCGAAGATCGCCCAAAGAATTTTTTTCTCGAAGCAGCCAAGAAAGCCAACATCCTTTTTGATAATGTCCATGCCTCTGACCCATAGAGCAAGACAAGGATTATTAAGGTTTTATAAAGGGTGACTTTTGTTGTCTGACAGAGGACTTTGCTACTAAAGTACCTTCTTAGCCCAAAGAAAGAGCGGTTGACAAGATTTGTTCTACGTTTGATCTCAGCGCTGCACTGGTGTCTTTCTCTGTACTTATCCGGAGCCTAGGAAGAAAAAGTCCTTAACTACCTCAAAGTTATATCTGTTGAGGGTGACGTTCTTGCCGAGACGTCGATGTTGGTTGTTCTTTTTCTTGACAGCATATACTTGGTCTTGCCCTCATTGACCGCTAAACCCATTTTCGCCGCTTCGGTCTCAATACTCGCGAAAGCGCCAATGACATCACGCTGCTTTCTCCCGATTATGTCAATATCATCGGCGTATGTGAGTAGTTGGACGGAATTTTGAAAGATAGTTCCTCTTGTGTTTGCTCGTGAGTTTTGCACTATTCTTTCAAGTACGATGTTGAAAAAATCGCATTACAGGGCATCGCCTTGTCTAAGTCCTTTCTGGACATCAAAGGTCTCGGTGAGATCTTTACCGACTTTGATGGAGCAGCGTGCATTCTCCATCATCATCCTTCACAGACGGACGAGTTTGGAAGGGATGCCAAAACTAGACATTGCTTTGTATAGCTCGTCTCTATAGATGCTGTCATACGCGGCCTTAAAATCGATGAATAGGTGGTAAGTATCGATCTGAAGCTCATGGGTCTTCTCCAAGATCTGTCGTAGTGTGAATATCTGGTCGATGGTGGACTTTCCTGGCCTGAAGCCACACTGATATGGACCTATCAGGTTGTTGACGAACGGCTTCAGGTATTCACACAATACGGCGGATAAGATCTTATATGCGATGTTAAGGAGACTGGTGCTTCTGAAGTTTGCGCAGTTCTGAAGGTCTCTTTTCTTGAGAATCGGACAAACAATGCTGAGGTTCCATTCATTGGGGCATACTTTCGTCCGACTATATTTTACAGATGAGTTGGTGAATGCTCCTTACCAAGTCATCGCCTGCCGCTTTGAAGAGCTCGGCAGTCAGGCCATCCGATCCAGCAGTTTTGTTGGACTTAAGCTTCGATATAGCTATGTTCACTTGATCCAGGTCGGATTGACGAATTTTGGTAAATTTATCCCTGATGCTTATTGCTACGAGGGGCTTGCTCACATGCCAGAAGCTCAGGACTTCTTGTCTGAGTCTCCGATAGCAAATCCGCATTCAAATAAGCGTTACTTTTGACGTCGATAGCAATTGGCGTAGTAGATATCGCAGTTTTTCATCCTCTTTCTGTTCGGTCCATCCCATCGCATTTCTTGGATGGCGGTTATGTCTACATTACAGCAGTCTAGGGCTCCCTCGGACGAGGGGTCGGAGTAACCCGTTCCGGGATGTGAGCGCTGCGGTTGGCCCATATAGGACTCGTCCGCCACCATCTCGTTTCCAAGACCCTGACTAAGGCTTACTGGCGTGAGCTCCAAGTTTGCTCGAATAATTATAAAATGTAATTAACAAATGTCAATTATACTTATTAACATTTTTAAACAGATACACAAACTGTTATGAAAAACTGAACTAAAATTGAAATTTATAACGTTTTACAAAACAGAAAAGAGTGGTTTTGCTGTCAGTTATAGTTAACACTTTTTATACGTACACATGTATATAAAAACAGAATCGGTGGATATTCGTCTCCACATGATACCCAAGGCTTAGTACGAGTACATACATTTTTGGTCCAATCGAGCCGTGTTAAAAAAAAATAATAATAATAAAAAGTTTGTGACATTGAATCTGATCTGCATAAAAAAAAAGGAAATAAAGACCATTTAAACAGATCGCTATGATCACAAAAGAGTTTTAGTCAACACGCAGTTAAAATTATTTTTCGGTCAGATTACGGTCAGATATCTCGCAGAAAAATATACACTCGTTGAAGATTTTAGGGGTACCAGTCGGTAATTGGGATACCATTTTAGTTTTTGTTATCCTGCAGAAATTGGCCAATATAACTCAACAGCTTTGGAAAGAAAAATTGGGTAGCAATATAGTTTGGCTTAGAATGCTGGAGGCAGTTGAGCAGCAGTCTACAGTAAAGACTGTTATAAAACTAACAACTGCAACTCAGGGTCTGCACACCCGACAAGTGCAGAAATGACAGGTAAATTGCAGGGTTTGCCAAAAGGGACAGTATGCATTGAGAGAGTGTAGAAAATTCTTGGAGATGGATGTAGGCCAATGAAAGCAAACTGTCTTTAATAGCAAAGTATGCAAAAACTGTTTGGCTTGCAGCCATTTTAAAAATTAATGTCCAAGCCCGAAATGTTGCTATCACTGCACACAACGGCACAATTCCTCGTTACATACATCCAATCCCACAAACGACAACCTAAAACAATTATTACACATCTTTTAACTCTAATACATCTCAATCTATTCCACACAATCCAAAATTTTGTCAATTTCAACAGCAAGCACAAACTGAATAGTTTACGGCTCCAAGCAACTATTACATTCGAACAAACACACAGGGAGGCGATCTGAATGTACCTGAAAATCAACCCTACGATCCCAATCCCAATCAAACTCTAGAACAAACACGGAAGGAAGTTGAAGGGGCATCAACCAGTCACAACTATCGATTCCATCTCATGTACACCAACTCGCAAGTCTTGCTGTCAACAGCTTTGGTTGAAGTGAAGGCAGCTGATGGAAACCTGATAACACTCAGGGTTCGCATAGATACAGGTTCCGAGGCCTTCTTGATAACAGAAGCAGCTGTGCAACGATTGAATCTAAAGACGAGATGGACGCTTAGCCCAATTAGTGGGTTGGGGGAGGTCACAAGTGGGGAGTCGAAGAAAATAGTCGATCTTAACTTTGCTTCCCTCACATCGAATTTTCTAGGTCGAGTACAAGCTCTTGTATTAAAGACACTGACTGGCTTTCCTGCTCAATATACTGATGCAGAAAAGTGGTCTAACCTCAATAGATTGCAGTTGGCGGATCCGACATTTAACGCTCTAGCGAAGATTGATATGCTACTCGGTAGTGACATCTATGTACAGATAGTTTTAGGAGAAGTCGTGGAGGTTAGTGGATGCACAGGTCCAATAGCAAAACAGATGCAGTTGGGCTGGACCTTATTTGGCAAGGTCCCGTCGTCCAAATCACAAAAAAACCCTTGCCTTCTTTAACCAATTCGAGATCAAAGAAGAAGCCTTTGGAACCTCCAAAACAGAAGAAGATGAAAAGGGTGAGGAACATTTCAAGAAGAATACAAGACTCTTACCTGATGGCTGTTGCCAAGTTCGACTGCCCTTTAAGTGTGGAGAGTACCCAGGTATGTTCCCATCAAGTAAAAGTTGGGGTCAGTTTGAGAGATGACTGCAAGCCAACACATAGAATATGTCATATGCATGGCTGAGAACGTCGATCTCGGGCACATCACTCTAGTGGAGGAGTCTATTGAGTTGCTTAAATCTTCATTTCATTTTTCATTTCCCATCACGCCGTCATAAAGGAATCCAGTGCCACTACAAGGTTGAATGACAAGTTGATGGTGGGACCTATAATTCAAACCAATGCTCTCAACATTATTTTAAGGTGGAGAAAATACAGGTTTTACCCCTATTTGTGACATACATACCCAAACGGTTTTGGATTCTTTATCTGGAAAGTGCAATCCACGACTGCAACATTTGCTTTAAATTTAGAGCCAAACCGTTTGGTGCAATTGATGGGCAATCTTCCGAAAGCAAGAACAATCATTTCAAAACCATTCACGTTTACCGGAGTGGACCATGCGGATACATCGATGTGAAAACTTGGAGAGGACGAAACGCGAAAACTTTAAAGGGCTATTTCGCGATACTTGTGTGCATGGCAACAAAAGCCATACATGTCGAACTAATCAGCGATATGACGAATCAAGCATTCATAGCTGCTTTCAGAAGATTGGTCGAGCGATGAGGAAATTACAAGGAACTGTATAGTGATTTTGGTTGAAACTTTGAAGGAAGTAACAACGAGCTACAACATCAACTCAGGGAAGCAAAGTTGGATTGGAGAAATGAGGCAGATGTGTTGGTCAACGACGGCACTAAGTGGAATTTTATTCCCCCGGCTTCTCTGCACTTCAGAGGTCTATGGGAGACAGGGTTGAAATCTGTGAAATTTCACCTCAAGCGTGTAGCTAGAAACCAGGTTCTGACCTTTGAAGACCTTACCACGCTTCCCGCACAGGTGGTGTCAAAAAACGTAAGTTACCTCAACACCTTGACACCGGAACACTTTCTCCTAGGAGAACCACTTATCGCATCGCCACAACCCGAGTCTGAGTTGGAGAAAATTTCCCACCTCGAGCACTGGAAGAGGGTACAGACCCTGGCCCAATCCCTCTTGCAGCAGTGGAGCAACGAGTATCGTGCCAGGCATCAACAACGTCCGAAATGGAGTCCAGGGCACATATTAAAATTACACCCGGTGACGGATTATTTAGTACGAGTGGTAACACTGCAAGCCAAACAAACACAAATAAAACGACCTATAATAAAATTATGCCCACTACAATTTCAGTTTCAATTTCAATTTTAGTTTGTTCAGATGGCTTACACAGTAAGATACATTTTCTTTTAAGGTAATGATAAGCTTATTTAAATGAGGTAATAAAAATATAAAAGAAAACTACTACCTATAGAATATTATACTAACAATGTTACAAAAAACTATAAACGGTCCATCAAAGGTTAAATAAAAAACAATAAGTATAATAATTTAACACAGCAATCAAAAAGGTGAAATAAACTACAAAATAGAAAGATAAGATTTGAGTTCTTTTAAAATCTTTTTTTTCTCTTTTATTTCTTTAATTGGGCGTGGAAGGGAATTCCAGAGTCTAGTTGCGTTTACCAAGAATTGGCGTTAAACAGGAAAATCGTGGGAGTAATAGTTGCCCTGTTCTTACAGATTCACACGGCGTTATTCTGTTAAAAGGATTGCGGGTTTGATGTGTATGTATGATGTTATGCAGCATAGTTATTGTACGATATTGCATAAGGCTATCAAGCACGAGGTTAAAGATCTGGTAAGAGAAGTGTGAAATGCGATCTTACCTTTGCATGCCAAAGATGTATCGAATGGCGTTGTTATATGCGACATAAAGTTTCCACCTGTTGATAGAGTCGCACTTTCCAAAGACTTCGCAACCATAAGTGAGTATAGGAGTGATGAGTGTTTTAGTGAGAAGGATTCTTGTTTTTATCGGAGTGAAGATTTGAGTTGCCCACAGGGAGCGAAGGATACCATGAACTATGCCCGCAATTTATTCATGTGATCGCTCCATGTTAAGGCTTTGTTGAAATTCATACCCTGATTTTTAGCGGTATCCACATATTCAATGTGATCGTCATTCGGGGGGACCAGTGGGAATCGGGAGGTCTTTAAAGCTTTCCTCGATATGACTATGCACTTTGACTTTCTGAGGCTCATCATCAGCAGATTCTGTTGCAACGAGTCAAAAATGTCTTTCACGTCAGAGTTTAGCTGGCGACCGCAATGGTCGATCGAGTTAAGTGAACAGCTGTTGTGCAATTGGGTGTCATCGGCATATATTTCAATGGAGGAGCTTTTGACAATGGAAGGTAGCTCGTTAACTTATAATGAGAACAGAAGAGGTCCCAATATAGATCCCTGTGGCACTGCACAGGAATTGGGAAGAAAGTCGGGCATTCCACTATTCACAAATACTGCTTGGTGACAAGCCAAAATGCTCACACTTTTGTTCAATTAACCGGGGAAATCAATTACCCAAATCCCGCGTAATTGAGCATTTGTTCAATTGGAAAACAACTTTTTTTGGAAAACAAATTGATTTTTTTGGAAAAAAAAAACACAAACTGTTTAATAAGAAAACACACATGTACGTACATAGTTCATTGTATGTATTCACAAAACTTGGATTAAATAAATTTACCAAAGTAACACTTGCCGGCACATTCCACGAATATGTATCGTCAAAAACACCTGATTAAATTGCTGGGACTTTAGGTCCCACAAGATTAGTTTTTCTTTAATAACTTCGTAAATAACTTTTGTCTGTCTTATTCCCTTTAGGTAGTATATAGGTAGTATAAAAAACTTATTTATGGCATTCCATTATTAATTTATTTATAATAAAAGGTAAGTTTTTCGTTTGGTGGACCCAAGTTACCCCACTTCGTACCTTACGTTACAGATTCCTTATTTTGTCTTAGGGTCAAAAATGGAAAACCGCAGAAAAAAATTATCTTAGCAACAGATAGAAAACTATTTGGGTGATAGAAGTGACAGTGATGAGGATCCTTGGATACAAAAGCGAGTGAAGCCAGCGAAATGGAAGACGAGATTGAAGTATTGGAACAACAAGCAGAAGATATATACACTTTCGAATATTGATATTAGCGAAGTTGATGTTGGTTTTCCTTTGGATACAGAATTATACACTGCCAAGTCTGGTAGAGTTTGGTCTCCGAAACTCTTTCCACATACACGTAGGCTAGCATGCAATATTGTAAACGTATCTCCAGGAATAACTAGTTACATGAGTACCATAACCGAAATTTATGACATATTCAATCATCTTATAACACCAATGATGAAAGAGAAAATCTGTCCTTATACTAACTAGGAAGCCAAAAGAGTAGTATATTCCCAGAGGCAAAACAAAGACTGGAAAGAAGTAACTGAGGTTGAACTGGATGTTTTTTTCGGAGTACTTATAGTATAACAGCTGGAGCGTTGCATTGCAGTAGAGAAACTGTGAAAGAAATGTGGAGCACTGACGAATCTATTTGGAGAAATATAACAACTGCATCCATACCTCGTGATAGATTTATTGCATTGTCTAAGTATATAAAATTTGTTGATAAAAGTACCAAAGAAACTCGAAAAAAAAATTGACAAGTTAGCTGCCATAAGGGAAATGTGAGATTCATTTGTAGAGAATTGCAAAGTCGTTTAATCCTCGTGGAGAGATAACTATCGATGAACAATTGGTACCATTTCGCGGAAAATGTACATTTTGACAGTATAAAATCAATACCTGGACGATGTGGCATAAAAATATCGGCTGCCGCTGATGTGAAAACATCATATTTGTACAATATGCAGGTATATACGGGAAAGCTTCCTGGAAAATGTGAAACAAAAGCAAGGTTTACGGGTTGTTAAAGAACTCGCTGAGCCCTTGTTTGGATCTGGAATGGGCATAACAACTGATAATTTTTTCACAAGTTAGGATTTGACGTACGGAAGGAACTCTTCTTACAAAAAATATGACGCTCTTGGGTACTGTAAGAAAAAACAAAACGGACACACCGAATGAATTGAAATTATTAAAACATGCATCGAGGAGAGCATTATTAAATATTTTGTTTCACAAAGATCACACCTATGGTATCATATATTCCTGAAAAGAATCGGATGGTAAATCTTCTGTCTTCCCAACATGCAAACAATTCGGTTTCTAATGAAGTTTCTTTTAAGTCTATTATAATTATGGACTATAATCGAACTAAGGGAGCTGTAGACAATAGTGACAAGCTTATAAGAGAATACTCATGTGGCAGATGAACTGCACGTCGGCCATTTAGAATATTTATTTATGATCTTTACACAAAAGAACCCTGAATGGAAACATTCAAACTCATTGCGAAAAAAGGTGTTTTTGTTAAATCTTGACCAAATTTTGCTCACATATGAGACAAAGTTTGCTAAAAGAAGCTTAAACCGTTCCAACCTTACGACGTGCCTTGTCGGCCTGTGGTTTTGCAGCTGAAATTGGAAAAAAGAAGTGAAAAGTTTAAAGCAAAGGATGGTATAAAAAGGGGTCGTTGCTTCCTATGTCCAAGAAATAAAGATAAAAAGTCTGAATTGAAATGTGGCACATGCTCTAACTTTGTTTGTAATGAACATGGAAGTGAAAAAAATAAAATCGTCTGTATTTAACATATTAGAGATGCTAGTGACACTGAATAAACAGTTTAGTTACAACGTTGGGGATGGAGCTGATGCAATGAATTATTATATATATATTTTTTTAGCTGTTCATTATTCAAAGAAGTAAAATTGAGTTCTTTAGTTTGTGTTCCTTATTCTAATTATTAATTACAATAATACTGATTTTATTTTGTCAGAACATGATATTAATGAAAGTGGATAGTATTTGACTTGTTAAATAAAAAAATGCTGTTACTTGAACTAAATACTCGTAATCATTTTGCTATTTACTAACAGCCTTTGCAATATCATAATGCCAACTTTAAAATAAAAAACAAGTTTTTCGTGTGGAGGACTTTAGTGACCCCATTCTGTGTTGCAAAATAGACACCGTACTCTAAGGGTTAAGCAGGATTTTTTATACTGATTATATGATGCAATTAGCCGAAAGTTGTGCTTGTAGGGTTCTTAGGAATAGGTAAGATTTTGGATTTTTTCCAGACTGAACGAAACACACGCATAGTTAATATGAGATTAAAGATATGGGTAACGTACGGTTATATAATGGGAAGAATAACCTTTATGGACTTGGGGTGCATTTCATCTACTCCGGCTGAGTTATATTTAATGGAAAGTAGACTCTCCACTACATACGCCTGCACTATAGCAGAAAACTGGAAGGTTTCGAAAGGCTTTGTATTGGTACTGATGTTGAGGTTGGGACCATAAGGTGGAGGATAAGCAATCAGAGGGAAATACGACACAAAGTTTTTGTTGAGTACGTTACCACTGACATTGTCAGGAAGGCTACTCTTTTGCTTAGCCACGCTAATCTCCTTGAGGTTCTTCCACAACTGTTCATCAGACAATGACGCGTTTAGGCGTTTCGTATTAAGGTGTATTTAAACTGCGCGAATTTAGCTCACAACGTTATTACGGAGAGTTCGATGTTTTCTGAGATGCTCGTCTATTCTAAAGCGCTTTCAACGGTAAAACGCCTCGTCCTGTTTTTTCATAACTATTTAAATATCAGTGGTAAACCATGAATTTAGTCCATGCCTTGATGTGTTTGCCTTTACGGGTATGTGATAGTTGAAAAGTTGAATCACTTTGGTTTGTAAGAATTGGACTTGTTGATTAGGTGAGGACATGAAATATAACTGCTTCCAGGTCTTTTACCGACTCCAAGTAGTCAACATGTGAAATCTCTAAAATTAAATGTATTGGCTTAAATTCGGTAACTAAATTCGAATGTAATTTATTGTAGATCGTCGTGTTTAGAAAACCCAGGAGCTGACAATTGATAATAAAAAGGAATTTTCTGGTTTGGCTAACGAAGAAGACTTCAAGAACTGTACTGGAAGGGTCTGTAAAGTGAGTTGGTATAGTAGAGTTAACAGGAGAAAGGTTAAGCGAACTCCTATTATCGATAAGTTTACGCTCCGCCAAGAGATCACTGTTGATGTCTCGGCACAGTATTTCGTTGAATGAGTTAACTAAGATTTCTTCCAGCAGGGAATTGAGATGACACAGGTTAACTGATTTTTTTGGTCTATAGACGACTCCTAGAAGAACTGTGTCAACGTTGCTAATGAGATCCAGAAACAAGTAATCCATCTCACGCTGGGACCGACACTTTATTTTAACATTACAGAATATACCAACTCTAACATATATATCGACCACCAATGCGATCAATTCTGTCACCTTGATAAATTTGATAACCTTTTGAGCGATACAGTTCGTCATTTATATCCTCACTATTAGAAACTGAAGACAACCAGGTTTTAGTAACGCAAATGATGTCGACCCCGGAACCTTCAAACAAATAACGAAATTCATCTATTTTTGACCAAGGACTTTGTGCGTTAATGTGGCAGATCTGAAGCCCAAGTTTCTTTTTAGGAAATACTCCAACCAACGACCGTAATATGCCGCAGCCACATGCCTCTGAAGAATCCCTGCTTTGAATAAAAGTAAATAAAAACAAGTAAAAAAAACATGTAAGTTGGCAGCTACTTTTGTCTCTGACCGGTAGTAAAGCTTTCTGAGCTTGCGCCTCTGTCGATGATCTTGTGAAGACTGTCCATGTTTTCGACAGCATGAGCTGTTCCTGTTGCGATCAACTTGACGTATACAATACCACGTAAAGAATACACAGGGAGTAATTGTTTTTCCTTTTTATAGCCGAGCGTCCGCTGCATCAACGAGTGGCTATGATTTGTTAGAGCTTCGTGGATGTGCATGTAAACGTCAGAATGTATTCCGATTTCTCGGTGAAATTTTTTGATTACAATGAGATGTTATGGATTTTAATATGAAGTTTTTGTAATATGCGGAGTTAAATTTAAGCATTATTGGTGGATTTTGAGTGTTTCTATTTTTAGGTTTAGTGCGATATATGTTTTTAAGGAAAGGGGCCTGTACGTTGGCTGAGCAGCAAAAGTTATTAAACAGTGATTGAGATTTTCGCCTTGCACAGTTAGAACACCGTACAGAAGGGCATCTGCAGCAATGGATTTACTTTCTTGTTCCTCGATATACTGTTTTAGTGCATTTACTTCGTTTTAAAGAGATGCGGTACAGAATTGTAATGAGAGATGTGAGTAAATTTACTATAAACTCACTCTGTTTCACAACTTTCGCATCCAGACTTTCCATGGAAAGCGCCCAAGGATTTACAATTTGGTCAAGAGAATTTATTTGTTGGTGTTCAACAGCTTGGTTCAGATTGAATTTTTGTTGTTTGTCAGAAATTGTAACAGAATGAGTGACAATAGAAGATTGCACTGGTTGGTTATTTGTTGTTATTCAGAAGTGGCAACATGGATAATGACAGTCGGCGATCGCACTTTGCACTGGCGAGCTTTTGGCAAACGGAAAATTTTTTTTGTTTTAAGAAAAAATTAATTATAGGGTTTATTAACTTAGAAGTCACATGGAATGAGTGAATTTATAAATAAGTGATGGGATTAGTGTCACTAGTTTATTTCACTATTTTGGAACTAGCTGGTAATTGCAGATATTGTAATTTTAGTGAGATATAACCCAATCAGCAGATAGGCGAAAAGAAGCACGTCTACTCGATAGCTTTTATAACAAAATACGTCTATGATCCAAACGACCAATTCTTTCAATACACTAATCAAAATCACATAAATAAATCTACGCATTAGATATCAATACATTTACCTATAAAAAGAAACCGATTGTGCTGCCAAATTGGCTCCTCCTCGACAGTACTCATGCCATCGGCATTGCAGGAGCTCGAGAAAGCAATCGTTCAGAAATGACTCCATAACAAAATTAAAAAAAAATCAAGTTAAACCATACACGAAATTCCCAACTTTAACAAAAACATAAAAGTCAACACATTCATTTCAACATGCATTATTTGAACTCACCCCAATCCAACACTCAAATTCCAAACAAAAATTCTTGAAATAGAAAACTAAAATGCAACTCAACACACAATAATTTATTAAACAATAAAATTTTTAAGCTAATTCAACGATATTAAACATAACATTATAAACATTAGTTTCAAACAATCCTCATTGGTTCAACATTTGTTAAAAACATACAGTCCACAAGTTTGCAACTCAATGTATCTTTCACATTCCATAGAAACCACTTAAAAGATTCTAATCAAAACTACTAAATTAAAGAACCAATCTACAAACAACACAAACCTAAAACCCAATTCAAAGCACTTGATTTTGGTTAAATAATAAATAAAAATGATATGTAAAACAACTCATAGCTAAAATAACCCGTATGCGATCCTCACTGTCCCACACGCACACACACACAAACCTTCATTAAAACGATGGCAAAAATAATAAATAATTTGATTTTGATAAATAAAACTTATCACTAAAGGAAGAACAAATTTTCAAAATATAATAACTCAACTAACTCAACTAAAATGAATTAAAAATCGTGGAATCGTTAATCGGACAAACTTAAACTGAACAAGGGTAACTACTCGTAAATAATATGCGTTCACCAACTTCGACTTAGAAGAGAAAAAAGAAAAAAAGGGTACATCTTCTATAATAATTTTATTTGTGACTGTCTGCTCGCTTTGAATATTGATTTCGAAGTGTTCTTTTAATAGGCAAAATAAACTTTTTTACTTTTGACATTTGATCTTATTTTAGTACTTGACATTTGTTTCGAATTAAAGTTCTTCACGCAATTAAAGAATGATAATACAGCGTCTTTCTACAATGTTTCAAAATCGAAATAAGTCAATATCAATTCGATTTTTATGAACATCATTTGCTTCTCAAACATCTTTCCCGGCCATGAACAACGTTCGCAATGTGAACTGCTCCTCAATCAGATTTTTTCGATCAGTCCTTTTGTCATGTTTAAGTTGACGCCTTGCTAGCAATGCTTCATTCTTGTTGCACTGCCATTGTTGTTTGTGTTGTGCTGTGCCGGTGGCTTTGACCCAGTGCTATATTATGTTTTTTGTAAATAAAGTTTAAGGCACATATTATTCAGTTCTTTTAATGTGAAGAAAATGAATGAGGTGAGTGATATTAAATTGATATATATTTGATTAAATATAATTCACAGATTGGGGTTGTTTTCTTCTTTTATTTTGGTATTTATCGCTCATGTGGTGTTGATGTTGGATATGCGTAGCAGCATTTCGTTAATGGAGCTGCATGCCCATTCAACTTCTTTGTTTTTGTTCGTGAATTTCGTGTAGGAAATTTCCGCGAAGTTCGAGTGATGTGTTGTGTCGTTTTGCATTCCAGCAAGATTTATTTAAATATCTTGTACCTTGACCTGGAACGAAAGACTTAAAAAAGTGCATTAGTGAAAAATTATTTTTTTTTGTTTATCATTTGAGAAGAAGAATAAGTGCGTGTATAAATAAAATGACGGCAACGCTTTTGTGTGTGTTACTATGTTTCGGTTCGCGACGGTTTGTTTACTATGTGTACCGTAACGTTTGCAATTGAGAAGCGGTTATTTGTCTTTTTGTTTTTTTTTTTAAATGGCGCTAGTTACATATCACCCACCTCAATATCTTCAACATATTATAATATTAATTTATTATGTAATTCACTATATACATACTCGTACAATATTACCATATACATATGTTACATTCATTTTATACATACATATATCACAAATCTTATATATACGTGATTGTATTTTATTTCTAAGTTTAAGTATATACACATTTATGTAAGGCACTTAGCAACAAGTAATAAAAAACATGAGCTGACTGTACATAGGTCCGTTTAATTCTTTTTTTATTTTCAACAAATCGTTGTGCTCCAACGGAGCTTTATAACGTGGTAAAACGTTGTTTTCTTTCTTTTTTTGTCGTGTTTCTTTTCGGGGAAGATTTCCTTTCTTTGTTTTCTGTTCGGTAGTTTTTCGTTTCTTTCGTTTTGGTTTCGTGATTCCTGTAAAAATCGCATGACGCTCAACTCGGTTTTTTTGTGGTTTGTTGCCCAGGTCTAGCTGCCATCAAAGCGCTACCTGGAGGTGAATCGAACCCAATATTGGAACAGTTGGTTACAGGTTATCTTTGATTCGGGGCAACTGTGACTGTTGCCGGGAATCAACCATCACAGTTTCATTTCACAAAAAAGAAAAAAATAAGTATATAGTATACTAGCAAAACAAAACCTATAGTTGCCCCTACATACTTAACTCGCTAAAGTCCGGGGTGAATCTGGGCCTCAGTCAACAAGCTTCTCCAGCCAGCTCGACCCCTGGCTAGCTGCCTCCAGTTTTGCACGCTAAGTTGGCTTAGGTCATCTTCCACTTGCGTGCGCCACCTGAGTCTTGGCCTTCCTCTACTGCGCTGTTTCTTGGGAGGGCATTCGAAGACTTTTCGGACCGGAGCATTGGTGTCCATACGCTCTGCATGACCCAGCCATCTCAGTCTTTGGATCTTCACTCTTCTGGCTAGGTCCATGTCGCTGTGCAGTCCGTACAGCTCGTCGTTGTATCCCCTTCTCCACTCACCGTCAATGCAGACGGGACCGAAGATCGCCCGAAGAATTTTTCTCTCGACGCAACCAAGACCACCCTCATCCATCTTAGATAATGTCCATGCCTCTGCGCCATAGAGCAGGCCCGGGATTATTAAGGTCTTATAGAGGTTGACTTTTGTTGTCCGAAAGAGGGCTTTGATACTCAATTGCCATATTAACCCAAAGAAAGAGCGGTTGGCAAGAGTTATTCTTCGCTTGATCTCAGCGCTGGTGTCGTTGTCTGTATTTATGGCAGAGCCTAGGTAGACAAAGTTCTTAACTACCTCAAAGTTATATCTGTCGTTCTGCCCGAGACGTCGGTGCTGGTTGTCTCAATACTCGCGAAAGCGCCACTGACATCACGTTGCTTTTTCCCGATTATGTCAATATCATCGGCGTATGCGAGTAGTTGGACGGACTTTTGAAGATAGTGCCTCTTGTGTTTGCTCTTGAGTTTTGCACTATTCTTTCAAGTACAATGTAGAAAAAATCGCATGACAGCGCATCGCCTTGTCTAAGTCCTTTCTGGAAATCAAAGGTCTCGGTGAGATCTTTACTGACCTTGATGGAGCAGCGTGCATTCTCCATCGTCATCCTGCGCAGACGGACGAGTTTGCCAGGGATGCCAAAACTAGACATTGCTCTGTATAGCTCATCTCTATATATGCTGTCATACGCGGCCTTAAGATCGATGAATAGGTGGTGGGTATCGATCTGAAGCTCATGGGTCTTCTCCAAGATCTGTCGTAGTGTGAATATCTGGTCGATGGTGGACTTTCCTGTCCTGAAGCCACAGTGATATGGACCTATCAGGTTGTTGACGAACGGCTTCAGGCGTTCACACAATACGGCGGATAAGATCTTGTATGCGATGTTAAGGAGACTGATGCCTCTGTAGTTGGCGCAGTTCAGACGGTCTCCTTTCTTGAGAATCGGACAAACAATGCTGAGGTTCCATTCATCGGGCATACTTTCGTCTGACCATATTTTACAGATGAGTTGGTATATGCTCCTTACCAAGTCATCGCCTGCCACTTTGAAGAGCTCGGCAGTCAGGCCGTCCGCTCCAGCAGCTTTGTTGGACTTAAGCTTCGATATAGCTATCTTTACTTCATCCAGGTCCGGTTTACGGAATTGTTGGTCATCATCGTCCAAGTTGAAGGATTGATTCTGCCTGACAGCGGTATTTGGTCCGTCATCGCCGTTATACAGTCTGCAGAAATCGTCTTTCCAAATCCTCAGCATCGACTGCGATTCTACTACGATGTTCCCTTCGGTTCGGGGTTTGTTTCCGTGGCATGTTATTTTTATCTTTTGGTAAAACTTCAGAACCTTATTCCTGGAGTAGCATCTCTCAATTTCCTCGATCGCTCTTTCTCATGCTCTTTCTTCTTCCTCCTGAGAAGCCGGTGTTCGTCTCTCCTCTTCCGCTCATAGAGGTCATGAGCAGCTCTGGTCTTTCTTAGCAGCGCCGGGTTATATGTATCTTGCACATCAGAAGCGGCATCTCTGATGGCGTTTTGGCAGTGTTTCCAATCGTCTTCGATGCTTGATGCTGCTGGCATTGCACTTCTTAAGAGATTAAATGACACTCGATCGGAGAAGGACTTGGCGATCTCTTGCGATTGTAGCCGTCTGACGTCGAATTTGCTCACAGCATTAGTTCGTCTTGGCGTAGTTTGAAATATGCGCAACCGTAGCTACCTTGGCTACAACAAGGTAATGGTCCGAGTCGATGTGGGCTCCTCGGAACGTACGGACATCCGTAATACTGGAGGAGTGTCTTGCGTCGATCGCAATCTGGTTGACTGTTGATTGATCAGAAGTTCTCCAAGTTCCCTTGTGTATGTCGAGATGTCGAGATGGTCATAGGTGTTGTTAATGAGATCATAGAAGGCATCCTTGGCGTCCTCACTTTTCTCCTCTGTGGGGGCATGCGTGCATATAAGACTAATGTTGGCGAATTTAGCCTTGATGCGGATTGCTGCGAGGCGCTCGTTCATATGCCGGAAACTTCGGACTTCTTGTCTTAGTCTGCCTCCGACAACAAATCCGCATCCAAATAAGCGCTGCTTGCCGTAGTAGATTTCACAGTTTTCCATCCTCCTTTTGTCTGGTCCATCCAATCGCATTTGTTGGGTGGCAATTATGTCTGCTTTGCAGCAGTCTAGGGCTCCCACTAGTTACTCGGCAGCACGTGGTCTATTAAGGGATCTAACATTCCACGTGCATATCCGAAGCTCATTGTCCTTAAATCGTTTGCGTGGGCTATCAACAGTAGATCCGTCCATATCCGGTGCTAATTGATGCTTCGTAACTTCTTGTTACGATGGCCGGGCAGTTACCTCGGCGTCACAACCCCCAACCAGGAGGACCAGTTCCATTTTAAATGTCCCTAGGACGAGGGGTCGGTTACACCGAAGCCAGTAATCCGTGCAGGAATGTGAGCGCTGCCGTTGGTCCATGATGTTCGCCTACTGAGGCTCATTCTCTTTATTTAAAGAACCAGCAGCTGTCGGAAGATGCTACTTCTATTCTACGAGGCCTAATACTAATCGTTGCCATCCGGTTGATTTGCATGTTATTGCGCGGTTATTTACGCATGTATATTGAATGATTGTTGAATTGCGTTTAACGCCAATAAGATTTGTAGTGTTGTGTTGGTTGTTTTGCGATATATAGCTTGATATTTGCGTGATTGAGTTGTGTGTGTGTATCTATTGCATGAGAGCGAATGTGTGTAGGATTCTGTAGTGCAATTTGGTGTTTTATTTATATTTATTTCAACGATTGTGTGGATTTGTATGTTTGAATGTGTATATCGATAAAATAAATATACAAAATTAAAATTGACGTTTTAAATTGTTCCCCTTTTGTCCTTCTAATTGTGATTTTTAACAACTGTCGCGTGAGGTTTGGAGAGTTGGTTTTGCCGTCAGCATTTTGCGATTGTGTGGATATGTAAAAGGTTGAAAATATAAAAGTTTATTTGGAATGGGGCGCGTATACATTGTTGGAGGGAAGCAAACATATTTTCATGATAGGTCGCTTGATTTCCCCATTTTGTGTTTTTAGTGTAACGACCCGAATTAAATTGTCTGTCCCCGGGCCTTAAAAGGCGCTTCCTCCACCTGCCAGAATTTTTGCAGTTGATGATTGACGTCTAGCACTTGATGCACAATCCTTAGACTTCGGTTATGATGTTGGTCTTTGCCCATCAAAATCCAGCCATGCAATGTGTTCTGTGTTCTTCTGGGTGTCATTAGTTCCTCTCGCAGAATGACTTCCGGGAGCACTATTTCAGAGTAGACGTCATTTCCCAGTAACAGATCCACTTCAGCAGGTTTGTAGAACTTTGGATCAGCCAGAGTCAAGCCTGGAAGAACGCTGGTCAGCGAATGAAAAATTAGAGCTCGGGTTTTGGTCTCGTAACCCGAATGTAGAAAGTTCCGCTGCTGACCTTCTCCAGTCCTGACATCTCGACAAAAGTGTGTCTGCCTTTTAGATCCAAACGTTTGGCTGCTTTGCTTGAAATGAAAGTGGCTTCTGACCGCGGATCTATCAAACCTCTGATTTGGAAATCTACTACCGAGGAGGCTCTAACCCTAACTATGGCTGTTGCTAATAGAATCTGCGTTTTGGGACCTTGGGTCATGTAGAAGCTGTTGACTTGCTGGTTAGGTTGGAAAGGTGTAGCATTTTCAAGTGTGATGATGTGGGGTTATGTGTTTGTTGAGTGGTGGTGAACATACTAGGCGCTGAATGATTGGTGTAGTGTTGTATGTTTGGTGTATGAGTACTAAAGTGTGTGTAAGGGTGGTTAGAATGCAAAAGGGAATGGTGAAGTTGTTGGCAAAAATAGCAACGAACTCTGCCTGGACATTGCCATGTTGCGTGACTGTAAGCCAGATAGTTTTTGCAAACGATTTTGTTTACTGTATTTTTACGTGCTGCAATGTTAAGTTTCAAGAACCGGTTGCAGGTTCGAAACGAATGAATTCCTTTGTGGCACACCTTAAAACTGAACTGGCTCTTTCGGGTTTGTTTCAAAAGAAACGTTTTTGTTTTGGTCACACGGGCCCTAGAAGTCTTGTTTGAATTTGTATCTTGTTGCTGTCCAACTGCCTCTAACGTCCTAAACCTAGCCTCTAAAAATTCACAGAAAACCTTGAACTCGGGTAACGCCTTATCTGAACCACACTTTTCTTCCAACAGTGGCTGGGTTATTGGAGGAAGTTTCTTTAATAAGCAGAAAATGAGTATGGTGTCCCAGTGCTCTGCAGGTAAGCTCGGATTTTTCAGCGCGTGTCGACATTCCACTGATGTATCCAGCAACCTCTTCAAACATGCCGATGTCTCGTGATAAATAGTTTCCTGTTCGAAGAAAATTTTAAGCTGTGCGTCAAGAGGGACACGTTTGTGGTCGTAACGTGATTTGAGAATTTCATATTCTGGCCTATAATTTCTATTGTCAATGGTTAAATGGTTTAAAAGACGTTCAGCTTCACCCCCTAAACTGGATTTCAAATAATGCAAATTTCCTACCTCGGATAATTCTTTATTGGTATGGATCAAGGAAACAAAAAGATCATGGAACTGATAATCTCCGTTAAAAACTGGCAAATTTATTTTTGGGAGGCGAATAATGTTCTTATCGCCACAGGAACTTATCATAGCACTTACTGGAACTTCAACCGTTACTTGCAGTTTATACAGATTTTCCAATAACGCTGTTTTGTAATCAAAGCAAGTTTCCTTGATTTTTTCGAAAATTTCTTCTAACTCCTCTTCCTTTCCAGCTTCGATTAAGGAGATTCCATCAGCATTGTGTTGGGTGCTTACTTTGAAGTTGTCCTCCAGAATGGAAATCCTATTGGTGATATAATTCTTTGTCCTCTCCTTTGGCGATCGCCAAATTATCGAAATTATCGAAATCCTTGGTTATCTGTTTAAGCACATTGCTTTGAAGCTTTAGAGCGGAGCTAATCGTGAGAGGAAAATAAAAAAATAAAATAAATACACGTAAGAGAAAAAAAATAATAGATGTATATTTCAACTTACGTTCTCGTATAGTAAGAATCCTAAAATTCCGAATAAATCCAGCAAAATGCAAATTAAAGAAATCCCTAAACGGAATGTTAATTTTCCGGTATTTAACGGACTCAACAGTATGTTACGCAGTTGCAGCGGATATCCCAACAGAGTCCTTGCGGTCACAACGGACTTACCGGTTTACTTGCCACTGTTGAAAATCGGTGCGTGGAACTGTTGCCTTAATTGATGCAACGGTGGGATTTAACGGACATACATACAAATATGTAAGCTATCCAGCGATGAAACAATGCGAAGTTACAATTGCAAAAAGTCTGCACTGTGTAAATTAGAAAAAACTTGCGCGGCGCGGGAATCCATTTTGCACTTACAACAAAAACTCACTGTTCTTTTTAAAGTGAAAAACCAGTCTAATTGTTTTTTTTATATATTTTAATGTTTAATTCTCTTTATTTAAATTAGCACACTCACAGATTAATCGCTTTTAACCGTTGAAGGACTCGAAGGACCATGAACAAGGGTAATTAAAAAGTATGCGTTCACCAACTTCGACTTAGAAGAGAAAAAAGATATAAAAGATAATAACTTTATTTGTGACTGTCTGCTCGCTTTGAATATTGATTTCATTGAACCAAGAAGATTAGTGTGCTGTTTAGAGAGAATTTAATGAATGCGGGCACAATTTCTTGTGTCATCGATTGTACATCGATTGACACCAGTTTCTCCACGATTCCCTCTTGGTTCTTCTAATATCTTGGTTGGGCATGGTGAGTGTGTTCCGCTATATTCCGGTTGAAGAGCTTTCTCTTCTCTGCTCTTAGTTTGGCTAGTTTATTGTTCCACCACTGGGTTATTTTATTCCCTGTTTTTTCTTTTTCCGGGGAAGCCTGATGGAAGGCAATTGTGATTTCCATATTGAGATTTTCATTCTTTAGCTCAATATCACCTACATCTCTGATGTTCGTGTTGGGTAGATGTACCCAAGTTGTCCATGAGTTGTTGACAATATACGCCCCAATCTGTGGATATGGGTCGTCTGTATTTTTCAGAGATGGTAGTACCTAATTCAAGGTGTTCAGAATTAATCATTAATTGTCTATCAACACACTTACCAAAAATGCCCACAGCATAAAGCTTTTCTTAAATGTCACAATGCTGTAAAATGTCAAATAGTGAAATGAAATAAGTCAAAAATCATTAACTTCTATAACGTTGTAAGAAAAGGAACCCTGTTTTATTTCATGTTCTCAACACAGTTATACATATGTATATATCTATATCTACATTTCTACTTTAAAGGGTGTCTTATTATAGTTATTATTTCAACATTTAATATTTCGATCCTAAACAGTAAATCGGTTTCTTAGCTCAAAGAACAATTATTCATTAATTACGATTAAATTTATAAAATAACTAATCTTGGACTTAACATAAAAGTGCAAGTCGGTCTCCCGCGTCGATTAATGCAATTCAGTCTTAAATCGGTTTGAATAAAAATTAATTGCTTCATCAATACTGAAACTTAGCAGAACTTATTTTCACGAATTTAATTAATTGTTTGTTTGTTTGCGGGAAAATCCTAAATTAAGAAGATCCTTTATGTTATCGTTTTTCAGAGAATGGCATTTACACCCGTTGGCATTAACAGCAACAGTTATGGTACAAACACCGGTGCGAGCTTCATAAGCACCGCTTTCCAATATACGGTGTATATATGCGTTGACACAAACTGCACCAATTACGGTGCAACCACTGAAACGGAAATCTGAAATTAATTTAGAAAGTAAACACAATTTACTACATTAGTACCAAGCAAACTGTTCTAAGTGACACACGTACTTAAAGTGAAGTGCGGTATTTTTTCTCTAAATAACCCATTGAGTGGCAGTATATTTTTGTTAAAAAATTATTGTTCCACCTGTTTTCTAGTACACAAAACTTACCGACCTAGTTGCTAGTGTTGTTCAATAAACCTAAACAGTTCCACTTAAAAGTAATTCTACACAATATAACTTTTTACAAAAACTTAACAGAAAAAACTACACATTAAAATATTATCAATTGCCCCTGCCGATTTGGCGGCAAAAACAACAAACCGGTTTGATGGACTGAACCCGGACGACCCAATGCAAACGAACAAAACGGCGAAAAGAAAAAGAACTTACAGAGGAGCACATGCACAATGTGAACACTGGCCAAACTGTAAATCGCAAATACCCATTGATTTTACGCGATTCCTGGTTATTACTAATTCAGTAATGGATAGTGATAAAACAACAATTACCAACCGAAACCCAATAATCATAGGTAAAGTCGTTGACGCTGTCTCCACCTACTATAAAGATGATGTGACGTACTGATCCAGCTAAATAATAAGGAAGTTGCCGACAGATTTATCAAGTGTAAGTCTCTTGGTCATGTTCCAGTCGAAATAAGGTACCATCTATCACTTAATTCTTGCGAAGGCCGTATTTATTCCTATAACCCCATTCCTCTCGAAAAAAATGCTTTCCAGGAAGAGCTAGGACAGTTCAAAGTTACTGGAGTAAAAAAAGTTCTTTAGAAACGCAGGAGGAACTCTTAAGGCAACTGGAGTTGCTATATTGACGTTCGACAGTAGAAGATATTAGAAGTGAACCCGTACTACCCTAACCCCATGTCTTGCAGAATATGCCAACAAATAGGACACCCGAAAGACATTGCCGGGAAACAAATAATGTATGTTCAGTTTGCGCCGAAGTTTCCCCACACGAAGAAGGATGTGAGCGAACATTCTGCGTAAATTGCATAGCGGATGATCATACATCCAAAGATGGAAATTGCCACACATTTTTGAGGGAAAAGACTTTTCTGACTATAAAAACAAAGAAACGTTGTACTATTAAAGAAGCAAGTGACGAGTACAATAAGTCAGAACACCTTTACGCACCAAAAACTACCACACGGAGAACAAACTGATCACTGGCAGAAATAATAAGAGAGAAACTCTCAGAGAAAGCAACTGATACGAATACCATCCCCAGCACAAGCAATATTGAACAATTTGCAAAAACACCCTTGAAACTACTAACTTAACAAAAACAAAGAACACCGCAAATAACACAAATACACATACTAATGTTACTGGCCTTAATCAAATTACCAAAACAATACTTGCAACGCTTCAACACAACAAGGCCAATAATAAGATAAAAACTACCTCATTACCATCTTTACAAGAAAATAAATCACAAGCAGAAATCATTAGTAATCCTACAGAAAATGGTATGGAAAGGAATCCATCTCACTTAATTAGCCCCAAAACATTCCAGGACTACCATGGTCCTAGCCCTGTCACAATAAGTAAGGCCTCTCTGTCCTCATTAATATATGTGATTCCAAAATCTGACAAAAAGCTAGCACAAGGAAAAAATAAACTACATAACTCCTACTTTGACAACCACTTAGAAAACCCAACAGCAAGCTCTTCACAAACAATTCCTCCACTACCAAAATCAGACCACCAATAATAACGTTTTTGCAAATAAAACTTAAATGCTAAATCACGACATGAACAATAAAAATAACAAGATTAATCTAACAATTCTCCAGTGGAATATTCAAGGATTTTTCAACAACCTGCCTTATCTGGACATTCTCATTCAAAAGTATTCGCCTACGGTTATTGCGCTGCAAGAAACGAAGGTGTCGGTAAACAAAGCTCTCACTAGATTTAAAAATTACGTCGCTTATTTTAATAATAAGCTACACAACAGAAACAAAGACGGCACGGCTATTCTGATAAAATCAGGCATCTCACATCTCCTATACGAGCTCGCCATCATCGATTCTGACCCAAACTTTACAAGTTAACCTATCCCAACCAATAACAATACAAAATATTCACAAACAGTCCCAAACAACTGTATCTCAGCAGGAATCGCACGTGATTTTAATGCTAAAACTCTATCTGGGGTTCGCCTAACACCACCAGTGCAGGAACTATTGTGGAAAATTGGCTTCAAAACTGTAACCTGATTCTGTTGAACAAAGCAGTGGACCTAACATTTGCATCACCTGTAATCGCACCCAACACCAGATGGAAAGTCCATGATTCTCTATTGGCAAGGAAAGTACTCCCATTATAATTGAAACCTCAGAATTATTCACAATTTGTAGAATATTTCATTCTCGATTTATTGAAAAGAAAGCCAATTGGGATAAATTTGCCACAAATGCTAAACATCTTGCTTCTTCAATACCAATTGCACAAAACATCAATAAAGAAGCAGCAGATTTAAGGAAAATAATCAGACGAGCAGCTGCAGCATCCATTTCTTCTTCGCATCCCCCTCATAAGACCTTGTAACCTGTTTGGTTTAATTCGCAAATAAAACAATTGACCAAGGAAAAAGAAAAGGCATGGCTTCACCTAAAAAGGCATTCAAATACAGCGAATGTCATTGTTTATCGCCGTTTAGTCGAATTAACAAAACTCACGGTACGGGTAGCCAAGGCCGAGGCGTGGTCAAACATCTTGGGTTCTCTCAATCCCTCTTTGGATTCCAGGATACTGGAGCAAGGTCAAAGTGATGTATGGGAACCATGCACATCACCGAATTACTTCTATCAAACAGAACAACACCTCTGTGACAGACCCCGCTGAAATAGCACAACGCTTCGCGGACAAATGGGCAGGATACTGCTCCGACAAAAACTACTCTCCTTTCATCTCTCAGGAAAAGAATTCCTTTCAAATGGATTTTAATTCCTTAGTTTCCAGCGTTACAACCAAATGTGCTGACCCTATTACTTTAGGAGAGTTCACGGAATCACTAAAAGGGACAAATGGTTCAATGCCGGGGTCAGACAAAATTACTTTCAAGATGATCAAACGATTACCAGTACAAGTCATGTTGCGATTAGTTGGCCTTCATAACAGCATGTTGGATAAAGGTATTTTTCCACACGAATGGAAAAAAGGAACCTTGACTCAATCCCTAAGCCAAATCATGACCATCACTCTATTGATGGCTTCAGACCGATTTCCCTCCTTTCTGTCCTGTCGAAATTATTTGAAAAAATAAATGGGAACAGGCTTAAATGGGTCTTGGAAAAACATCTTAACTGTGGACAACATGGCTTCAGGCCAAGCAGAGGGACACATACACTGCTCCATAAGCTGGACGAAGCAGTGAACACAGAGTTGGCTTTATGCAAACATTCCGTCCTCCTTTCCATGGACTTGGAGAAAGCCTTCGAAAGGGTCACTGTGTGGGGAGTAATAAGACAACTCGAAAATTGGAAAATTAGAAGGGACCTTTTGAGAATATTTTACTCATTCATATTTAATAGGGCTAGAATTGTCCAAGCCAAGGGTTACCTATCCACAATAACACCAATCGTAAGCGGCGTCCCTCAAGGATCTCCAATTTCGACATCGTTGTATAATGCCTACATCAATTCGTTACTCATGGAGATAGAAGCTGGCATTCAACACATCAATCAACTTTAACATATGCCGACAACATCTTAGCTTTACCAAATGGTTAACTGGAGGAAGTGACAGAAGCGCAAGGACGGATGGTTTCGAAATCATTAATATGGTGTCAAAACTCAGGAGCGAAATTAAAAACAAAAAAAAAATGAAAGCCTTACACATTTGCCGCATACGCAGCTGTACAAATACAGCAATAAACATAGATAATGTAGAACTTCGCAAAGTTCTTATTGGAAAACAGCAATATGCACTGACTCCCTCAGCGCAATACACAGTATCCAAAACAATAAAAACAATACGGCGGTTTTTCCCCCGGGATCCATGTTAAATGGACACCCGGTCATGTAGGCATTCCAGAGAATGAAAAAGCAGAAGCAGGTGCTCGTCTTGCAATTAATATGCCTTTGGTGTATACCATACCATCTTTCGCAAATGCAATATGGCGACCAAAAGTGCAAGAAATACAAATAGAAGCAGAAAACCGCTGGACCTTGTCAAGTTCCTTCTTAAGAACACATAGGTCATCTATAGGGCTGTGTTCTACAATGAGTCCTATAGCCGACTATAATCGGTTAAACTCTGTAGAGTGATATTGGGACATGCACTGTTTAATAAGGCCCACTTGTACAACAGACATACTCACCCATTATGCAACGTGTGTCAGGAGAATTTAAACATACATCATGTGCTTCAAAGCTGCCAACTTACTAAAGACCACTTTACTGATAATAGCTCAACTCTATCGGAGCTACTGGATCCCTCCTTACCGCCACAGAATTCTAAATTATTTACATTATTGACTAAACACAAATTAAATCCAATTTGAAAGAAAATCTAAAATCCAAATCTAGTATCCATATATGTATAAGAATAGTCAATCTTAAGGTCCGTGTTAATTTAAAATTATAAATATTTGTAAAAATTGTAAATCTTACGACATTTAAGTAACAGTCATATGGGCACAGTCCCCCGGCTTTTCCGGACAATACAAATTTATTTGTATTCGTACCTGCGAAAATAATATAAAATAAAATAAGTCTAGTACATTCGAAAATCAAAACCCATTTTCTTACCTCGAATTAATTTTTTTTTGTGGCCAAACGAGCACAACGGAGAAACTACAAAAAAAATATCTTCGCTCAAAAAAGGATTTTACGAATCCTGGGCAGCGGCCTGAGGCACAACGGACAAGAAACTATCTCAGCGCCCGGATAACCATCTTGGATAACAATTTTTATGCTAGCTCCGAGTACAACAAAGAGTCAGTTTTATCAAAGGATCCTGAAAACAAAGAAGAATTTGAAAGACTGTTAGACGAAATAAAGGATTTGTATATAGATTACCGGGCTGCACTCATGGATAGCATCGACAAATTGGTAGCAACATCCAAAGCAGCAACGGAAAAGCATTTATGATCAATGGTGAGTTCTGTCGAAACAAATAAAGGTCATTTAAGAGAATTAAAATTGCCTGTTATTAAATTTCCTATGTTTTCTGGGAATTACGAAGATTGGAAATCATTCCATGACATTTTTGTGTCTCTTACCCATACCAACGAGTCCCTTTCTAAAATTCAAAAACTCCTCTGTCTAAAATCGACTGCCACAAATGAAGCAGATAAATTAATACAGCATTTAGGTATTACACAGAATGGGAACGATTAGTATAGGGCCTCATAGAAGTAGCATCTTCCGACAGGTGCTAGTTCCTTAAATAGCGAGAATGAGCCTCTGCAGCCGAACATCTTGCAGTTCTGCTAATTAACCCTACCTCACGCCTCCTCGTAGGCCATCTAGGAATTGCGAAGTGAAGGGGGCACATGGCGAGTTTCCTGCGCCATAAACCAGGATAAGTGTCGGAAAAACAAAACAAGACCTTATCCGGGCTACTCCGACATATTTGGAGCTCAGGCCGGAAAGGATTTCCAGGGTCTTGGAAAAGAGATTGTGGCGGACGAGCCCTATAAGGGCCGACGGCAGCGCTCACATCCCAGAACGGGTTACTGGCTTCGGTGTAACCGACCCCTCGTCCTAGGGGCACTCAAAATGGAACTGGTCCTCTAGGTTGGGGGTTGTGCCACCGGGGTGACTGCCCGGCCATTTAAACAAAAAAGATAGATACGAAGCATCAACAAGCCTCGGATATGGACGGATCTACTGTTGACAACCCACGCAAACGATTTAAAGACAATGAGCTTCGGATATGCATGTGGAATGTTAGATCCCTTAATAGACCACATGCAGCAGAGCAATTAGCGAAGGCCCTAGACTGCTGCAAAGCAGACATAACCGCCATCCAAGAAATGCGATGGGATGGACCGGACAAATAGAAGATGAAAAACTGCGACATCTACGAAGGCAATTGCTATCGACGGCAAAGGCAGCGTTTATTTGGATGCGGATTTGTTGTCGGAGGCAGACTAAGACAAAAAGTCGTGTGCTTCCAGCATATGATCGAGCGCATCATAGCAATCCGCATCAGGGTTAAGTTCGCCAACATAAGCCTTATAAGCGCGCGTGCCCCACAGAGGAGAAAAATGACAACACCAAGGATGCCTTCTATGAGCTTCTTAACAAGACCCACGAGCAATACCCTAGCTATGATATTAAAATTGTCCCCGATGAAAATTGGTGGAACGATCGGAAAATATAGCCTGCCCGACACCATCCCCGATAACGGATTCAGGCTAATCGACTTTGCGGCGGGGCGAAACATTGTTGTAGCTAGCACGTGGTTCCCAGATCTCGATACACACAAGGGGACTTGGAGAACTCCCGATCAATCAACAGTCAACCAGATTGTTCACATTGCGATCGACGCAAGGCCAGTATTATAGATGTCCGTACGTTCCGAGCATCCAACATCGACTCGGACCATAATCTTGTTGTAGCCAAGGTACAGTTGCGGATATCCAAACTACGCCAAGACAAGCCAATGCTGTGAAGAAATTCGTAGAATATCGTAGTAGAATCGCTGTCTATGCTGAGGATTTGGAAAGACCATTTTTGCAGACTGTATAACGGCGATGACGAACCAAATACCGCTGTCAGGCAGAATCAACCTTTCAACCTGGACGATGATGCCCAAAAATTGAAGTCCAAAAAAGTTGCTGGAGCGGCCGAAGCCGAGTTCTTCAAAGCGACAGGCGATGACTTGGTATGGTCGGACGAAAGAATGCCCGATGAATGCAACCTCAGCATTGTTTGTCCGATTTTCAAGAAAGAAGACCCTCTGAACTGCGCCAACTACAGAGGCATCAGTCTCCTTAACATCGCATACAAGATCTTATCTGCCGTATTGTGTGAACGCTTGAAGCCGTTCATCAACAACCTGATAGGTCCATATCAGTGTGCCTTCATCCCAAGAAAGTCCACCATCGACCAAATATTCACACTACGGCAGATCTTGGAGAAGACCCATGAGCTTCAGATCAATACACACCACCTATTCATCGATGGTGGCGATGCGCTGTCATGCGATTTTTTCAGCGTCGTTCTTGAAAGAATATTGCAAAACTGACGACCTCAATAATCCCAGTCCTGCTCTATGGCGTATAGGCATGGACATGATAAAAAATTAATGAGGGTATTCTTGGTTGCCTCGAGAGAAACATACTTCGGGCGATCTTCGGTCTCATCTGCGTTGAAGGAGAATGTTGGAGGAGATACAAAAATGGACTGTACAGTCCAGCGATATCGACCCAACCAGAAAAGAGAAGATCCAAACACTGAGATGGCTGGGTCATGTAGAGCGTATGGACACCAATGCTTCCAATCCGCTCCCGATGGACAGCGCAGTAGAAGAAGGCCAAGACTCAAGTGGCGCACGTAGGTGGAAGGTGACCTCAACCAGCTAAGCCTGCGATACTGGTGTAAGTTAGCCAGGAATCAACCTGGCTGGAGACGCTTGTTGGCTGTGGCTCAGGTCCACCCCGGACTGTAGTGCCGCTTAAAGTAAATACCTATAAGTTGATTTTAACTTCGAGGTATGATCACAAACGCATACTCGTCAATGCTCAGCTAGAGCTTTAATCAACCATTTTCAAATCAAGAAACTGCCACAGGTATAAAGAAGCTATTGGGTACAACCAGAATGCAGACATTCACTCCATAATCTTCGTCTTCCTTTCGGGCAATGGGACTCAATCCAATTCCTGCAATGACTCAACAGCTGTGGTAAGAGAAGTTAAGAATAAATGAGTCCTTACCTTCTTACCAGGAGTTTTCGGAGTTTCTAGATGCGCGATTAAGAGCACCTGAGATTGCAGATGAGCAAAGGGCTAAAAAGGGAATTAACTAAAGGAGCTTAAAAACAAAGACCGGCTCTTTTCAGATTAGGCCAAAACAAAAGGAACAGTTTCGGAGTAAGGTCTGTAACAAAGATCCACGTTCCCTTCGTTCATGCAATTGTTTTCTTAGGATTGATAAAGGTTTGCGAAAAACAACTGTCGAAAGAATAGGGGTATATGAAAATTATCTCGCTTATAGCCATACTTATTTTTGCTAACAGACACACAATTCTCTGCTTCACTACTCTGGAAATTTACCCAATACAAACCACACCATTCTACAACTTTCAATCAACACAACACCACACACTCCAATTTACCACACAACTCAGCATCCTATAATGACTCTGCAAATGGGCATCAAACTGGGCCTTAAAAATCCTGTCAGGGCTGAAGTTGGTTAGCAGCGGTTCATGTCACAAATATGTGGACATTGCGTTTGGGCCTTTAAGCTCGACCTTTAAGACAAACACACGCGCTTACATATATAAATCACTAACTGGTCTTCAGTCGTGGAAGCACATAAAGGAGTTGGTATTAGCAGATGCCACTTTCGATAAGCCAGTCCGAGTGGATATTCTCTTAGGGAGTGTTGTTTATACTGACTTTATCCTTCCAGAAATTGCTCGAGGAAAAGGATTTGCATCGCCTATTGCTCAAAAAATCCAACTTGGTTGGATACTAGTAGGAAAGGTTCCAACGAATCCTCCAAGAAAGGTCCAAAGCTTCCACCAAAGTTTAAGCCTAAATGAGCAACTATCAAAATTTTGAGAAATGGAAGGGACGCCATTCAAAAGGGATTTGTCAAGAGAAGACGAGACCTGCGAACTGCATTATGTGCAATACACTAAGCGATTGCTCGATTTACATTCCATATATTTACATATTTACATCTTAATCAAATTGCTAAAGTTTTAGTTGACAATAACCAGGTCCTTAAGACACCTTTCCACTATTTCCTACCCCACCATGCAGTTTTTAAAGAATCGAGCTCCACCACTTAACTACGAGTTGTCTTCGATGCTGATTCAAAGACCTTGGACGGGGCGTCTTTAAACCAGCATTTTCACAGTGAACCTAAAGTACAAAATAATATTGTAGATATAATCCTAAGGTGGAGAATTTACAAATTTACCTTTACTGCAGACTTTGAAAAGATGTACCGGCAGGACTCCTATTATCAGCTCATCTAAGTGATACTTAAGAAGAGTCAACTAAGACCTATTAGCTGCTGACAGTGACATTTAATACAACATCAGCACCCTATCTTGCCATTCGGACGATTAATAAATTGGCTGCTGATGAAGAGCACAAATATCCTCTTGCAGCAAGAGTGATTCAGCAAGATATGTATGTAGATGACCTCATTAGTAGGGCTGGTTCTATAGACGAAGCCCTGCGTAGACAAGAAATAATACGTTTGCTTTCCTCAGCAGAGTTCATCTCAAGAAAATGGACGAGCAATCCCAATGATACCCTTTCTTCGATAAAGATGATATCTTGCGGGTACACAGCCGGTCATCCTCAGCCCAAGTCATCATTTCGCTCAGCTGTTACTGCGTTTTGCACAAGGGAGGACTTTGCATAGAGGGATCCAAAAGATGATGGCATACTTGCGAACTAAAAACTGGATATTTCATTTTGAGTGAAATCCATTAAATTTTATTTGAGGAGAATTGTTGGTTCAGAGATTTTTACTTTTTAGGAAATCAACACGTTTTTAACACAAGTAGAAGCGTGTCTTAATTCGAGGCCACTCTGCCCAATGACCAACAATCCCGACGATTTCTCACCACTGATACCAGAACACTTCCTTATAGGTGAACCACTAAACAATGTACCTCACCCGGACCTGACTAATGCTAAATTGGGCTACCTGGACAGATTCCAAGGAATTCAGCATCTTTATCAAAGATTTTGAAGAAGTGGAGCACAGAATATCTTGCAAGGCTCCAACAACGACCAAAATGGCACCAGTTCGAACATCAGCCCCAGATCGATGATCTCATATTGGTGAAAGATGAATAATTACCACCACCGAAATCGAGCTTGGCGCGGATCACTGATACTTATCCAGGAACACACAATATAACTCGCGTCGTCCCAATAAAAATTAGAAGAATTTAGCTTGCAAGCTTTGCTCACCGGGGGAGAGAATGTTCAGAATTAATCATCAATTGTCTATCAACACAATTACCCTGATGTCATTAATGCCCACAACATAAAGCTTTTCTGAAATGTCACAATGCTACAGCATGTCAAATAGTGAAATCAAATAAATCAAAAATCATTATCTTTTATAACGTTGTAAGAAAAGGAACTTTTTTTTATATCCCGTTCTCAACACAGTTATACATATATATATCTATATCTACATTTATACTTTAAAGGGTATCTTACAATAGTTATTATTTCAATACTTAACACAAGGTCAAAAAGAATATGGCGATGGTACGACAACGAGGATTCGGATGATACACGCCAGTTCTTAATAAAGTTATTTATAAAGGGAGTAATAGGTTGAGATCTAAGACCTCTGCCCTTATGCTACGAGTATTTATAAAAATGGGGTTGCTTACCTGATTGAGAATATGTAGCTTGTGTAAATTGATAAATTCTAGAGGTGACTCAACCCGTTTGTTTATATTCGAGCTGCTTAAGATCGTATGGTGGGTGTTTGCACCGCAACCTACAATGAGTTGCAGGTTCTTCTTACCACAGTGGTCCATCAGTCCCTTCAGTGGCAGGAAGTCCAAGCCGCTGGAGGCAGATAAGCTGACCATATAACAGCGTTTATCTTACGTGCCTTGGTATGCAGCTCAACCTTTGCGGCCACCAGATTTTTATTGATGAATTCCGGACTTAAAAAGGGTGTTGTATTATTATATATAAAAATCCAGGGTTAGTGGAATCATATAAGAACTCACCTGAGAGTCCCTTTAACCGGGCCTTAGAGACATATAGTTCCTAGATGAAGGCGACATCTAGGTGATCATTGTAAGGTCTATGGCTGAGAACAGCCGAGGTAGGCTAAGCATGCTGTAGATTAACTCGGATACACCTTAATCCCAAGTTAGTTGTTATTTGATAGTACTGGCAGAGTTTCCTGTATTTGGAGACAGCTCAGGTGTTGGGGTGGCATCAAATGGTCTAGGCATATAGATTATGTCTTCTGATATTCCAGCATTAGAGCTTTTGTCTATATCCATAGAGCTGTCTGTGCCGCTTTTCGTTGCAGGCTGGCATTCTGCTTGGACATTTTGTGCTCCAGATGGTTTCGTTGTTCTTGCATCAAGCAGTTTTTGTTGCACACTCGTTCAAGATAGATGGGTTGTGTTTTTCGGAATGGTTGTTTGCTTTTCTGTTTGTGACAAACCTTTGATGCAGATCTGTACCTGCAAGGAGTTAAGAAATAGCTGGCATCTATGCTCAATCAAGTATTTCATCGAATGAGAAAGTCATGATATCACCTCCATTCCTTTCCTAGGAGACCCTGAGGACAAACTATCCTGCTGTAGTTATGCCTGGATTTTGCTTGGCAATAATAAACAGAGAGACTTCCTTGCGCATTTTCGCATCATCCGGGAGGAACGCAATAGAGGTATACAATTTGGGCATCTCATTTCCCTGAACTGTGCGGAGTTTTGCTTTTGGCCATGACTTGATACTCTTTACCTTCGACATAAGCCAGTCTTTTGTATCTATATCGGGGCAGGTGATGAAAAGCCAGCCGTCCTTTGATGTGCATGCCACAAATTTGAGTGGATAGTTGTTGTCGGCCTTGTCCACCTCAGCCATTAAGCATTTTTTTATTTACTGAATTTTTTGCACTGGCAGGGACTCTCCCGGATGCTATCATGCTTTATTGCGACCTTGTATTGGGTAAAAGCGCCCTTATAGGACAACACTGATGTCGATGGTTCTGCACTTGTGTAGCTGGTTTGATTGGGTTCCTGCTCTTACTAACCTACTCTCTGGGTCCTTTACTAGATCCTGGGCTAGGTTTAGTTTGAGAGGCGTGTTTCTCGCCTTGCCCCGGAGCAGTGCCGTGCCTACCACCAACGAGTGTATACGCTACTCAGTGCACTTGTGAATCTTTCCTCGCAAATTCGAAAAACAAAAGAAAAACACCGCCGCGTTTACTTTCTTAAATCAATTACCGCGTGTGTATGGAAAAATAAATAAAAAAATACATAGTGCGGGTTCCCCAACTCCACCGCTCGAGGTGGTATTGTTTTTATGTTGCCAAGTTGGAGGCTATCTCATTACTTGGCCGTCGGCCTACAGCCTCTGCTGCTCCCTTGGTGCTCCATCGGTGGGGTGCTGGCTTCAAAGGGGTCGTCGTCCCTTCATCAATCGAACCGAACTTTGAGAGTTGATACGACGTTGGGATGTGTCCTATTGTACTGGCCGTCCGGGTGTTGCTATAAAAGAGATCGTCATCTCTTCCTCCTTTAGACATTTCTGCCTACAGTCCTTAGGGCTTCACCGACCGAACCACTTCGCTCCTCCCTACTCTGAGAGTAACAATAGCATGCAACCTATGTGGGGTCTTTCCGAGGTCGGATGTCTAATGGTACCATGGCTGCCTTCCATCTCCGCCAGAGCTCGGTCTTCCCACTCCAAACAAAAGAGTGAACGAAGCGATATGAATAAGGCAGAGGGTAAATCTTGTTGCGGGAAAATTTACCGCAACAAACCCCTTCCTCACCTCCTAGGAAATGGACTTTTCTTCTCCAGAAGAGCAAACCATTTCCTGAGACCAAAGGTTGCTTGGAAAGTCATTCCCATCAAGGCCAATACCGCCAGTCCTTTAAAACACCAAAATCAAAATTTTGACCCAAACGGCCCTTTAACCTATTCTACTCTCAATGGGACTTAGGACTTTTCTAGATCGTCGCTATAGGGCTTAAGCTCTACGCATGTTTGTAGATCCTGAATGGTGCCACAAATTTCGGCACTAGCTTAGGCGCGTAGTAATTAGCTGCGTCGGACAACACGGAGTTTCGTCGCCATACTACCTCGTTCGGGAGATCATGAACATCTTGCCGTCGGAGGTTGTAAGCTTTCGCAGACTTTCTTGCTGCCGCCGCCAATTTCCTACGGATATCATCCCTTAACATCTCAAATCACCTACCAAACTCCGGTATCTCTAGTTCCCTAATTTCCTTTTCCATACTCTCTGCATCTAAGTCCCTACTTATAGTACCTGTGTTCCCACTGCCTGGTACTATGTCACTACCACCTATGCTATCCTCGCTACCTATCATACTCTGGAGATAATCCCTAGAGGAATCGAACTCCGTGCCGTGAGGCACCATCTCCCTCCCAAAATTAACATAATATGGGGATACCCCCAACACCTCGTGTTAGGCTTTGCGAATCGCGCACCCTTCTTTGGGAAGTGGGCCTACCAGATGTACACACACCATTTCCCAACACCTTGACACCCCTACCCTCTCAACCATCAGACCAGTGGGTCGCTCAATAACCGGCTTAACTTTCTGGCAAACTTTACAATTTCTCACATATCTTGTTACTTCTGACCGCATCTTTGGCCAGTAGTACCTAGGTTCTACTCTCGCAATCGGTTTGCGAACGTCCATGTGACCCGCTAATGGGTTATCATGGCACGCCTGTAATATCCTCAATCTACCTTGCTTTCCTACTGCTTGTTTCCACTCATTATCGTTACCATCTCAATCTCAATCTCACTGCCCATCGACCTAGTCTCCCTTGAGTTTCCTTAAGTTTGCTCAGCCACACCAGCGAATAACGATCAGTTACGACCGAAAGCCAAACCTGTTCGATGTATGGTCGTAAGTTTTCAATCGCCCACAGGGCATTCCTTCTCTGTGGTAGAGTAGTTCCTCTCACTTCTCTGAAGAGACGTAGTAAGATAACAAATAACCTTCTCACAATCATCAAACTCCTAAAATAATACGGTCCCTACTCCACAATTTAAAGCGTCCATCTGAACTACTAACGGCCTATCGAAGTCTGGACATGTCAAAATGGGCGCAGTAATTAAACATTCCTTCGCCATCCTAAAGCTTTCCCTCACACTCGCCCGCCCATATAAATCTCCTATTCTTCTTTAACAAGTCTGTTAAAGACCTAACTAAAGCGGCGAAGTTTGGTACGGAACGTCTGTACCAAGAGACTGTCCCTATAAAACTCCTAACTTCCTTTACACTTTTAGGTGCGGTAATCCTAACTATGCTATCTACGTTCTCTGGGTCGACGTGTAGTCCATTCCTATCTACTAAATAACCTAAATATTTAAAGGCCGCCTGCAAAAGTTGCATTTTTCCCGACTAACTTTTAACCTCGCCTCACACAATCGCTTAAAGACCTCCTCCAGTATCTTAAGATGTTGGTTGAATGTATTTGTGACGAGAATAATATTGTCCAGGTGCACAAATACGTGTGGCTCTCGATCAGCACCTAAGATGCTGTCTATAAATCTCTGCCATGTAGCAAGCGCATTGTGTAACCGAAAAGGCATTCTCTTAAGCTGGAACAGGCCTCTATTCCATACCATGAAGGCTGTGAGTGGGGGCGATCTCTCCTCCATGGGGATCTGCCAGTAGGCCGACTTAATATCTAATGACGTCAAGAATTTGGTGTCCCTTAGCTTATCCAATGTCGTTGATATAAATGGCAATGGATAAGCATCCCTATCTGTAACGCTATTCAATTTCCTATAGTCGACGCAGAACCTAAATGACCCATCTTTCTTCTTGTAAAGGACTATCGGAGATGCCCACGGACTGTTCGATTTCTCTTTAACTCTCGCCTCCAGCATCTCCTTTTATTACTTGTCAATATGCTTTTGCATCGCAAGCGATGCAGGGTAATAGCGCTGTTTAATAAGTTCTGCCGACGTCCTGATCTTATGCTCTACCAAATGAGTACACCCCAATCCCCCGAGCATCGACTTAAAAATACCGTCGACCAAAGCTTCCAACTGCCCAGCTTCGGCGACGTCCAGCACAGAGGTCTTGCGAAAAGCGGTAATCGAGGCAACTAGCTGTTTGCTGAAGAAGCACCACACTCGTGGTCTTGAATCCGGGACGATTACCGATAGTGCCAAAAAATCTGCACCAAGGATCACGGTGTGTGGTATCTGTGGGATGACGAGACATTCTAAATAAACGGACCGGCTTTGTACCTCAATTGGCAGAGACACAACCCCCACTACTTCTATGCTTTTTCCATCAGCTAAAGCGACGGACCTCACTTCATTTGTAAGCCCTAAATCTTTAATTAGTCTCCATCCCTCACCCCCTATGATAGTGCGAGAAGCGCCTCTATCCAACAGATCTATAATCCTTATTCCATAAATACTAACTACTACATATGGACGCCTATCCTTACCGTTTGCCTCCAACCTAAAACCTAAATGAACTATTGAGTTCCCCGACCGATCTCCAGTAGGCGACTTAATCGTACCTACTTACGTCGGTGCTCCCTTCCTGCTGACCCGAAAGTCCGTTGCGCGTTTCCCGTTGTGCCACTGCAATGTTGGCATTGCCGCCGTGTCACTCCTTGCGCTCCACATCCAACAGCGCCTAGGAGCAGGACACGTATTAAAAAAATGGCCCTCGCCATAGCAGTTGAAGCATCGTATGGGTGCACGCGGTTGGTTGTCCTCCCTGACAACCGAAATTTGTGGTTCCTCCACGTTACCTTAAGCCAAATCCGGCTCCATCAACCGACGCGACCTCGGATTCGGTGGCGGAGCAAACGTTTCCACGTTGGCCCGCACCGTCTCCAACCTTCGACCCAATCTCACCAAATCTTCAACACACTTCGGGTCTGCCAGCCCAGGCTGTTGCTGGTAAAAGGGGGCCAGGTTCCTCTGAATGATGGCAAGCTTTCGCCGCTCGGTTAGCGGTTCCGAAAGCCTGCCAAACATGTATTATGAATTCACCGAGGCACCACAGCGTTCCCCCGTGAACTCTAGTTCCCACTTGGCCAGGTTTGCCCACCTCGCAATCGGCAAGCGCTCGCTGTGTTCACCAGTAGTTGTGTAGAAACCGGTTTCTTCGTCACTGGTGACCTCACAGCGCGGACTGGTGTTCTGTCCGTAGCTTGCTACTGCTGGTAGGTCGACCTTTTATACCGCATCCCGTCTTGTTGTTGATGTTGTTAACCCCTCGATGGCTGTGGCGGTCGGGTCTTGAAAAGCCTCGAGCATGTTGGCTCTTGCTCGTCTACGTCACCTACTTCATCCTCATCATCCGAATCCTCTTGCCAATTCCTTGCCAATTCCCCGGCTAGAATGATCAGCCTATGTCGGAGAGTACACTTCTCCTCAATCTTTTCAGGAGAAGTGTCTCTCGCCCTATTACTTAGGATTACTTGGAGGTTCTTCCAAGAGCTCTTTTACCTGCTTTATTTTGTCTAATAATGCATCTCGGTCCTCTACAAATGTAAATTTGTAGGCCGAGCTTGAATTCAAAGATCCTCTGCGTTCCAGCATTCGAGCGGATCTCAACGATTTCCTCATGGCGTCCAGGTTGCCAATCGGAAGACCGCGAGCCTCCATCTCATATACCATCTCGGCCATAGAGAGTCTGTTTATATTGAAAGCCATATTTATCGAACTAAGAAACAACGAAATGTGAAACGAGTAAGGCCCACGTTGTTCAGCTATAAAACCTTTAAAGATAAACCCACAAAAGAAAAACGCAACACTGATGTAAAACCAAAACCCACGCAATTAAAAAATAAGAAACCGAAAAAGAAACTGAAAAACCAATGGAAAAAAACTGGTGAAAATAAGTGAATGGTCACTCTTAACAAAACAAAATCCCACGACAAGTAAAGGATGGTAACCCTGAAAGTAACTCAAATCAAATCGCTCTGACCGAAAAAGGAAGGAAGAAAGGAAAAAGAAAATCAACACGAGAGAACAGAAAAATTAAAAAAAAATCCCCAAAACTCAGAACAAAACTGCACCAAAGAAATGTAAATATTATTATATATTATGTGAATATGTATTTATCATATAAATGTATATGAAGGTATATTTTCAGACGAAATAAATATAAAAAATAATTTCTTAAAATGTATGTATGTAAATTTATATATGTTTATATGTATGTATATACGTATAGGAAGGTATATATTTATATGTGTAATATGTATACAGGAAATTAAAATTGCGGCACAATAAAAAAATTGCTTTTTGTTTGTTGCCCCTTCTGACACAGTTTTCCTAGTCCCTCTTTTCAGCAACTACTCCTGTACCCTCGGGTCTTCCTTTCTCCTTAATTCCCTGTTTCCTTTCGGTTCGCCAGAACCACAAAAAACTCGCGATTTTACTTTAGGAAAAAAAATCTACTCTACTTATCACTTCTTTACAAAAAGAGAAATTGCCTCTCGCAATCCCACCAAAAAAACGCACGGATAAAAAAACTCTGGTTTGACCATCACTAAATGCTGGTCGTCTCAAAAGTGTCTCCAGATTTTTGCCATTCCACAAACTCTCGCCAGATTCGCGCACTCATTCTCACCCACACTCACTCACACATACATTTGACTCTAATGGACCCAACAACGGGGTTTCCATTTACACGACTAGCAAACTTTGCTAGTGTGTGCTCCCGTGTCCAACTAGGCCTCTCATACATTCCAATTGTTTCCAATTGTACACTCTCATACTAAACTCCTCAGTCACTGAGTTCTCTATCGCTTCCAGTGATAACTGGTAACTCCACTGAGCGAGTTTATGAGAGTTTGTGGATCCTAGCTATGCCTAGCTACGAGTATTTCCCTAGACAATGGAACTAAATGGAAAATTGCGAGAAGCAATGTTTCTCTTATTGCTGATGCCCGGGTAATTTTCCCTCATCGAACTACTCAAAATTACAAAACAAAACGAACGCGAAGGAGAAAGAAAGTCTGATCGACGGTCAATGGAGTGTTGGGAGGAGGAAGGTTGTGTGGGAATAATCCTAATCTGATTATACTCCGGTCTAGCCATTCTCTAGACCGCCGCACCACACAAAGCTAAGTATATGTGCCTCTGTGCTAGCTTACCCCGGGTCCTTACTTACTCCGGTGTATCGGCGTTCAGATTTGGTGGGAAGGGGGGGACTGACCAATATCGTGTTACTCCTTACAATTGTTTATTTGCTTCTTTGTTTTTATTTCGTTTATGTTGTGGGCCATTCTGCCCCCCTCTAATTTTGATATGATTTTTGTTTTTAATAGTTTTGTTTTTGTTTTTATCATTTTGCTATTATTGTTTATATTGATGTGAAAGTAAAAGTCCTTCGTAAGGAGTTTTCCAAAAAAAGTATATCCGCGCGAACAAGCCGCGCAACTTGGATTAAATGAAACGCAAACTTAACGTTATAAATGTTGTTTATTCAACCAGGTGCTCGTTCGAACTGCCTAACAATGAAACTCATACTTAAAATCTAACCTCGATACAATTGACTTCAATGTTCGCGCATGCAAGTGAAAAATGCATACAATGCGTCTGACTGGATACTTGAGCCTTCTCGTATTTCCGTCAGATAGGTGACTGCTTACGCGTGCTAACTGCCGTCCTTTTAAATATCTGCGTCCCGCAGATCTACACATGAACATGTTGAGCAATTTAGATTTCCATCGGGTTGTTGAACCCCCTTGGTAACACGCTGGGCAAGGGACTTGTTTGCGCCGAAAGGATGCACGAAGTTCTGGAATGTTGGCTTTCCCGTAGATCTTTCCACACAGCAAACAGATTGAAATGAAGATTACTATGATGATACAAGTTTCTGTAATTAAAGAAGAACTAAAACTTTCTTTTAAGGATTTAATGTGTTCTATATTTTTAACACTGATGTCATGTAAATGATTTATATCAATTTTCACCCATCTGCTAGTTACGTTGACCAGGACAGGAGGGAGTGCTTGTAGACCCTTGGAAATTGTACTAGAGTATGTTCGATCCTTGATGCTGATTGTCTCGTTGTTCAGTTGGATCAAGTAAGTGCCTTCTAAAGGAATTGAGCAGTTCCTATCTAAAGGAGAGCCGTTAAAGTTAGTAATAAAGATAGTGTTTTCTCCAATCAATTCAATGATCTCTGCATTATTCTTCCTAAAGTCGCAAGCTGCTGTACCACCCTTGGGGATCATTGGTAGACAAGTATCTTCTGGTAATTTCTTTACCACCCTTTCCTCACATACGGAAGTATTTCCAATATGAAGGCAGTCACCCTCTAGTCCGAACGTTTCGTCGTAGTTTATGAGTAGTTTCGTAAAGTTTAAGTCAAGTTGTTTTCCGTCATTAATTGCAGCGCGAGCGTTCACTAGATGAAAAATGTTGGGTGCGACCTTTGGAATTGATAGGACGTACAGCAATAAAGTTCCGTTTGTAAAAACGGAGGGTCGGCCGTATTCTACAGCTTCTACGACGTTTTGGTAAGCTAGCTCGTTTATTATAGTGTTAACCTCTTCAGAGTCTAATATGTTGCTATTCACTATCCCTGTCTTAGCCATTTGGCAGGCCCTAATAATTTCATTTACTCCCTCTTTTAGTATAAGTATTTTGTCAAGTAAGTCATGTCTAAGTTTCTCAGATACCCCCTTCTGTAAGGCGTTATTGTAGCGGTCGATCATTTTGTTAACCTTGTTCATAACCTCATGCGTTGCGTCAAACAACTTCTCGTTAATTTTGTACTGAAGGTCATTGTTTGTTGCTAAGTCAGTCTGTGTTTGTAAGAGTTTGTCCTAGTCAGTTGCATCAGGGAAACCCGCCAGCCATTTCCAGGCAGTCCCAATCCTACCACTGTCTGTTCTTACTGTAACGCGATTATTTTTTGCCACAATTTCTTTTTTAAACAAGGGCTTGTTTCTTCCTTTGATTCTTTTAATTGCAGTGTAAATCACGTCCCCCTCGCGATACTCCCTGGGTTTTCCTCTCTTTAGATTTAACCTTATATTTCTAGCTTCCATATTTCGCTTAATAATGCCCCTATGATGATGATTTTTGAGCGGATGTTCAAAAGGTTCTGATAATTTACTCTTTGGGACCTATTAAAGAATATGTCTGTCGGCTTTCGTTTGATGACCGAATGTATTGTATTGTTACAACGATCCACGGCTACGTAGACAAGTTCCTTAACCTTTAAGTCTGGATTCTCTGCCTTAAGGCACCGATAAATTTCTAGTATAGTGGAATGTACCCTTTCTATGACCATTTACCTCGTTCCTGTGTGTTGGGGTTAAATATAATTTAATTCCTAGCGTTTTAATGAAATTTAGGACGATTGGGCTGAGGAAGCCTCTTTCATTGTCCCTCACTAAAATTTGTGGGACTGTGAAGTGATGTAAAATTTAAATCAATTTTGATCTAATGTAAATGGCTGATTTATCTTTAATGTGGAAAAATTTAGAAAACTTAGAAAACTTGTCAACTACGGTTAAGAATTTTTCATTTTGAAGTTCCATTATATCCAAATGAAGAATTTCACATGGATACTTTGGAGTGGGGGTTTCCTGTAAAGTGGGAGTTATGGGGTGTCGGTCATACTTGTTAGTATTACAGATTTCGCATGACGAAGTTAGTTTTTTTATTCTGGACATCATATGTGGGAAGTAAAATTGTTCGAGAATTTGCTCTTTGTTTTCCCTTGCCGACCGGTGGGCTCTTCTGTGTTCTTTCTCTATAATTAGGAATTGGCGATCTTCATTAGCAATGTCCTCGACAACTCTTTGTGTCTTTATCGAAGTTTTCTAGGTAAACTTTTTGTAGCAACCCCAGATAGGTCTCTGGAATTTTGATCCCGTTTACTACATTTGGGTTTAAGTTTTCCCTAAGCAATTCTATGAGATTGTCCTGACAAAAGGTTCTGGCAGAAATATAATGACGATGATAGCCCTGATGCGGTTCCTCGTGAGCACGGAGATCTATGCCAGTTCTGAAAATAAGTTGGTTTCTAAACACATTAATTGGAGCTTCTACATGTGGAATTAGGTCGGAATTATCCTGGTCGGCACTGTGCGCTGTGCACGAATCTGTATCACTGTCTGAGAGCTCACAAAGTCCCTCTTCAGCCGTACCAGTCAGTGAGTCTGCCCCGGAGGCTCGTCCTTCACCTGCAGTATCTGTGGCTGATTCCGAGAGTGCTTCTTGTAGCTCGCTTGCAGTTTCGGTGCTTATGTCGCCAGCTGTTCCGGCTCCACTAGGTAGAGTAGGCAGATGGTTAACTTCTGTCTTCAGGCGTGAGAGAGCATCCGCCACGAAATTCGATTTACCAGGTGTATAAATCAATTCGTAGTTATACTCTTCAATCCTTGCTTTCCAGCGTTTGAGTTTTGCATTGTGATTTCTATTACTCAGTGCGAATGTAAGAGGCTGGTGGTCTGTGTAAATCTTGATCTTTTTTGCTCCATACAGATAATTTCTCAAATTATCCAGAGCCAAGACTACTGCAAGCATCTCCTTCTCATTCGTTGCGTAATTTTCCTCTGTTCGATTCAGAGAACGAGATATATATGCGACGGGCCTCTCCTTACCGTGCTCACCTTGAGACAGCACTGCTCCGATCGCGAAATTAGAAGCATCCGTGGTCAAATTGAAGCCTTTCTCGAAGTTCGGAAACGCAAGTACTTCTGCAGAAGTGAGTAGCTCCTTTAAGGTTTCGAAAGCCTTAACTGCATCTTCATTGAGAGATATTGGAACATTTTTCGATTGGTTAGCTCGAACTTGTGCAAATTCTCCTCGAGTTATATTCCTCAATGGTTTGGTTAATTTGGCATAATCACGGATAAATTTCCTATAGTACGAAGTCAACCCGAGGAAGCTTTTTAGTTCCTTTAAGTTTGTCGGTGGAAGGATTTTTTCGATAGCCCTAACCTTTTTTGGATCTGGAAGGATGCCATCGGGAGTAACAAGATAGCCAAGAAACTCGACGCTGGTAGCCAAGAAGTTAGTTTTTTCCAGATTGATTTTCAACCCGGCTTCACTGATTTTGGTAAAGACGATCTCTATGTCTCTTAGATGATCTTCCTCTGTTTTACCAAAAATAATTATGTCATCTATATAGACATAACAGATCTTACCTATTAACTCCTTAATCACATCATCTATCATGCGCTGAAAGATTGCTGGAGCATTCTTGAGGCCGAACGGAAGTCTTAGATATTCATACTTCCCATTCATCGTTGAAAACGCTGTTTTCGTAATGTCCTTGTCTTTCATGAGGATCTGATGAAACCCTGAGGTTAAATCTAGCGTGGTAAAGAATCGAGCATCACCTAAACTGGCAAGTGTGCTGTTGATATCGGGGATAGGATATGTATCCGGAACTGTTACGGCGTTTAGACGCTTGTAATCGATGACCATTCTGTACTGCTTTTCTCCGTTTGGCTTTGGCTGCTTCGGAACAACCCATATAGGTGAATTATACGGGCTGTTGGATGGACGAATGATGTTCTCTGATATGAGTTCACTTACCTGTCTCTCAACTTCTTCCCTCATACAAGCGGGGTAAGGGTAACTTTTGGAATAGATTGGCTCGTCGGTGTTTGTACGAATTTCCGCTCGGACGTTGGTTTTCACCTTCTCATTCCCCACTGGACCGAAAAGACTTATGAACTTCACATAAAGATATCCTAACCTAGATCTTCCTGACTTGGAAACATTTACGCCTAAGGTAAGCATTTGACTAATTAATTCAGCAGAAGTGCTGTTTTTGAGAGGAATGATTTTATTCGAATCAATGCTAAGCATATGTTTTTCTCTACCTATTACAGCCTTCAGCTGCTTCAGAGTATCATCACCTATTATACCATCAAATGATTTCAGATTTGGGAGGATGAAAAATGTTATCTCGAGATCGCAGCCTAAGTAATGGAAGAACTTTCCACAGATTTTGCTTCTAACTAGGATATTTCCGGCAGGACTGTTGACATGAAATGGGATTCTTACGGGGTCGGGACACGGAACTAAATTGTGTTTGATGAAGTTCTTATTCGCTCCAGTGTCTATGAGGAATTTTAGGACGTCCCCGTCTCGCGTTACATATTCTATATATGGTACGCTGGAAACGAGGCCCCTTCCATAAAATTTTCACCTCTAGGTCCTTCATTGGGGAGTTTAGTGGATTCTATTTCTGGGTTTTCTTCACTCGTGGTGTTTTCCGGACCTGTGAACACTACGTGATTTAGGCGCTGTTGTTTTCGAGGGTAGTTATCGGATTTCGATTCCCTCTTAGCTGATTTTGGCAAGTTCATATAGTTAACCTTCCTAGATTGGGTGGAATTGTCTACTTCCATTTTTACTGGAGGCTTTGGCCCTGTTGGCCTTTGGGGTTGATGCTGTTGCTGAGAGTTTGACCTCCCCGAATGATGTGAATGATGAGCAGGATCTCTAGGAGGATACGACTTGTTGGGGTTTCCAGGATTGTGATGAGATCCTGAGTTACCTCTAAAGTCGTAGTTCACAGGGGAAGAGATTGTATTGGATGCCCTGACATGTAGAGAATTGTTTCTGAAGTTCAGGTTTTGCATCTCTAAGCATGCTGAATATGCCTCAGGCAAGGTTCTTGGCTTCTGAATGATAAGGAGTCTTGAAAGATCTCCATTAAGCCCACGAACAAACACGTCGAGGGCACGGTTTCTATATGTTTCCACCAGAGCATTCATGGTTTCGGTGGAGTAAGTTTCAGCCCTGATCTTATTGATTATCAAGGAGAATTGATGATTCACGGTGGCATAGAAATCGTCAACTCTTGAGCCACCATGTGTGAGCTGATTGAGTTGGTGCTCAAGGATACGGATATCCCTCTTGTCGGCGTAATGGAGCGAGAGAATTTATTTAATCCCGATCCACTCGTTATCGAATATATTGTATGAGACAAGAGCAGAATCCGCCCTGCCTCTTATTTTTTGACGTATATGTTGTAAAATCGCACGGTAGATTGGCTTATTACGGACTATTTCATAGTCCTTCAGAATTGTCTCTACGCTGTAGACCCAGGAGACATATTGGACTGGGTTGCCATCAAAGACTTGTAATTCCTTCACCGAATCAGGGAGTTTAGAAATATCCTTTAGGTCTTGTTCGCATGTTGGCCCACATAATTGTACCGCGACTTCCGCAAGTGGAACGGAGCTGTCTCCCTGCTCCACAACCTGGAGTCGATTGCCGATAACAGCTAAACGTTCGTTAACGTGTTTAATGGACTCCTGTGGATTAAATTGTTCTATTCTGCTAATGAGGCCTTCTATTGCCCTAAGCTGTTCTATTACGGAATTTATAGCTCCCGTTAGCGGATGTCTTTATCTCATCCATTCTAATAGAGACTACTAAGGAAGTATTCGAGAGCACGGAAAATGAACAAATTTAGATATAACAAAACGCGACAGTAAAATAACAACAGAAGTGGCAAATAATTTTTCCTTAATATTATAATTTTTTTTTATTTTTTTATTTTTTTTTTGAATTAATTATTTCTTAAAGGTATTTGAAATCGTTTTGTCAAAAGAATGACGTTGGTTTAAGGTTCCCTAGATGCCTGCTAAGCGCTCTCCATTAACTTTCGGGGTAGCTACTTTAGTTCGGAAGGCTCATATGGATCCTCTTTAGTCGTTAATGCGTAAAAGGTCGCAGCGACCTACTAGGGTATGAGGTTCTTCACCACTAGTGATTAAAATTAATTAATTCTTAAGTAAGCCGGCCCCTTTTTTCGTGAGAGTTGGCCTAGGCATAGTTTTGAGCTATGTTTAATAAACTCTGCTTGAGTTTCTTCGTTTTTTTTTTTTGGTTTAAGAGACTATGTTAGTCTTATCAGATATATAAATAATTTGGCATATTTTGTTTTACAATTATTTGCTTAAATTTATCTTACTACAATCCTAGGAATATAGGACAGCCCCTCATCGTTTGAATCCTTAGTTGGTCTTCTTCTTCTTTGTTTTAAAATAGGATGGTTGATTCCTCTTATTTTTCCCTTAACTGTTTGTAACTTCGAGTAGTTTTTCAAAAATTTTTTACTTTACTTATTCACTTCACTTATTGGTTTCTACTTTCTTTTTGTAGGATAATTTTTTTGGAATTGAAGGTACTTTGGGGTTCGTTCACTGCAGATTTAACAGAAATGATTTTTTGGAATTTTAAGTGATTTGGGTTTCAAATTCACTTCACTTATCGGATTTAACAGAAATGATTTTTTGCAATTTTAAGTGATTTGGGTTTCAGTCATTTTACTTATTTAGGATTCACACACGAGTTTTTGGGCTGTCCCTGCTCGGGCGCCAGTAAAAGTCCTTCGTAAGGAGTTTTCCAAAAAAATTATATCCGCGCGAACAAGCCGCGCAAGGATTAAATGAAACGCAAACTTAACGTTATAAATGTTTTTATTCAACCAGGTGCTCGTTCGAACTGCCTAACAATGAAACTCATACTTAAAATCTAAACTCGATACAATTGACTTCAATGGCCTTGGTTCCCACGGGAAAGCTCATGCAAGTTCGCGCATGCAAGTGAAAAATGCATACAATGCGTCTGACTTAATACTTGAGCCTTCTCGTATTTCCGTCAGATAGGTGACTGCTTACGCGTGTTAACTTGAATGTATGTTAGATTGATGTAAATTATGTTATTAGTGTTGTTGTTATTTATGTGGTTTATTGTTTTTGATTATTGTTATTTATTGTATTGGTGTATTTGTTGTTCTTATTAATGTTTTTATATTCCCACGTTGGAGGCTATCTCATTACTTGGCCGTCCGCCTACAGTCTCTGCTGCTCCCTTCACCCATCGAACCGAACTTGTCCGCCTGCACACCACCGTCGCTCCTCCGTAGCTCCCTCGTTGGAGGTGTTGCTATAAAAGAGATCGTCATCTCTTTCCGCCTTAGACATTTCTGCATCCACATCTATTACGTGATGTGATGCCTTGTTTTCGTAGCTTTCGTTGGGGTTCTTTCCGAGGTCTGTGGTCGGTGGGCTACTGGCTGATGGTACCATGGCTGCCCTCCATCTCCGCCAGAGCTCGGTCTTCTGACTCCAAATAAAAGAGGGAACTAAGGGATATGAACAAGGAAGAGGGTTAACCTTGTTGCGGGAAAATTTACCGCAACACAATCTTTGTGCACACATATACATATGTTATATGCACTCTATATATGTATGGTGCACTTAGTTCGTGCACTTAAATTAAACTGTTGACTTTAACTTTTAAATGAACTCAGCCGTATCTGGCTCGAATGGACAAATTTTTGCCGTTTGTTTGGCTGTTCCGTTTAGCAAAAATAAATGTAAAACTGAATCGATAAAAAAATTGTTTCAATACAAGAACTGTCGGTTAAACGTTATAAAAAAAAGATAGTTTTTCTTTATTTTACAAATCTTTCTTATATATGAATGTCTTGACATTTAAATTTGTATCATGAGATACAAAACATCTCAATATCGTTTTTAAACGTTTACATTAAATATTTCGAAATGATTGAATTAACATAATCTTATTTAAATTTAATAAACATAATAATTTATATTTTTGTTTCAAACCTAAACAGTGTCTGTAAATTAAGATTAAGGTTTAGATTTGTTGTTTTTTTCTTTTTGATTTGTTTTTCAATTTTAATTTAAGTTAAATTGGTGCACGTGAGAAAAAAAAGGCACTTCATTTATTAAAAATCACGGAGATTCCTCGAGTGCTGGCGCCAGAACTACGAAAGATTTTTTAAAAAATAAATCAGATTAATTAGAAGAAACGGCATTTGTTCTCCACCTTAAATGAAAATTAAATTTATCATTTCATTTTATTACACGAACAGTCATTAGTTTAAAAAACAATATTAAAAAAATAATAAAATAATAGCTCCCTGTCTATTTAAAGAACTTCAAAGATGAAAGTTGTCATAAGATAAGCACCTGCCTATTTCGTAGTATTTGATTTCCAATTAATTCGGAAAAGAATTTAATTTTTTCATTTGTGTGGAATAAACTTCGAATTAAAAGTTATTTCTGCAGAGTTTCGCTATTTTTCTGTTTTTGTAACCTGAATTGTCAAAAATTTTAATGAAAAACTTGTATTGACCATCCTAGAGATTCATAATAATTTACCTGAGAGTGACACCCTGGAAAAGATTGTTGCTGATTTCAACAACCGCTTTGAGGATGTATACCAATCCACCGCGGCGCTAACAGTACGTGTTGAGGTTCTTGAACAGACACCCGAGCCAATTTATTGTTCTGAACTTAAGAAAGGTTTGCTTTCTGCAACGAAAAATTTGTCATTTCGAACGTGAAAAGTTCTCCACTGATGTCATTTTCGTGGCGTTCCAACAAGAGCAGACGAAAATCTACATAGCTTTATGCTTTTCGCTCCACTGCACACCTACACCAGTGCCAAAACAAATCTTCCGCGTAAAAATCATAACAGATGCACACAGCCCAGCAATCATAATGCGATTTTCATCTGCGTCAGATAAAATTAAATTGCTAAGGTCCATCAACTCCGCGTATAAAAAACCAAAAAGTCGTTTTGGTTACACAATATTGGGTTGCAATCAGACGTGAAAATTCACCTCAGTAAAAGTCTTTCTGCACTCAATCATGAGAACTACCGGAAAGCTTTTCGATTGAAACACCAGAAGCAGCTGAGTTCTGTGTTTACCCGAGGTGGGCGTGTACATGTAGCAAAACCCAACGAAGAAGCTTTTTTGATCGATTCAATGCACAAATTGGATCCTGTTGCTGCAATCAATAACTAGTCTTAATATAATGAATCTCAACATTGTTTGTAAGCTACTTTCAGAGTCTGCACTTATATTATTTTTTTTATTCTGTTACCTGTTTACATTAAGTTTTGTAAAATTTTTATTTCTATCTGCTAGTCAGTTAAGAGTTCACTATGCTATTTGTTGCTTAAGCGTCTTAATGAGAGGTAAATTTCTCGTTGTTACCATCAATGGGTGATACCGGTGGATCTCTTTGCGGAAGCAATGGCTTGAATGATAACTTGCGCTTGCTTCTTTGTATTATTTGTGAACAGCGAGAGGGGCTTAGGGTGTGTCATATTAATGCACAAAGTTTATTGGGATTTAGATATCTGTTTGTGGATGCCAGTGCTGACGTTGTGTGTGTGTCTGAAACATGGTTTGACTCGATAGTTAGGGATGAGTCCTATTCCATGCACGGTTACAACATTTTCAGAGCTGACAGAAAAAATAAATTAGTGGAGGTGTTGCTATATATGTTCGCGATAATCTAACTGTTTATCCACTTATTGAGTCACGCCCCGATAGCCGTTTTGAGTACAAGTTTGTTGAAGTTGGAAAAAATAAATACCTTCTTGGTGTTGTGTACAGGCCCTATAAATATATTGATTTCACTTCTCTCTTTGACGTATTATGACGTTCTATCTACGTACTATTGTCTATGGTGACTTCAATTGTAATATCCTTGATTGTGCAAGTTTGTCTTCATTTATTGAGTCCATACGGATGCTGAATCTTGATGTTGTCAACTCTACAGAACCAACACACTATAACTGTTCTAATAGCACTCTCTTGGACATTTTCATCACCAATGATTTCCAAGATATATTTCCTACCCAGGTTTCTACTAGAAAACCCTTGACGTAAATGTTTAAAGACTTTAGACATTTGAACTAGGAACTACTTGAGCGAGATCTTATACGCCAGTTGGCAGCCAATATTTCACGAAACATCAGTTGACGTCCAAGTTGAATATTTTGACAACATGCTTGCATACCTTTTTGATAAACATGTTTTCATTAAAACGAAATCTGTTATATATAACAACATTACATGACTTACACCAGAAATTGCTGAGCTAAAGAATAAACGTGATGCGTGATGTACAAAACATGGAAATGATTTAGAATTCCTTTGTTCTTTGTCAGCTTTCGATTATTGCGGAATAAAGTAAATGCAAAAATAAGGGAATTCAAGTCTAGTTATTACGCTTAACGTTTCGACTGCAGGCTTCCGACTTAAACCTTGTGGACAAACTTTAAAGAGCTAGGTGTAGGATGTAACGTAAGATCCAAGCCAGATCGGGTCGATCTTGATGAATTAAATAATGAATTCGCTGTGGTTCAAATGAATCTGGGCCCCCGTCCACAATACATCCAAACCTTGCTGGCTGGCTGATTTGAATTCCGGAGAGTGGAACAAACCGATGTCGTTGAAGCCATACTGAAAATCATATCTAAGGCTGCTGGTAACGACAACATTCATCCACATTTTATTAAAATAATAAACATACTTCCAGGAATTTTATATATATTCAACAATATTATAACGGAATCAATTTTTCCGAGTGCTTAGAAGTAGACAAACATTATACCAATCCCAACTGGTATCTCATCAACGGAATAATGACTGATTGCTATTCTTTCATACTTATCGAAAGTCTTCGAAAAAATCATGCACCAACAAATTTCTAATTTTCCACAACGTGAACGAATTTTTTGCGCTTATCAATCGGAATTCCGAAAGCACCACAGCTGAACATCAGCTCTTCTAAAAGTATCCGTCGATATGTGAGTTGCAATTGACAACAAAATAGTAACACCTGCTGCTCTTCTAGATTTTTTGAAGGCTTTTGACACCGTGTGTCACGAGTTACTTATATTCAAGCTTACAAGCTTTTTTAAGAATAAAGAGCTCTCATGATTATAACTTATCCAAAGGCGGTTGTTTTATTTCTACAGTTTTTTTTACAGTATCTATTATCAACAAAGTTTACATCCACAGTTTTCTTTATCCCACATACAGGTTTTACTTTCACCGAATTATCAGTTTACATTTTGGTCCTTCTGAGCCATACCGGAACGAGTTCAAACAAAAAAGTTTACAACACAGTAAACTATTAAATATTAGCAAAATCAATTAAGTGTGTGTCCCTTTAACATAAAAATAAGAAATTGAAATAACAAGAACAGGTATCACAAGAATCAGAACTGCAGAGGAGAGAAGGTTCAAGATTGGAGGTTAATTCAAAGAAGAGCTTTAAGCAGGGAAATCCAGGAAAAAGGTTCCACAAATTACAAGATAAAAACCAAAGTGAGAACAATTTGCTCCTATATACACATATACTATAGTATTTAATAAATTTATAAAATAACTATTGGTGTATCGAAGTTATTTGTTGAGACCTGCAACAAAGTCTCAAAAAATGTTGAAAATTTTAACACGCGATCTTTTAGAAATTAATTTATCAAAAATTGAAGAAAGATTCGAGGCAATTTACAACAGTAAGGACATTGAAAAAGAAATTTTGGAACAATTAAATATAATGATGATATGAGTCTAAAAGGTCCCATGAAGTAAAATTTCCGAAGATCCGCCCGCTAAAATTTACAGGTACATATGAGAACAAGCGTTCATTCCACGAACAATTCCCTCCACTCGTTCGCAACAGTACTTCTTTATCTAAAATAGAAAAATTGTATTATTTGATTCATGTTGTAAATAAAATTGAAATTAATTAATCACGTAAATGTTGACGACGTTAGTAACGACTAAGCGTGGGAACTCTTAAAATCCCACTATGATCCTAAGCGTATTTTAGTCAGCCAAGAATTAAAGTTGTTTTATGATCGGTAGGAATTCGTAGGATAACTCAACGAAAATTGTGCATTCTTTAAAGAATATCGATCTGCCACTACAGCATTGGGATATTATTACAACTTTTTTGCTGTTGAAGAATCTTCCAAAGTCGATGCAGTCATCATGGGAGTCTTCTCTAGGAATAAACAAGGAAGTTCCTACATTCAAAGAATTTTCGAAATTTTTTAGAAACAGAATTACGTATTTTAGAAATAGTAGATCAGCAACAGAGCACGAAGTCCCCAATACAAAAAAGGTCTGACAGGAACGTATTCCATGCTTACACATCTGCAAAGGAAAATGTTAGTTGCAATACGAGCATGTGGCAAATTTTCAAATATAAATGTAAAAGCCAGGCAGCGTATTAGGTAATTGTTTTAACTGTTTCGGCTTAATTTTGCCAACAATTATTCACATTTTGATAAGTCAAACCCACAATCAGTCTTTCCTCCTTATCAATCACCATCCAATTAGATCACACAGCAATCATTCTCTCACTCTAATCAAACACACAAACATAAGCCCCCGCTCAGCCATCATCGCACCCACGAACTCATATATATTCAAATAACAATAACAATAGCACATTTTTACCCAAAAACTCAAACACACAGAATCTACACCAATTTCAAATACACCATATACGAGTATCAACTCAAATCAACCCAAATGCAGCTTCCTTTCATCCCTCTGATGAACAACAAGCATCAGCAAACTACTTTCATACAACCAACTACACCAACACTGAAATTTTAATGGCGACAGCTATCGTCAAGGTAAAAACTGCTTATGGTGAATATATAAACCTTCGTGCTTTGCTTGATCACGGATCGCAAGCATCTTTTATCACAGAGTCAGAAGCACAACTTTTAAGATTTAAAAAACAAAAAACATTTTTCGCTGTCAAAGTCTTAGGACAAGTCAGAAATGGTTCTTGTCATAACTTTGTGAAACTCGACTTGGGTTCTAGATACTCAGATTTTAGAACTTCTACATGAGGTTACGTTCTTAAAACCTTAACAGGATTTGTTCCTATTCGTGAGGTGTACCCATGTAATTGGAAACACAGGACCCAACACTTCGATCGCCATTCTATTATGTCGTGCCACGCTGCCTTCAAGGAGTCAAGCACGACCACTACACCACTAGACTCCATCCCCCTGGGATGGATTTCACCTTGCATTGTGAAGGCAAAAATCATCATGCAACAATTGTGGCTACAGGGACTATCATGTGATGACCCAATTCCAATGGAACTAAGAAGAGAATGGTTATATTTTCAGCAAGAATTGACCACAATTGAGAACATGCAGATTCCGCGGTGGGTGAATACGCAAGGAGATAATAAAGAGATCTGCCTCCAAGATTTGGACCGCAACGACCACACTCATCTACTCATATCAAAAACTAGAGTAGTGCCACTTAATACAATTTCATTGCCAAGGTTGGTGTTATGTGGTGCAATAGTCCTTGCGAAGCTTCTTAGTTATACCTTGTCAGTAATTCCAATGAAAGGTATAAGAACGTATGCGTGGACTGATTCCACAATTACTCTCTGGTTATCTTCACCCCCGTCTCGATGGAAAACGTTCATCGCAAATCGAGGAGCAGAAATTCAGCGTTTGGCTGCATATACCCAGCAAATGTAACCCAGCTGATCTTGTGTCGCGAGGTGTATTGCCATCAATACTTCAGAATAACACATTCTGGTAGAAGGGACCAGCCTTTATTCAAGAGCAATGGGAATTTTCGGTCCCCACACAGCCAACACAACTCTGCACGGAAGAAGAAAAACGAAAAGTTAAAGCTCTTCTCACTATAAATAACGAAAACGACGTCTTAAAATTAATTCAAACTCATTCGAAACTGATAAACACTTTAAGAATTTTGGCTTATGTACAAAGACTCGCAAACAGCACATAAAAAACAGAAAGAAATCTGTAAATCTGTAAAATCTGTTTTGTCAGCAAGTGAAATCAATAACAATTTACGCACAGTTGTACAAACGGTGCAGCAGGAAATGTTTCCGGAGCTTTTCAGTGGCTGCGAAAAAATAAGCCAACTGTTAAGAGTTTAATGGTACGAAAAGAAAACATCAATCGAACAGTTCTACCTTATTAGCCGCCAACAATCAGTCAAAAAAGTGACAATTTCTTTTTCTCATCCTTAGTTTTTGTTAACCCTTTTCCCCGTTTTTTTCTTCTTTGTTTTTGCTCACGATTGCCGTCTGCACGTGGTACAAAACATCTACTTTGTTTAAAGAAATCGAATAAAAGTTTTATAATTTCAAGCGTTATCTTTCTTACATTACTGGTTCTAAAAATCCGGATTAGCAAATACAATTGTATTTTTAAATTATATTCCTGTGAAAATACAACACTACAATATCGAAGAGAGCTTTCAGCGATACTGGAGCAGCAACTTTAACTTTTTGAGCTGATAAGTGATTTCGTCAAGGAGCTAGAAACTGGATCAATCACCAAGCAGAGAATTCAATCTCGAAAATGTGCACTCAGTGAAAATTGGACTTCTTTTAAAGACAATCATAAATCAATAATATCTATCAAAACAGCTTTAAAAGCAAGCCAGGAGTTCGAAGAGCAAAAGCATTTCCGTGCCAAAATGTATCGTGAGTGCTAGGAGAACTATTTGGAAGCAATGTCCACGCGGCTAAACGAGATTAATGCAAAATTCACCGCCACTCTCAAACACCTAATGGATATATCTGCTAACCCAACCGTCGCATCAAACGCTCGTCTTCCACAGCTCCAGTTACCAACATTCAACGGAGAGTACTCGGTATGGCTTCCACTAAAAGACATATTCATGGCAGTTATAGCTGCAGGTCCGGTGCTCACATGTGTTACCAAACTTCACTTCCTCAAGGGACCTCTCCTTGGAAGGGCAGAACAGCGCCGACAAAATCTTTCCACCATCGCGTCAAATTTTCGAGTCTCGTGGGACGATTTGGTCTCTTATTACGGTAACAAAAGAGTGCTTGTTGATTCCGCTATGCAAGCTCTATTCTCCCGTTCTGGGGACCACTATATCGTTCGAGCCTTCCACGATCAAGGTTCAGAAGTCAATCTTATTTCACAATATCTGCTCAAACTTCTTCAACTTCCTCGATCGCATACATCTTTATCAATTGTGGGAATAGTAGGTGAGTCATTAGCATCCCAGCCGTCGAAAGGATTAGTTTATTTAACCCTTCAATGCTGTGTTAATGACTTCATTTGTACAATCGATGCCTATATACTTTCCAAACTTACCAACTATTTACCTTCACATTGGCCGCATTAAAAAGATATTGAGTTAGCCGATCCCAATTTTGGTCAACCAGCTCTTATCAACTTAATACTTGGAGTCGAAATTTATGGCCAAATTCTGAAAAACGAGTTGCATAATCAGAATCAGAAACAGATAAGTCTGAAGCTTAATCCTTTCATTGTCGTCTATACTTAGATCTAAATGAGTTGGTGCAAAAGATTTGGGTGCAAAAAGAGACGCTTGGCGTGCGGAAGGTCAACTTACTCTGGAAGAGAAACAACTCACTCTCGGGACAAGGCAGGTACATCGTCCGTCTGGCCCTCAAATTACGGCCTCCAACATTTGGAGATTCTCGCACACCAGCACTTAAGCTGCTGAGAGAGAGAGAGACAGAGATCCAGAATTTCACTCCAAGTATTCCAAGTTTATTGCGGAATACGAAAAATTAGGACACATAAAGTTGAAACTAGTTGCAGACAGAGACTGGTTCGGGTAAGAGGACGAGATCTTGTATGTTAATCACCTCTCTCGGAATCAGTTATTGGCATCTGCAAGTCTGAAGGTGGCGAGAACAGAAGTTTCCTCCAATTCTTCCAAAAAAGCAAGTAAGTCAAAAGAAAGTTTGAACGAAATGTTGAGGACAATAGGGGGTAAAACTCTTCCACCTCTCAATTTTCCCGTAACTGTTGCTGATAATATTAGAGACATGATGGCGGTTCAATATTTTGAAATACTGTATGTCCAAAAACTGGCCAAAGATTGAATTAACCAAACTGGAACTACGGGTGTTTTTGGCCATTTTCATCGTATCTGGCTACAACTCCTTACCAGAAAAGGCAATGTATTGGCAGACAGGTGATGATATAAGCAACAACGCGATGTATGAAGCCATGAGGAGGGATAGATTTGATACTATTATGAAATGTCTTCATTTTCAATCAAATTTGGACTTGGACGCATCAGATAAATATTGCAAACCTAGACCGCTCATTTCGCATCTACAAAAAAGTGTATGCACAATTATCAACCCATAGAAGCTATTTCCCACGATGAAGCTATGGTTGAGTATTTTGGAAAACATAGTTGCAAGCAAGCAATTCGAAACAAACCAATACGGTTTGGATATAAAGTATGGTGTCAAAATTCTCCATCTGGCTATCTGATAGCATTTGATCCATATCAGAGAAAGACGTATAGAGGAGATGAGACAATGTAAAATACTTTTGGAAAATGTGCCTCTACAATCCTTCATTTACTTGATGGGTATCCTATAAATGAATCCACATTTCCTTATCAGATTTATAAGTTAAGATAAGATAATTTATTTATTCTATTTCAAATTTACATTATTATACAATTAATTATTCATTCAATATTAAAAATTCAATAATTTAAAAGGTACATTCACAGGTATTAAGATAATTTTCTAGAATTTTAACCATGAATTTTGCAGTTAATATACTTTATGAACAGATTGAAATGGTGTCTTTTGAACACTAAGTGGTACTTGGATTACCAGTGGTAAGTGCATTATTTATTGAATATATTAATTAATTTCATGAAAGCCGCGATAACAGAAAGAAGAAATTTTCACTACATGCAATGAAAACTAAACAGTATGAAAAGAAAGGCAAAAATTTGGGGGCAAAAAGATGAATACGTACGAATTGTAATGAAACACATATAAAGATGTGGATTGGACTTTGGATTGGCTGCTTAAAACCAGTTCTTTAGTACGGAGAGGTCAGTAATCATTTCTGTTTTTAAGGTATCCGCACTAGTAGTGACGTAGGAGAGACCCAAATCATCAGCAAATGCTCTAATATATCCCTTTAGTGTTAATTTAGAAATCGAGTTTATATAAATAATAAAGAGGAAGGGCCCAAGGACCGATCCTTGGAGAACGCCAAGCCCGGGGCTATCTAAGGACGAGTTTAGAGTAGCGTTTACACGCATAAGCTGTTTATGGTTTTGAAGGTATGATAGGAACCATTAATTAATATTGCTTCTGAATCCAATTCTATGAAGAATTTTTATTAAGAGCTGATGATTGACTAGATCAAATGCTTTTGTTAAATCAAGGAAAAGAGCTGCAGTTTTTTTACTCTTGTCGAGTCCATCGTGAATATCTTCTAAGAATGATAATATGGCATCTTCAGTAGACTTGCCTTTGACAAATCCAAATTGATTCTTGTTCAAGATTTTAAATTTATTGAGGAACTTAAGCATTCTATTTGTAATTATTTTCTCCAAGATTTTTGAAAGGTCTATAGTTATTTGGATCACATTTGTCTCCCTTTTTGATTATTGGAACTATTATAGAGGTCTTAAGACACTCCGGGAATATACCACTTTCAAAACTGAGATTAGTTAAATAAGTTAACGGCTTTATGATGTGGTCACTCATTTTTTTTACGACTAAGCTTCTAATACTCGTACTATCAATCCCACATGCATTTTTCATTTTTAAGTTGGATACAACAAGATATACTTCATTTTCAGATACAGTACCAAAAAAGAATGTTGAAAGGACTTCGTTGTCTAGAAGATATTCCGAAGCACTTATTGCATTAATATTGCAAGAATTTGGTTTGGAATTTTCGGCAATATTTCCGAAGAACGAGTTTAAATTGTCGGCCATTTCTGAATGATTTGTAGTGGTTATACTATCAGAAAATCTTAGACATCTTATGGCTTTGTCAACATTATTTTTACCAAGCAGTTCATTAAAAATGTTCCATTGCTGTTTTGGATTACATCTGCATTCGTTAAACTTATGTATATTGTAGGATTCTTTTTGTATATTTATGTACTGCAGTATAACTTTTCGCATCCTTTTAAACTTTTTTTATTGAAGACATATGCATTTTATTTTTATTTTTAATGTAAAACTTGTTTTTTTCTTTAATTTTTTCGCAAAGTTGGTCAGTCATCAATGGCTTAATTTTTTGTGGTCTACGTTTAGGATTTGAACACCGACTCAGAGCCATATAGTTAGAAAGAATCTTCACAAATACGCTAAAAGACTCTGAAGAACAAATATTGTTATAGACACTATGCCATGTTTCCTGTGACAAATATTCCTTCAACTTACGAAAATCAACACGTGAAAACTCACCCACTTTTTTCGATCATTGTTTAATGATTTTCCCAAGAGATTGACGAGCGATACACCTGTAGCATAGTGATCGGTTATATCCTATTTAAGTACAAACGGACGAACATTTAGAATATTGTTTTTCGTGCGCAGAAAAATATGCTCAATACACGTTTTGCAACTATCAGCTGCTCTTGTTATCTCATTAAGAATAGATTCAAAACCCAAGGAACACAAAAGGATTATATAATTATCACAACTCGAAGGAAAGTTCAATATGCCAATATTAATATCACCAACAAAGCAAATATTGTGACTGTTCATCCCACTAAGATGGTCTTCAATTTCCTTCAGAAAAATATCCCTGTGGTCAAACTGCAGCCGATTCATGCATATAATATCCAAAGAAATATCATCAATTTGAGGTTTTATGATAAGAGAATCTGCACTAGTTAGATCAGGCGTAGAGAATTTCGCGACCGTTAAATCGTCTTTGACAAAAGCTACTACACCACCGGCTGGATACTTTTCATTGCATTTTCCGTATGGAATATAGCCCTCAATCGAGAAATTGCTTAAAAATCCAAATTTCACTTAACACTTTTACATGTGGTAGAACTGGAAAACAACTGTAGAAATATGAGCAAAAGCTATCAAAATTAGTTCTCATACTTATAATATTCATGTGGAAAATGGTAAAATCCTTTAAGGATGATTACGAGTATTAATACAAAGATTGTATTAACTATTGTTTCATTACTTAAACTAATATTACTGAGATCAATTAATTCGTTGTTACGTGACATAATAATAAAAAGAATAAAAAATATTAAGTCTTAATCATAAATCATTAAGATCATCAAGACACTTAATATATTTGGTATCCATACCAGGTTTCCGTCTCATCATAATTTTACCAAATCGTACCCAAAGAAATTCATAGTTGTAATTATTTTTTGCCTTTTTTGCTTCCTCAGCAGTGCTTTAGATTCGCCTGATAACCAGCTGTTGATGAGAATGTTACCTTTACATGAAGAAAAGATATTCTTCGCATCGATCGGTGACTTCTTGGCATGTGAAGCGGCTAGAATTTGATCTTTGAGCCGATTGCTACGTAATTGTACCACCACAGTGCCAGTAGGTTTCCCTTTGCTCCTGTTTATAAAACGTATATCAACATCGTCATCTGCTATCTGCACACCTACACCTTGGTTGACAATTTGGATAACCGTATCACGCAAATTTTCTTTCTTCAAAAAGGGCACCTCTCGCAGTTCGATGTAGTTTCTGTGTATCATATACTCAGCATATACTCAGCATTGCAAGTTTCTCTCCAGACTCCTTGAGTTGAAGTTTTAGCTGCTCGTTTTCTTTTTTCATTTCAGCTAACAATTGCGTCGACTGTTCCAAGGTCACAAGCTGCACTTGCATAGATTGTATGGTTTGTACGAATGTCGCGAGAGTTGCACTCAATTCTATTACTTGGAGATGAATGGCCTCAACAGTAACATTGTTGTCGTCACTCCCGCTGCTGGTAGCACACATTGAAGAAGACATTGATAATCTACGCGGATCATTTCTTTTTTGTTTAATACAAATTTGACAAATCCACGGTTTGTTTGATTTTGTTATGAAATCTACATCAGCAGGTTGTAATTTTGCACAATTAGCATGCATAAGACAGTTTCAGTCACTGCAGATAATCTTGCAGGAGTCTCTCACTATTTTTACACTACAAATTTTACAACTCATCGTCTATGACTTAACTCTTCGGCGGCTAAACACGAACTTATTGTGACATTGTGTTCACAACATATCCGCTGCTAAGTGAATTGAAGCAACGCGATTATAGTACAATTGCACAGGCACTATAAGTGCTAACCGATTGGGGATTTCTTGTCCTCTTACCAATCCGACGGATTTTGAATAGATGGAAAGAGGCTCAACCTAAATTGCCACTTTGAAGTAGAATGACACTACCATATTTTTGAGCCGGTGGAAGGATAATTCTGTTGTCACAGTTGCCTCCACATCTTTTGCAGCTGATCCAAGAAGCACTGTTAGCAGATACTTAAAGAGCGAAAAAAAAATGTTTCTGTTGATATCCCTCATGCTATTCGAAATCATAACCAGAACATGGGCGGTACCAACTGTATGAACCAGAACATAAATGAATATCGCATATCCATCCGCGTAAAAATAATGGTGGTGGGTATTATTCACATGGATGTTGGATGTCTCTGTTCAGAATGCCTGGTTGCTGGCACGGGCTCTTTCAAACTCAAAAAAGATGACCCAACTAAGCTTTCGCAGTGATTTGGCCATGTCCTATTTACTGCAATCAAAACATCATCCAAAAGGACACAAAAGATTTGCATATATTCCCGGAGCTCAAATAACTCGTTTCGACCAAATGCCCGATTTGTTAAGAAAACTGCTAACAAAAAACAGAGACGATGTGCAGGAAATGGCTGCAAGTCAACTGTACGGACAGAGTGTTGCAAGTGTAATGTGGGATTATGTATCACGTGTTTTCAACCATATCACACTGCATAAATTTTATTTGTTCTCTTTTTAAAAGCTCTGAAATATGTTAAGCTATTTTCTTTTCGTATAAAATCTTTCTTTTTTACAAATACAAATTAATTTTTAATACTATTTTTTATTGTTTGAACTCTTATTCTCCTAGTGTCATCATATGACGACACCCCGTTATATCGTATTCATATATCTTTTGAAAAATTTGGACTAATTTTAATACGTGTTGGTCCATTTCGAGATACAGTGGTGAGTTTCATTACCAACTTCATTAACAACTGTAACTTATGGAACGGATTCCAGCTGAGTACACAAAGCGACTGGTTCTGTCTCACGCAGCTCGACTCTTCGACTCCTTGGACTAGCTCCCTCCAGTAGTTGTTAAGGCGAAAATGTTTATTCAAGAATTGTGGCGAGACCATCTAGACTGTGACTAACCAATTCCTGCAACCCTCGAAATTCGTTGGAAAAACTACTCAAATCAACTTCAGGACTTGCCGATGATTTCCGTTCCTCGTTCGAAACTAGTTGAGTCGTTTACTTACGAGTCATCAATAGCAGCGGAACCCAAGTACCAATTCTTTACTCCAAAACAAAGTTGGCACCAATTACCAAAACGGAGCAACCATCTAAAAGGTCACGGATGGTGCGGTTAACCACTCCAAGATTAGAGCTGTCAGCGGCACTACTTTCAGTGCGACTTGTCCAACATCTACTCAGTGTCTTAAAACTGCAAGAGTTTCCAATTCATCTCTGGACGGATTCCAGTACCACCTTGTTTTGGATTCCAGGTGACCCAACCAGATGGAAAGACTTTGTTCGGAGCTGGGTGAATCAAATCCAAACCGTTCTTCCTATAGCAAACTGGCATCACATACCTGGTGAGGATAACCCGGCGGATCTGGCGTCTAGAGGTTCATCGCAGAGACATCTAGCCGAAAGCAGCCTATGTTGGCAAGGACCATCGTGGCTGAAACCCAACGAGGATCATTGGCCTAAACTACGCCTAACACCAGATGTAAATATAGATCAAGAAGAACTTCATCGCTCAGTCGTAGCTTCTGTGAAGAAAGACATTATTATCTCTTGGGATCTCATTCAACGGTATTCATCTCTAATCAGACTGCTGCGAATAACTGCATGGTGCATGCGAGCGGTAGTTCTTTTTCGACAAGGTTCACGCAGGGCAACTTCTTTAAATCAACCTTCGCCACTCACGCCGAGTTAAATGAAGCTAAAATATTTTGAATTAAGAAGACTCAAAACATTTATTTTAAAGCTGAATTTAACCAACTGTCTAAACTTGAGCCAATTTCAAAAAATAGTTCTCTTTATCATCTTATTCTATTTATAGATTCGCAAGGAATCCTGCGGAGTGGCGGGCGGCTTCGCAATGCCAAAATTGATGCGGATATGAAACACCCGATTGTCCTATTGTGCGGCTTGGTGGCCGCAATCCAGTGCGCACATTTGTTCATCGCTGTGTCATCTGCGATCGACATCGAGCTGTGACAGCTAAGCAGTTGATGGGCCAACTTTCGTCGCCTTTCTACATTCGGGTGTGGACTACGTTGGACCGTACACCTTAAAGGCGTGGAGAGGACGAACAAAAAAAACTTACAAATCCTACCTCGTCATCTTCGTTTGCTTTTGCTCATCTGCAGTGCACTTAGTATTAGCAACAGACTATTCGACCGAAGGATTACTTGCACCATATAACAGGTTTACCATTCGCCGTGGTATCTGTGCTACACTCACACGTGACTCTGGCTCTAATTTTGTTGGAGCTGATGCAGAATTAAGGAGGCTGGTTACAATCGCTTCGAAAGATTCTCACCATGAAGCTGATTAGCTAATGATAGAACCAAGTGGATCGGGGGGCAATGGGAGGCGGTGGTTAAGTTTGCCAAGTTTCACATAAAGAGAACCATCGGAGAAACTCTCTTAACATATGAAGAATTTACCACACTGCTGTTACAAATAGAAGCTGTTCTCAATTCTCGCTCCATTTGCCCACTCACTGACGATGCTAGTGACATGGAAGCATTAAATCCGGGCATTTCATAGCCGCCGACGCTATCAACGCTGTTCCATAACCGTCTCTTGTTCATCTTCAAGACTCTAAGTTATTTCGGTATCAACTTCTTCGCAAAATGCTTGAACAGTTTTGCTGGAGATAGTCAGTCGAATATCTTCACGTCTTCAAGAAATTGTCAATTGGCAAAATACTGAACAACCCATAAAAGAAGGAACTCTGGTTTTGGTTGCTGACGAAAGGTACCCACCAACTAAGTGGCCCCTAGGTATAGTTATTTCACCACATCCTGGCGCCGATGGACATACAAGGGTGGTAAGAGTCAGGACGCCAGTTCCCATCATAAACCAAGAGACGTCAAATCAACGTCTTTAATACATCGAGGCGGGCGGAATGTTAAGAGCCTAATGGTACGAAAAGAAAACATCAATCGAACCGTTCTACCTTATTAGCTGTCAACAAACCATCAAAAAAGATACATTTCCTTTTTCTTATCCTTAGTATTTGTTAACCTTTCTTTCCGTTTCGCCATCTCCTTTTTTTTGTGCTCACGATTGCCTTCTGCACGTGGTACAATACATCTACTTTGTTTAAAGAAGTCGAATGAAAGTTTAACAATTTCAAGCATTATTTTTTTTACACAAACCAAGGCGTACAAATCCCTCAACCTTATTATGAATAAAGAAGCCGTCATAAGAATAGGAGGAAGACTAGAGAATTCTGTTTCTACTTATGACCAGTATGTCTATTACAAATGTTGTGTTTAATAAATACTAAATACTAAAATACTAAATACCTTCAAAAATTAATGCAAAAGTGTAAAGTGTTAATCCATATCAGGTATAAGAAACAAATAAAAATAAAAATAATGCCTCTTGATAAAAGAGTTTGAGCATTATTTGTTCGATCCTCAAGAAAGGAGACCCTCTGAACTGCACCAACTACAGAGGCATCAGTCTCCTTGACATCGCATACAAGATTTTATCTGCAGTGTTGTGTGAACGCCTGAAACCCTTCCTCAACGACCTGATAGGTCCATATCAATGGGGCTTCAGGCCAGGAAAATCCACCATCAACCAAATATTTACACTACGGCAGATTTTGGAGAAAATCTATGAGCTTCAGATCGATTCACACCACCCATTTACCGATTTTAAGGCCGCGCATGACAGCATCTATAGAGACGAGCTGCACAGAGCAATGTACAGTTTCGGCATCCCTGCCAAACTCGTCCGTCTTTGTGACGATGGAGAATGCACGCACTTCCATCAAGGTCGGTCAAGACCTCACTGAGATTAAGACAAGGCGATGCTCCGTCATGCAATGTTTTAAATATCATATTTAAAGGAATAGTGCAAAACTCACGGGCAATTATAGGAGACACAGTCTTTCAAAAGTCCATCTAATTACTCACAAACGTCGACGATATTGACATAATCGGAAGAAAGCAGCGTGATCTCAGTGGCGTTTTCGCGAGTATATAGCGGTCAATGAGGGCAAGACCAAGTATATGCTGTCAAGCAATGGCACTCAACACCGACTTCTCGGACAGAACGTCACCTTTGACAGATATAACTTTGAGGTACTTAAGTACTTTATCTACTAGGCTCCGCTATAAATTCAGATAACGACACGAGCGCTGAAATCAAATGAAGAATAACTCTTGCTTCTTTGGGCAAGTATACACGGTAGACTATTTAATGTATTATAAGGATATACCCTTTTCAGAAAAATGATAACATCCGAAACTTCCAGAGATAGACGTAAGAACTCAAGTCAACAGTTTGTTTACTTTTTTAGTAATTCAGAAATTGTTAAAGTAGCATAAAATAATAAAATAAATGCATTTTATTTTTCACTAAGAATTCAATTGTAAGGTGTCAGTATTCATTGTAAGTAGATTGAATTTTTTTTGTAATTTGGGTATCGCTCCTAAAAATAACCTACTTGCTTTATGCAATAAGATAAGATTTTGATTTGCTCCTGCAATTTCTCAAGTGTAATAGTAATATGTTAGTCATATTTTTGGTCCTCTCATTACCTATGTAATTTTCTGGCTTGAGCAAATGTAAGTTTGCCCGGTAACCACCCTCTAATGACTTCCGCCCAAATTGTTTCGGAGAGAGCGGAAGAGATGGTAGATCAAAGGGCCGTGGTCTGAAGAGTACGATGGGTGCTGCATAACTTTCTAGCCAAATGAATTCAGCTTTTGTTTTGTCACTGAAATTGCGTGTTGTCTGGCGTTGTCATAATGGAAAACAATGCCCATCCCGTTCGCTAACTCTGGCCGTTGTTTTTACAAAGCTTACTTTAAAGTATCGAGCTTAGAGAAATATTTTATGCCATTTATTGTCTGATTGCTTGGAAGCCACTCGAAGTAAAGGACACTTCGCCAATTGAACTGAGGCTCAGGTAATAGTGAAGACCGGAAGGTCCGGTGTTCGAATCCCAGCCATGCCCAAAAGACTTGCAGTTTTTCACTTAACAAAAAGTCAAGAAAGATGTGGAGTTGACTAGAATACAACAACAAGCCAGCTCTCACTAATATTGAGCCCAAACATCTTTCTTCTCTCTCTGTCCCAATTTTAGAAAAAACTTAACACATGCTGAGGCATTATAGGTGTATTCGTACCCACTTGAGTGTGAAGTTCTTTAAGATGCTTCTTGCTTTGGGATGCAAATCTTGTTTACCAATCGATTTCACCAGGAGCCCACCATGAACGCCGAATATTGTTGTAGGTAACCCATTTTTCGTCTCCTGTAACCATTCCTTTCATTAAACCCTCAAGCGAGTGCCATCTCAACAAATACTCACATACCATTATGCGATCCATAATGTTTCTATCCCTGAGTTCGAGAGGAACTTAAACATTCACATTTTTTTTCATATTTCAAGCCTTTTCAGTCTTTGCAAAACGGTTGTATGACAGATCTTTAATCGCTGAGCGATCTCCCGTGTCGTCAAGTGCCCGTCAATTTAACTGCAAACAAGCTTTGACTGTCATCTGTGGTGGGTGGATGAAGGGATCTCTTGCTGACTGTGAAAAATGGATTGTATTGGGTATATAACTTAATTCGCGTGTTTTTTTTTTTCAAAATTTGAACGTTTATTTAAGAAAAACATGTACAGTAGTAATATTCAAAGTATTGCCCATCTGAAGATATGACTTTTTCCCATCTGTCTGGCAATTTGTGGATCCCATCCCAAAAGAACTGCTCCGGCTTGGCAGCCAAGAATGAATCAAGCCAATTTTTGATATTCTGCTCTGATGTGAACCGTATTTCAGTGAGTGCGTCCTGCATCGACCGGATTAAATGGAAGTCAGAAGAGGCAAGGTCTGGGCTATAAGGCGGGTGGGGTAAGACTTCCCATCCACTGTTTTCCAAATAGTTTTTAACCGGAATAGCAACGTGGAGCCGAGCGTTGTCATGATGGAAAATTATTGCCTCGTGTTTGGTCGCATATTCCGGACATTTTTCGGCTACTGCTCTCTTCAAATGGATTAATTGTGTTCAGTAGCGGTGTCCATTAATAGTTTCACCCGGTTTTAACCGCTCATAATACAGCACACCCATCTGATCCCACCAAATACAGAGCATTACCTTCGCGCCATGGATATTCGGCTTGGCCGTTGATTTGGCTGGTTGGCCGGGTTTCACGTATGATTTTTTTGCCCTTGGGGTTGTCGTAATGGATCCATTTTTCATCACCAGTAACAATCCGATGCAAAAATGCCTTCCTTTTGTGGCGTTCCAGCAGCATTTCGGACATGCAAAACCGACTTTCGACGTCTCTCGGCTTGAGTTCATGTGGAACCCGATTTCCTTGCTTTTGAATATATCCAGCTGCTTTTAACAGGTTTGAAATGGCTGCTTGTGTGACACCCAAGGATTCTGCGAGCTCATCTTGTGTTTGGCAACAATCTTTATAGAGTAATGCTTCCAGTTCTTCATCTTCAAACTTTTTTGGCTGCCCAAGACGTTCATCGTCTTCCAAGCCAAAATCACCACTTTTAAATCGTGCAAACCGCTTTTGGCACGTTTGCTCAGCTATAAACATGCGTCACCATAAACTTCCATCCAAATACGATGACTTTCGGCAGAAGTTTTCTTCATATTAAAGTAATGAAGAAGAACTCCCCGCAAAAACACTTTTTCAGGCACAAAGTTCGACATATTTGAGTGAAAAAAAATTATTGTTTCAAATGAATGACATATACTGAAATGACGTACAATGACAGTAGCTTTCCAACGCATGTTCCAATGGAATAATAACAATGGAATAATACAACTTACTCCATCTCTAAGCAAACCGCACGAATTAAGTTATATACCCAATATCTCAGTCAAAATAACGTTATTAAAAAAATCACCTTTCTCTACGCCCTTGATGTGGCATCTCTTATTCCTAAGTTCGCGCTGCATGTACAAAGAGATTGAGTAATGCATATGTAACAACAATCAATATAGACGACAGATCAGAAAACGAACAGGAACAATCTGAGCTATGATTGAGTACATAATAACATGTTGGTTTCATAGGCTACGCATTTTCCCGTTGTTTTGTTTGTTTTCTTCCTTTTTACCTTCGTTCGTATGTTACTAACTGAGGAATTCTTTTGCTTGGTTGTGACAACGATGATGGTGAAGAAAAGTTTCGTTGTGTTACAAGATGTGCATTGTGCATTGTTGCGTTGAAGTGCGAGAAGCATCTTCTCTCAAGTGTTTGTTCTTTTTTTTTGTGTAAGAATTAGTTTATTATTTTATTGTTATTCGGGTACGTATTTCGTGTTGTACTCGTATTTTGTTTATTCATAGCTGACTTTATTTTTCGATTTGATTATATGAATTGTTGGTTTGTAATTTGTATGTGTTTTTTTTTTTTTTTGGTTGCTTCCAAGGATGTGGTAATCTTCGTGAAATACTAATAGCCCGTGCCATCAGCATGCACGATTCGCAAACCCAAGCACTCGGTTTGAATACGCTTACGTACTTACCCACCCTCTGCACTCTTCTACCACTTTCCCCGCGGATCTCCCGCTAGGTATTACCTCGTGGAGCTAGCAAGCAATTTATGCTACTCGGGTGCTCCTGTTTGTTCGGCTGGTTCTGCCGCTCTTCTTTCAGTTTCTATTCTCTGTAGCTCGATCTGCACCGTTTTTACAAGTCCGTTGCTATCTGGCTAGTATTTCTCCGACCCCATCATTCTCTTAATGGGGGGTCTGGCAGATTTGCTCTCCATTCCGCGAAGGGTCCGCAAAAGAAAATTGCGTGCTTCGCGTCCTCCTCTTGGTTTGGGCACTCGGGACAATAGGGGGAGTTGGCATGTCCAAATCTGTATTGATATTGCAGTTTCCTTTGGCTCTGTTCAACCATATATCGATTTTTGGAATCAAGGTATGTCTCCCTCTGCCCTTTGTGGCATTATCTCATCAACATTGCCATAGAGCTATTGAACGTATCCTTTCTTCCTGTTTCATTCGCCTTACTGCCCTGGTTTCAGTTGGCATTGAGGTTTTCCTGTCGTGAATTCTGCTCATCTCCTCCGCGTAGATGTCGATGGGTATCATTCCAGCGATGACAAATACGGCTTCGTCCAAGATCATTCAATAGCCGCTTTTTGTCCTTAGCGCAAAAAGTCTGTATACCATTGACAATTTCCGGCATGTTCAAAACTTAGCTGACCACTTTAGCTAGGAAGATCCTTTTTGCGTATCCAGGACCGCCAACATTCGGCAGTATTCTAGAGAGTGCCGCTTGTATTGATGACGCTTTTTTTCAGTCCACATATTGTTTGAACCGTATTTGGTTGTTCAATATCACTCCTAGGTATTTTACCGATTCCTTCGATCGGATGTTCTAGTTGCCGACTTGAATATTGATATTTTCCACGGTTTTCCTGCTTGTAATAAGAACCCCTTCCGTTGTGGTCCGCCAGTTCGAAAACCGCAGACTCGAGCCACTGCTTTATTTTAATAATGGCTGCGTTTGTGGTTGACTCGACATCGTGTGTGTGTTTCGCAAAGACCACGATAGCTATATCAGCTGCGAAGCCTATGATATTGACTCCTTTTGGCAACCTTAATAGCAACACTCCGTCGCACACTAGGTTCCACAGGAGTGGACCTAGCACCGACCCTTGCGGTACCGCGGCGGAGATGGTCTTGTATTTAACCCCTTCATTCGTGTTATATCGTAACTTCCTGCTCGTGAAATAGCTGGCGATTATCTTTAGCAGGTAGTAAAGTGTTTCCATTCTTGCAAGTGATCGGCTTATTTGAGACCAGTCGGCCGTGTCAAACGCGTTTTTGGCGTACAATATCACCACCGCACTTTTATGAGCCCCATCTCCAGGAGTGGAGCCCTTCCGGTATGACCCCTCTATGACTACAGACGCAATGTCGACTACTGATTGGATAGTATCTATCGACCGTGGAGCGTGACTTTCGGAATCCAAACTGGTGGTTTAAATTGGCTCTCTTCCCCTTTGCTACATTCAGCGGTCTCTCGTAAATTATACGCTCAAAGAACTTTCCAATTGTGTATAGAAGACATATTGGGCGGTATGACGATGATTCCTCTATTGGTTTATTTTCCTTGAGCAATAGCACTAAGTGTTGCAACTTCCACGGTTTTTGTGTTTTTTTTTTCTTCGATTACGCCGAAGGGATGTGGAACCTCTCATAGGTACCAGTGACCCGTGTCACTGAGTATGCACGATTCACAGCCTTACTATATTCTTATTCAGGTCTGCACCTACGTACTAGTACCACATCCCGCACTTCCACCTCTCTCCCCACGGGACTGCCGTTAGGTACTACTTCGTGGGGCTGGTAAGCAATTTAGATATTTAGATATTTATTTATATAGGAAACGCTGTACATCAAGATAAACTTATAATTACTACAGGATATGAGATAACAAAATATTACGTATAATATGCAAAGTAAGCTATGACAATTAGTCAGAAAAAAAACAGAAGAAACAATTTAAAAATGAATATAAAATTAGAAATTAAACATTAGATAAAAGCGCAATCAAGGACTAGGTAAGAGTTGATAAAAACAAAAAAGATAAAAAAAGGAGGTTAATCAGTTCAATTTGGAAAGATGTTCAAAGCAGACAGTAAGAAATTTTCTGTGTTCGATTGTTGACCTCACGTGATTGGGTAGACTGTTCCGGAGTCTGACAGCATTTATGAAAAATTGCCTGCGTGATGTCAAGCAGGTTTATGTGGAATATACGCAATACAATATAGCGATTAGACGAGCATAAGCTTGTTTTATTTAATAAATAGTTAGGTTTTTTCTTGTGAACTATTTTGAAGATTAAAGAACAGCATCGATACTTAAAAAAGGTATCCAGGTTACATCCAAGAAGTTGAAGAGCTTCAGATAAAATATGATCAAACCGACGAAGATTGAAGACAAATCGTGCAATAGAATTGAAAGCGACTTTTAGTTGTTGAAGTGAGGTGGAATCAGGATCTGCAAACAGCTCACAGCTTGTCGTTTATTTTTGCTACAGCATCCTTAACAATGTCAATGGGAAAACTAAGGTACAATTGAACATCATCGGCTACTATATAAATCGACAGTGGGATAAAACGGAACGAAAAGGTAGGTCATTGATGAACAAAGAGAACAGTAATGTAATGTAAAGACTTTTACATGAAACAGCTTGCAAGCGATTAGTCATATATGAATAAATTAATTTATTAGAAGTGTAAGAAAAGCTAAAATATATCCGAAGTTTATCACAGTGGATATTAGGATTAACACAGTCAAATGCTTTGGTGAAGCCAAGTAATGTTGTCATAGAATCATCATCAGGCATCAATTGCCTGTCTTATATCGTCAGAAACTTTTAATAAGGCAGGTGTGCAGCTGTGCCCGTAGCAGAAACCTGACTGCAGAAGGTTAAGAAGCTCTTCGTCTTTAATGAATTCTTTTATTTGGTTGCAGAAGATAGATTCAAAAACTTTAGATAAGAAAAAAAGTATAGCTATAGGTTTTAATTCTGAATTTGGGTCGTTTTAGGAATTGGAATGATCTTAGATTTTTTCCAGACAGAGGGGTACTGTGCGATTTGATAAGACGTGTTTGAATAGGTACATGTTTGCTATACAGGTAGTTAATTGCGGTGTTCAAGAATTCGGTTTGTTTATTAACGTCAAAAGTAAAGAAAATTATGTTCCAATCAATTGACGAACAATCACTAAAAGGACTTTCAACATTGATACTGCGGAAATCGCTGTACTGAATGGGCTGCGCTAAGTTTTTATTCACGTATCAGTCAAATATGAGATCGTGATACGAAAATACGGGGAAAGATAACTGACTAAAACCATCAACAACACTTTGATCACTAACTAGGAACAAATCTAACAAAGACGGTACATAGTTCAGCTTGAAGTGAGTTGGCTCATTATAGTTAACGAAAGAAAGGCCAAAAGAGTTCATCGAAGTTTTGAGAGAATCGGATGAGGATTGCATAAGATTTATATTTAAATCTGCAAAAAGGATGAATTAAGGTGCAAGATGAGATATTTCTTCCACAATTGGGGAAATGACACCCGAACGATGCATTTATTCTCGCCGTTGAGGATATCGGTAAAATAATAGTCGCAAGGCTGGGAGCCATCCGAATGCCTAACGTGACTAGACCTGATATAGTCCCTAACATACATAGCAAGGCCTCCTCCAGTTGTGTGAGTACGATCAGTTCGGTAAGGTTTTTTAAATCCCCTTAAAGTAAATAAATTACTCTTCAAACTAGAATTAAACCAAGTCTCGGAAACGCACACAACATCAATTATATTGTTCTCAAAAATCATTCTGAACTCATTAAACTTATTCACAAGACTCTGCGCATTAATATGGCAAATATGCAGACTATTACTACTTTTGCAGATGGTATTTAGTAGAAATCTATTTTTTTCATATATGCTGTCGAAGCCAGTATCATTCTGCTGGTCATGGTGAAAAAAAAGAAGAAAAACCCACAGCTAAGTTTAAATCTAACACGGATAAATTAATAGCATTACTTTTACATGCTAGGAAGAGAAACGACAAATAGCTTGAACATAAAGTAAATAGGTAATTGGTAAGAACAAAGAAGAAAAAACTTGGTGCGTTATGGAAACAAAATTCAAAAAATACGATGAGAGAAAAATATATAACGTAATTAGCTAAGATTTTCATTGGTACACAGATCATTTTTGACGTCAGGTCCGATTGCATTCCTCAGATCTCCAATGTTGTGGATGATGAGTGGAGCCTAGTTATTTGCGGTGCGAATGTTAATTTGCCCATTGAAGGCAAGTGAGATTTTCGTTTAAGCTTTAATGCATGTCGCTGCAGTTGGTTATTTGTTTTCGTCAGACTGTCATTGACAAAAAAGCTTTTCAGTCAATCGATTCCGACGTCGCAAAGCTTTAAGGGAGCTTTATTATTTCATGCTATGCTTCGTGTCACGTTTGTAGCTCTTTGCTTTTTCGATGAGAAGCATTTATTTCTTTCGTCGTTTGCTGTTAGGTATAATTTCACGGCGTTGATTAGCTTATCACGCCTGACGACATCTGGTAGCCGCTTCCTGCCTCTTTCCTACTAGATGCGGAGTCTAGCGATTGTGTCTCTTCTTTACCTTTCGAATCTTCTCAGTTCGACTTGCACCCTTGTTATGAGGGAGCAGGTCTCTGACCAGTCGTTCTCAGATCCCGTCATATAGCTTATTATATGCTGCGGGCTAGGTAGATTAGCAGCGCACGCTGTAAGCCACCTGCACTAGAATATCACATGTACCACATCTTCTTCTTGGTCTGGATATTCAGGACAGTAAGGTGGGCTATCAGGACCAAATCTGTGGAGACACTTTCTGTAGCCACCATATCCGGACAGAAACTGCTTAAGATGATAGTTGCAGTCTCCTCTTGTTCTGTTTAGCCAGTGCTCGATGACGGGTATCAACCTATAAGTCCATCTACCTCTTAAGGTGTTGTCCCATCCCTGTTGCCACAATGCCTAGACGTTGCCCCTTCTTTCTGTTTGACACGTCTTGTAAAATTGACTTCCTGCCGATTTACTCTTCGCCTTTGTTACACCCTTCGTTTCTTGTTTGCTAGAATATCTATGGGGACCAATCTTGCTATCACAAAAGCGGCTTCGTCTGATATTGTTTAGAATCCGCTTATCATTATTGACCGTGCTCTTTTATTTTCCGCCGTTGCTAGGGTACCAGCCCAAACCGGGGCTCCAAATAGCGGGACAGAGGTCACCACCCTGGAAAGCAGGATCCTGCGGGCAGGTCCGGGCTCTCCAATATTTGGTAGCAAATGTACAATAGCTGCCTGCATTAACAATGCTTTTTGCACGAGTATTCAACGTGCCTTTTAAAACGAAGCCTGTTGTCAAAAATAACTCCTAGGTTCTTCAATGCATTCTTGGATCTGATGGTTCGGTTCCCTACAGGGAAGTTCGCGTATTCTACCATTTTTCGGCTTGTAATTAGGATAGCCTTGGTCTTGTGGTCAGCTAGTTCTAAGCTGGCTGACTCAAGCCACCCCTTTATTATTTTAATTGCCTCGTTTGTAACGGTTTCAACATCATGGATATATTTTGCCATTGTAACTACGGAAATTTCATCGGCGAAGCCAATCACCTTCTGGCAACATTAGTCGCAAGACTCCATCGTACTTAATAATCCACAGGAAAGTCCCGAGGACCGAAACTTGCGGTACTCCTGCGGTTACATTATAATATGTTATGCCATTGTCAGTCCGGTATCCTAACTGACTGTTCCTGAAGTAGTCAATGATTATGTCCATTAAGTAACGTGGCATGTTCATTCTTGCCAGGGACCTCCTGATAGATGTCCAGTCCCCTGAATTTAATGCATTTTTAACGTCGAGCGTGACTACGGCGCATGACTCTTTTTCGTCACCTTTTTGCTAGTATAGCTTCAGCAGCTGTATCCAATAACGTTTTAGTTGCCTCAACGATATAACGTGATTTTCTGAAGCCATACTGATGGTCTGACAGAGCTCCGTTTTCTTCAACCTAATAGTCTATTGTAAATAATGCTTTCCAGGACCTTTCCAAGTGTATTTACAAGACATATTGGGCGATATGACGAAGGTAGTAGAACCAAGCGTAAGAGCTACCATGAATCGGGGAGGACTCCCTCTTCGAGGCATTTTTGCATCGTTCTTATGAACAGCTCCGGTCTCTTTAATTGCCATGCTTGGAATTCCATCAGGTTCAGGCGCTTTTTTACTGCTTATCTTCGAGCATGTTCCTTGTAGCTCCTCTGGTGTGATTGCTGGAGGGCGATCTGTTCTATCCTCCCTGATGATAGTTGGGAGCGATGAAGCCTTACGGGGGAATTGATAGCCTTCAATGGTTGGTAAAAGTGCGGGGCAGGATATTTTCGGAGACCAGTTGCCTTTTACTCTCTTCATCACCACCTTATCCCAAGGATCCAGATCTGCTTCTTGACATACTTCTTTGAAGCATTTTGTTTTGCTTTCTTTGATAGCTTTTTTAAGGTCACGTCTAGCCAATCTAAAAGCTACTAAAAGTTCTTCGAAGTCTAGTCTGCCCCTAGACTGATCTGCGCCAAGCATTAAGACACCGGGATCTTTTTGACTTAATCTCATCATTCCACTAGTAGCACGGTCCTCCCCTCTTAGAGGTAGATCTTCTCGGCATTGACGCACTGCATGCTGTGCTGATTAAATTCGTCAAGCCGTGCGTTTGGTTCTCTGCTGTACTGCTACTGGTGCAGATTCCGTGCTTACAATTTCTTCGAACGCCTCCTTGTCGAAGGACGTGTGTCTCTACTTGGTATATGCGTGTGTGTGTGTGTAATTCAACCCGGTGCTTATGCGTGTATGTGTAGTTTAAGAGAATGCTAGCCTTCACTCGCTTTCTCTTCACGAGTGTTTTCTCTGAGAAACTATGTGTGTTAAGGGATGATATGTATTATGTATGTGCTTGAGTGGCGCACGAGGCACGAGCAACGGTGTTGCTGTGTATTTTTGTATTTTTGGTGCTATAAATACTGGAGCATTTGGTTTGGGTTTCTTTTCATATTTGAATTCTGTTTTTTTTCTGGCCTTCTTTTAGTGTTTATTTCGTTTGGTTTATATGTAGTGCACATAATTTCACGATAGGTCGTTTATATTCTCCGTTTGTGTCTTTACCTTGACGACGCGTATGATATCATCTTTCCCTGGGCTACTTTCTGTGATGCGTCCTAAGCTCCACCCAGCCGGAGGCAGTTGATAAGCACCAAGTCGCGAGTTGTGTTGCGATTGAGGCCTTAAACATTTCAGTCATTGCTGTAACCGCGCTACATATTCTTCGTGCCAATGCTTCTAAAAAGTTTGCAGGTGCACTTGGACAGCCTACCAGTGGTCGATGTAACATTTATTGTCTATGATCAGATTAGGTTTGCAACCGTGAAAATTGCTTTGCCGATAAAAAGATGGGATGGGGTGAGTGCTTGGAAGTCGTCTGGATTTTCCGTTAGTGTACACAGAGGCCTCGAATTAAGGCACGCCTCAATTTGTTTAAGTAGCGTGATGAGCTCCTCAGTGTCCCGTTGGCGACGATCCGTTTTAACTGGTATTTGACACTCATTACTCCTGCTTCCCACAATTCTCCAAAGTGAGGAGAAGCACGAAATGAAGTTCCACCTGTAAATCTGACCTCCTCGAGCCGCAAAACGTCGAAAGCCTGAGTTGTAAGGTCCCTGACTGCTTCCAAGTGCATCACCTTAGTTGCAAGACAGACAAAAATTGCCAGGTACCTTAATAAAGTTTGGTTCCGCGAAACTTCCAAAACAGAATGCGAATATGTCCCGCGCAATCGACCCCCGTATGAGCTAATGGCCTGGACGCAGTGACTCTGGGAGATGCAGATTTCCCATTAATCGATAAGCTACCCTATTTCGGTAGTGATGACAGATAACACAGGTCTTCAGATACTCATTGACGGCTCTTTTGGTCTGTATAGTCTAGTATTTACTTCTGGTGAAGACAATCATCATCTGGATCCCTCTGTGCCATGTATTTTCATGTGCGTCTCGGATGATTAAGGTTGTTGGGTGGTGTCTTGGTCCTAGTATGGTAGGGTGGTGTTAGTCGAACGGTAGGTCTACGTTTTTGAGCCTATCACCTTCTCTTTTGCCACTCCTTTTGTTTTGGAGATCCCTCCGGGGAACATCTCTTCTGGGATGCAGCGGACAAGCATCTCCAAAGCGGCTTCAAGCTCCCTCGGGTCGAGAGGTCCGACAGTATCCGGTGATTTCCTTCGCAGGTTGCTGGTGAAACACACGTAGTAACCTTTGGTCCTCGTAAGCCGCTTCAAGTTTGATGTTCGTTGTAATACCTGGTTTTTTGGGTCTTCCACTATGTCACGTGATGAACCTGCACCAATCCACTTCCTTCACTGGTGACGAGACTGGAAGGCTGTTTCGGAAGCTCGGAGTCCCACTTTTGGTGTAGAAATGGGGGACCGTTTCACCACAACGTTGCAATTGAAAGAGCAATCGGTTGCATGCCTCTGGAGATCAAGTCCGCATGGTTGTCTTTGGTTGGTACGTGCTTCCACATATCTATGTCGCTGAATTTCTTCTACTCTGTTTCGTCCGAACATTTCCCACTTGGAAGATGACGCCCGGATCCAGCAATGGGCAATGGTGGAACCAGTCCATGCATACATCTTGACGTCATCTCGTTTGGGATTTGGCCAATATAGTGTAGAAGTTTCGCCCAGAAAACAGACCCACATAGCTCCTATCATGGCAGACTTACTGGCTCAACTGTTGCGACCTTGAATTTCGCGATCAGCAGATGCATGTGGACCCTTCTCCGAAGCTTCGCTGAAACCATGAAGCTCCATCCTCTGTGTCCCATCTATTGTATGTACCCATCTTGATAAACATAAGTTATTAATTCTATCAAGGTGGTTTTCAAAGGTGTCCCATTCTTCTAGGATATCGAGGTCGACAGTATCATCCCAAGACATTTTTCAAACCCAAAGGCGTTGCACTTGCCTTAATAATGCGTGGTGAAATCCACCCTGACGGGTCGAATACCCGCGCAATCGTCAAAAGTGTAACTCTTTTCATATGCCTGAGGGGATATACCAAAAACTGAATACGTCGGAGGTAGGTACCCAGTAAACACCTGGTTTGACCTAATCCAAACCTTCTGAGGGAACCAAGAACGAGGACTCACAATCTTTGCTTGGAATGCCTTGAAGAAGTTCCTTCCTGTTAGACGTCCTCTTTCGAAGGTTGAATCCTGCTGAGTAAAGTGTTCTTTTAACTTTCTGTATCCTCATTTTGTAATCTTTTATGGTATCTGCGCCTGAGATAAGGTCGTCTACATACATCTCCTTATCTATCATCTGGACTGCTAACGGGAATTGACGACAGGATTCTTCTGGTAGCTCCTTTAGGGTTCCAATGGCTAGATACGGACCTAAGCCTTGACGTTACAGTTTTAAGTCGGTAGACCATGAGCTCCTCTGATTGATCTTTACGCCCGAAGACCAGTTGGTAGTAGGAATCCCGATCACAGATTTGACGGTGTATCTTCTCGATGTCAGCTGTAAATGTGTACCAGAAAAAGCGCCACCGAAGGATTATGTTAGTCACATTATTTTGAAGAGAAGGTCCTGTCATGAGTTGGTCGTTCAATTCAATCCCATTCGACGTCCTGAAGGAAGCATCAAACATGACTCTGAGACTTCTTGTCAAACTCGTCTCCTTAACAAATGCTTGTTGCGGCAGAAAATAGTGACCTGACTTGGGTATGACATTCTGTTTTGCCTGCTCATATAATCCAAGTTGATATATTCTTCTAGGCATGCGGATTATTACCTTTGTAGCTGAGGATTCGACGTGAGACGTTTGCCCAAGGTCCTGAAGCGTTGCGAAGCACCTTCATGTGATCTACCCAGGACTAGATAGTCACTTCCCTTAAACAGAAGAGCTACTTCGTATCGCCCAGAACTAGTGCGCCTCACATGCTTGACGAAGTGATCCCCACAATCAACATTCTCGTAAGACTGATGGTATTCAAAGCGAGCCTCTTCCTGTTCCCAAAACATACGAGGTTGAGCACCAAGATCTGTCATTTGAAGAAAACTTCGAATGGGTTAAGCCTGTGCCTTTTCATATGAAATCCACCTTAATCTGGTTTTTTGAGCAATGTTCCCGGTGGAACATCAACCTTTGCTGGTCTGAAAAATGTTGGGTCTGCTAAATCGAGATCACTAAGGTGGTCCCAATGAGCCACTGGAAAGGTTTGGGCAGGAAGATGGAAAGACAGCCACTTGAAAATGAAAGCCTGCGCTTATGTTTCTAAAGTTAAATGATGCAAGGCAAACATGATGTGAACTTCCTTCTGACAAGTGTCACTGTTGACTTAACAAAACCCGGAAACCTCAACGTGAGTGGATTTTGATTTTAAACCCAGTAGTTGAACAGCTGACTCTGTTATAAGATTCGCTTAAGTACCCAAGTCGAGCAAGACCCTAAGCGAATAAGCTTCACCTAACTACAGTCTAACCTTTATCAAAGCAGTGGCCAATAAAACTTATGTGGATGTATTCGGCAGAGAAAGGAAACTGTTGACGACCGCAAGATTGGAAGGCTCTGCCCCGTTGTTATGTACAAAGCCTGAAGCTTCTGCATTCATCATCGATGTGAAAAAATTCAGTGGACCTCGCTGCGAGTGAGTTTGATAATCACTTGAATGGCGACCTATAGCTTGCGTTGCGAGTGATGTGGACACTGTTCTGTGGTATGGCAATATGCTAAACAGTTTCTACAAACCCCTTATGGACCTATATTCTGGCTTCGGTCCGCTGCACTCGTTCTTAAGAACCGTCCGTATTTACGGATGGGATGTTGACCTCTGCTGTACAGCTAGCATGAAAACCTCTTAATATTCATCGACGTATGGAAACTACTCCTCCGCGATACATTTCTGGATGAATTTGTTGCTGGTCAAGCCTGCTCTTGGTTAACGGCCTATAATGAACAGAACCTCGTCAAAAAGTAAGTAAATTCGGAAAATGTTGGCAGTTCCTTGTGTTCTGATTTACTTCCAAGGCATCCTTCCCACAGGTGTTGCGTTGTCGGCAGAAATTTTTGAAGCAGGATAAAAATCAGTACAATGTCCCAATGCTGAACTGGAACTTTTAGATTTTCCAAACTGTGGACCACTTCCATCGATGTATCGAGCAATCCCTTGATGGACTCAGATCGCTCTTGGGAAATCGAAGGTTGGTAGAAGAGGGATTTTAATTGTGTGCTCACTAGGAACCGTTGATGACCATAACGGTCCGTTAAGATCTCCCATGCCTTGCTATAGTTGTCGTTGTCGATTCCCAAGTGAGCCAAAAGTTTTTTCGCATTCCATGAAACACTTGTTTCTAAATAACGCATTTTTTGTATTTCCGATAGCGCTGCATTATGGTGGATTAAAGATAAAAATAAGTCACGAAAGGCTCGCCATGACACATAACTCCCAGTGAACATAGGCAAATTAATTTTGGGCAATCGAATGTCTACCTTCCTAGGAATTGATACTTTGGACTCAAAGTACAGCTCTCGGATTTGTTCGAAGATAGTATCAGCTTCACCTAACTCCTTCTCTGCTGAAGACTCATGGGTCTTTTCAAATCGTTCTGTTGCTACTTCCATTGTCTTTTCAAGTACAGACAATCGACTCGAGATATATTTGACTTCTCGCCTAGCAGAGCCAGCTTTGGAAAAATTAGACACATCTTTCTCCATTTGCTTTAGCGTATCAGCCAAATGATTTGTTATTATATGCGAATATGTTTTTTAAAAGATTTATTCTTTTCTATCGTTATTTAATTAAATTGAAGAATTAATTGTCTTTACGGATGTTTACAAACGCGCGAGACGGCAAGAAAAAAGAAATGTTCGGCTATGACTGAGTTTCTTGCTATAAAAATGGACTGTATCTCTGTTAAAATAACACCGCTTTTAATAAAATTCGAAACATAAGTGAAGTTTATTTTTCTGTCATTATTTTGTTTCACATTAAACGTCATTGGTAACAACTTTTTGATGGGCATCGTTGCGTGGATGCGTGAGTGCGTTGCCAGAGTGTGCATTCTAGTGACGTCATTTGAAAACAGAACGATTGTAATTAAAGTTTTGTTGGAACGCGACTATGTTATTCAAACGTAGACTCAACAATTGTGCATCAAAATATAAGAAGCATTGAAATGAATTTTGAAAACTATTGTGCTCATTTTTCTTGCTTTACTAATTTGCCCCAAAATATTGTGTCAGCTAAAATCTGGATTTCTTAAAGGTTTATAATTTCTCTATCCAAATTGCAATGAATCTTATCCATCGGGAGGAACGGTTGAGTTTGTTTACAGTGAGCTCGATGTAGAAGAGGTTTAATTCTAGTTATTGAAATTGCAATTTGTGTTGTCTTAAAACTAAATCTGGGTAAGAATTTCTTCGTGACTTTTGATTGTGTGTATTGATTGCAGTTTATAAATAGTAATATTTTTATTAATTACCTTAAACGTTTATTGTGTTTAAGTGTCATAATATCTGTTTAGTGGGTGACAATATATATCAATATACTCAATTTTCCAAGGGAATGTGAAGACTATATGCTGGTGTTATCTTTATTCGGTCTTCAAGCTCTTATCAACATTTCAGTAAGAGTCGCATAATCAAAATCATGCATCGACCACCTATTTCTTAAGTCTAGAGATTTTACTAATATTTATTCCTACATCTTGGAAATTTATATAACTGACTATTGACATAGTTCTAAAAAACTTCTTAAGCAATTTCTTTAATGATAGCAGTACAAACCGGTGTCCTAATATTTCAATAAAAGAAACCACCTTAATTGAAGGCATGTTCTCTCATCATGTTCTTTGCGACAAACTGCATTGCACAAGAAAATGCTCTGTCTTTGACTTCGTTAACGAGTTTAAGTATCTACGGATGAAAATAGATCGCAAATTGAACTGGAAGTCATATATAATGTCCCCAAAAAATTACTATATCTAATACTGAACAAAATGTACGACTTTCGTAAGCTGCTAAGTATCTACGGGTGAAAATATATGACAAATTGAACTGGAAGTCACACATAATGTCCCTTAAAAACAAATACTTTGTCCAAAATGTATGTATATGCATGAACAAATGCTGGTCCCTCATAGTTTACTTTCAACTATTTACTAAGCACCTGTGCAATCACGCCTTGAATATGCTATGAGTGCTGTGGCTGTGTAACATAAGTTATTTTATTCTAGCCTAAAAGAATTCGATTAATACGCCGCCAAACCAGATTTGAGCCTTAAATGCCCTTATTTCAAACAGCAAAAATACAACCACTTCGTTACTTAATTATATACAATAGTTCTTAAGATGCTTTTTACTTACTTTACTTACTTTAGGTGGTAATACTGTCCTGGGTAGACCTAGGACTCAGTCAACAAGCGTCTTCAGACAACTCGATCTTTTGGTAGCTACCTCCAGTTTTGCAAACTAAGATGGCTGAGCTCCCCTTCCACTTGCGTGAGCCACCTGAGTCTGGATCTTTCTCTACTGCGTTATCTCTTTGGACCGATCCACCCTAGTCAGAGACGTGTGTACGACCTCCTGGAAAAAAAACAAATTCCGTCCGCTAATACCACCCTCAAGACTTACGGCCACATGACTCCGTAAGCCTTTCATGGTAGCTGCGTCAGGAGGGTGTCCGAGGCCTTAGGAGCTGAGGCATGCTAGCGTCCGCTCATTCTAGCTCGTCGGGTTGGGAGGGTACTTACTACTATGCCTACGGACGGTGTTACGTGTTCCATGCCATTCAAAGCTGTTATGTCAATTAATCGATGTCATGAAGCCCGAAAAATCCAGAAATCCAATGCTCCCTAGCACTTCTTAGCGGTGTAGAGAAACCAAGGGGTTATTGTTTCTCCTAATTGTGGACCCACTCCAGCTCCATTTAGTTCTTTCAAATTGAGTTCAAATCCTCACTACATCTACGTCCGACATCCCACAAAAAAGAATTGCGACCTTACCCACATATGGACTTTATTAACCATGATCGTTGTCACACATCCGAGCGAATACAGTGAACCAGCGAAGGCCTAATGGAGAAAGACAGGACAACATACTGTAATATTTCGCCTAGGGTTCGAAATGATAAAACGTTATTCTGTTTCTTAAAACACTCTATTTATTATTATTTAAATACAACTTTCAATAAATTCACAAATAATTTCACTACTATTTCACAATTCAAATCTCTTATCTTCCACTTAGTAAGACTTAGGTCCTTTTCCATCGCTTTCCAAAATTCAACTTATCGTCCGCAGTTTCTCATCCTGTATTTATACCACATTTGTCGGGTTCCAGTTCTTTCTGGTAACTTCTGGTTTGAAACTGGGGAAATAACTGAACTCTCCAACGTGCAGAGTTTGTATGATCCTAAAACTATGCAACACTGGATCCTTGATTTAATCACATATATACCACAATATCCCCCTCTTAAACTTGTTCGTCCCGAACAAACTCTTCGACATTCTGCCCAATATTGCCATGTATTCGATCCACATGAACCACTTTCATCTTGCCTCTTCCTCGTTGAATGCGATAGACAACATCGTTGATGCGTTTTACGACTTTATATGGTCCTTGCCAGTCTTGCTGTAATTTGGGTGATACGCCTTTCCGTCTATGAGGGTTATATAGCCACACTAGATCTCTTTCCTGGAATTCCGTTGTGGTCACCTTGACATCATACCTCGTCGTCATGCGGTCACTGGCTATCTTAATCTTATCCCTGGTTCTTTGGTGCACGTCCCTAATACTCTGTCTGAGGTCTGCGCCATAGTCGTCTTCATTTCTGTTCTCTTCAGACGGTGGTGATCCAAACATCAATTCACTAGGTAACCGGACTGTTCGACCGAAAAGGATTTCCGATGGAGTGTGACCTGTGGTGTTGTGTACTGCACTCCGATAGGCTAATAGAAACTTGGAATTTGCCTATCCCAATCGCATTGCTTGTCGCCAACGACCTTTGATAGGTGTTCATTCAAGGTTCTGTTGAAGCGTTCTACCATCCCGTCCGATTGTGGGTGGAGCGGTGTTGTTCTCGTCTTTTTAATCCCCAGTAGCTCGCACACCCCTTGGAAAATCTTAGACTCGAAGTTACGCCCTTGATCCGAGTGCAATTCCATCGGTACGCCGAATCTGCTCACCCAGTTGTAAACGATCTGCTCAATCACGGTTTTGGCTTCTTGGTTAGGGAAAGCAAAAGCCTCAGGCGACTTGCTGAAGTTATCCATAACAACAAGAATGTAGCGATTTCCCTTTTCGGTTTCAGGAAACGGTCCTGCAATGTCAACTGCGATTCTCTCGAATGGCGCTTCAACGTTGTATTGCTGCATTCTGCCGTGAGTTTTAACCCTCGGGCCTTTACTGGCGGCACAGGTGACACACTTTCTGCACAAATTTTCTACATCGTCCTTGGCGTGCACCCAATGAAAACATTCTCGCATCTTTTCTAACGTCTTATTCACTCCGAAGTGGCCTCCGGATACTCCATCGTGCAGTTCCCTTAGCACCTCACTGACTCTCGACCGTGGCACACTGAGCTGCATCACAAACGACTTTCCATCCGGGCTTTCCCACCTTCGCCTCAAAACACCATCTTAAAAATGAAGCGAATCCCACTGTGCCCAGTATGCCTCTTGTTCGGGACTTTTATTGGATATTTCCTGCCAATCTGGGTTTTCTTCATGTTCTTTCCAGGCGAGTATTGGCTCGATATCCGGATCCTTTTTTGGGCGTCTCACATTTCACTTTCATTCCAACCATCAGTGGGCTCAGCTCTTAGCCGTTGAGTGGATACCACATCTTTTTCTTCTTGTCGTGCGCAATGTTTGCAATTAGATTTGCAAGGTCGCCGGGACAGAGCATCCGCATTAGAGTGAAGGCTTCCCTTTCGATGCTGTATCTCGTAGTCGTACATCTGGAGTCGTTGAATCCACCTTGCGACTTGTCCTTCAGGATTTTTAAATTGCAGCAACCACTTCAGAGATGCATGGTCTGTGCGAAGAATGAATTTTCGTCCGTACAGGTACTTATGGAAATGCTTTGTTGCCAAGACCAAAGCAAGAAGTTCCCGCCTGGTAACACAGTAGTTCCTTTCCGGCTTAGAGAGCACCTTACTAAAGTAGGAAACTACGTTTTCTTGCCCGTCATGCATCTGCGAAAGTACAGCTCCAATTCCGACGTTACTGGCATCTGCATCCACAATAAATGTTTTTCCTGGAGTAGGGTACGCTAGTACACGGGCCTCACACAGCTGTTGTTTGAGAGTTTTGAAGCTTCTTTCGCATTCACTTGACCATTTGAATTGTTTCCCCTTTTCTGTTAGTTGATGCAAACTCTTTGCTATCCCAGGAAAATCCTTCACACACCGCCTGTAGTAGGTAGCGAGTCCCAGAAAGCTTCTCAGTTGGTGTTTGTATCTTGGGACTGGCCAATTTTTCACCGCTTCGATCTTTTCTGGGTCTGTCCTTACCCCCTCGGATGAGATGATGTGTCCCAAGTATTTGACATCTGGCCTAAAGAGATGACACTTCTTCGAGTTTAGCTTTAGCTGTGCACTTCGTAGTCTTTGGAACACTTCCTTTAAGTTATCTTGATGTTCTTAAAAAGTTTTGCCGACCACGATGACATCGTCCAGGTAGACCAAACAGGTTTTCCATGTTAGTCCCAGCAAAACGCGTTCCATTAAATGCTCAAAGGTTGCGGGAGCATTGCACAATCCGAATGGCATTACTGTGAATTGCCAAAGCCCGTTTCCTGCGGTGAATGCTGTCTTCTCACGGTCCTCCGAATGGATCTGTACTTGCCAGTAGCCACTCTTCCAATCAAGTGTGGAGAACCATTGCGCTCCTGACAGTGTGTCCAGTGTGTTGTCAATCCTTGGCAAGGGGTAGCTATCCTTCTTTGTGACATTATTTAGCTGGCGATAATCCACGCGGAATCTATTGGTGCCATCTTTCTTCTTGACCAGTACAACGGGTGATGCCCACGGACTCTTAGAGCCTCCAATCAACCCTTGATTTTCCATAGTCGAAACCATTTCTGCAACCTCCGTCTGCTTAGCTAATGGTAAACGCCTAGGAGGTTGACGTATGGGTCTTGCATCTCCAGTGTCTATTCGGTGTCGTACCAAATGTGTGCTGCCATATTCGCCATCCTGCGAGGCAAATACGTCTGCAAATTCGTTGATTAGTTCCTCTGCCATCGCTCGTTGCTCCTGGTTCAGCTCGGTTTGCCTGAGTATAGTTCTTTTCAACTCGGCTGTGCTTCTTGATGGCAAAGATATGGCAGCATTTTCTCTCGACAACTTGGTGACAGCAGTTATCGGTGTGCACGCTCCGATCGATTGTCCTTGTTTAAGTTTAATTCTCTTATTCCCCACATTCAAGATTTTTACTGGGACTATTTTGCCTTTCGGCTCAACGAGCATCTTTCCCACGACGTAATTCTGATAATGATTTTTAGAGTCCGGCTCAATCAAATTGAATCGATGGCTCCCAAGATTACCTTCCAGCTTCGCCCAAATAAGTGTCTCTGCGGAAGGTGGTAAGACCTCGTCCTTGCTGACTACTGTCCTAAGGCATGCGGCATTCTCATTCCCGTACACCATCGGAATCTCAACGTTCATGTACTTTAGTACTTGAGTTCCGATGTCGAGCACTACATTATGCGCCTTCATAAAGTCAACTCCAATGATGCACTCGTCGCATGTATCGGCCACTAGGAATACGTGGGTGAATGTTAGTCCTGCCAGATCGATCGTAAGAAGAACCTCTCCATATACATCCGCCGTCGCTCCTGTTGCTGTTTTCAGACAGTAGCTACTGGTATTGTGTAGCCATGAATCAGTAGCGATGTCCCTTCTTATAATGGAAGCGGTGGCACCGGTGTCAATGGAGGCCACGCATTTATTCTGGCCAATGTGGGCCTCCACTGTAAGACTCTTGTTACTTCGTTTTGTTTGGGAGACTTGGATTTTGACCCTGGGGGCGTCTATTCCAGAAACCGACTTCTGCCCCCCGAAGTTGGTCCTTACACGTATTCCCGCCTGTTGACTTGATGATGCGCTGCTTGCAGTATAGATGTTTTCCCTGCTACATGCTTCTTTGTTATGCCTCCCAGCAGCGCATTGTGAACAACTGCGTTCTTTAAGTGGAGCCCAGCACTGACGCTGCAGATGTCCTATTTTGTTGCAGTTCCAGCAACGGACTTGTCCTGCACGTGCACTGTTCCGCTCCACGACGTCTGTTCGTTGGCATGAGCATTCCACGGTTGTCACTTCTCTCACGCGGTGGGTTCCTTGAGATGCTTGGTCGGCAGCTTTCATCGTCAGGGCAAATGCTAGGGCCCCAGGGAGGGTTTGTTTTCCAGCCATTCTTACAGCCATTTGCAACTGTCTATCTTCAATCGCTTGGGTAAACGCCTCTACAGCCATTTCGTTGATAAGGTCCTCTCCTTAGGACGAGATAGAATCGCCAACCGTTCGATATCGGCCTGCAACTGCTGAAGCGTTTCACCCCTCTTCTGGATTCTGCTGCGCAGTTAGACTCTGTATACTTGCTGCATATGGTCATCTCCGAAGCGCATTTCTATGGCTTTAACCAAAGCGTCGTAGTTGAGTTGTTTATCTTCTGAGATGGTTTGCAGCAATTCCGCAGCTGTACCTCTCAGTGCCAGCGTTAGCGCAATCGACTTTTCTCCGTCGTCCCAGTTGTTGGTCATGGCAGCTGCTTCAAATTGCCTTCTATATATTGGCCACGACGTTTGGCCATCGAAAACAGGCGGTTGCATCTCTTTCCTTCTAGGGCTGTCTGAAGAAATTTCTCGGACCTTCTGTTTCTTTACTCTCTCTAGTTCTTTCGCAAGATTCTCGATATTGTGTTCAACCTTTTCGAATTGTGCCTCGTGCATATTTAATTTTTGATCGATTATTTCGAATTTCGCTTCTAGAGAATTCTTGAACTCTTCGACAGTGTCTTTCTGTGCGGAAATAATGGAATTCTTCTGTTCTTCTAGAGAATTCTTCTGTTCTTCTAGAGAATTCTTCTGTTCTTCTAGAGAATTCTTCTGTTCTTCTAGAGAATTCTTCTGTTCTTCTAGAGAATTCTTCTGTTCTTCTAGAAAATTCTTCTGTTCTTCTAGAGAATTCTTCTGTTCTTCAAACTTAGAATCCATACTTCTCCTTTGTTCGTCTGCGGAATTCTTCTGTTCTTCAAACTTAGAATCCATACTTCTCCTTTGTTCTTATAACTTCGAATTCAATCCAAGCAGCAACTCCATCATGGCAGACATGTCAACCCCTGTGCTTACAAGCTCCTCTTCTACGTCGAACGACATGGATTTAGGATCTTTTCCATCTTTTTCGATCGCTTCTTGTAGCCGAAGAATCATATCACTTTTCCCTCCGGCTGCGGAGAGATTCCGCTTCTCTAGCTCAATTTTCAGCTGGGGTATACTTAGCTCCAGCAATGTACGTGGCATTTTTATTTATTTTTTTTTTTTTATTATTTTTTTTTTTTACAGAACTCAGAATAAGTTTTATCCCACTTCTGACACCAATGTAATATTTCGGCTAGGGTTCGAAATGATAAAACGTTATTCTGTTTCTAAAAACACTCTATTTATTATTATTTAAATACAACTTTCAATTATTTCGCAAACAATTTCACTTCTATTGCACAATTCAAATCTCTTATCTTTCACTTAGTAAGACTTAGGTCCTTTTCCATCGCTTTCCAAAAATCAACTTATCGTCCGCAGTTTCTCATCCTGTATTTTTACCCCATTTGTCGGATTCTTGTCCTTTCTGGTAACTTCTGGTTTGAAACTGGGGAAATAACTGAACTCTCCAACGTGCAGAGTTTGTATGATCCTAAAACTATGCAACACTGGATCCTTGATTTAATCACATATATACCACAATACCATAAACCAAAACGTCTTAAAGTTCACTCTAATTTATTCTATCCTAACATAACAATTCGTATTGTGGTATATAGGTGATTAAATCAAGGATCCAGTGTTGCATAGTTTTAGGATCATACAAACTCTCCACGTTGGAGAGTTCAGTTATTACCCCAGTTTCAAACCAGAAGTTACCAGAAAGAACTAGAACCCGACAAATGTAGTATAAATACAGGATGAGAAACTGCGGACGATAAGTTGATTTTTGGAAAGCGATGGAAAAGGACCTAAGTCTAACTAAGTGAAAGATAAGAGATTTGAATTGTGAAATAGAAGTGAAATTGTTTGTGAATTGATTGAAAGTTGTATTTAAATAATAATAAATAGAGTGTTTTGAAACAGAATAACGTTTTATCATTTCGAACCCTAGCCGAAATATTACATTGGTGTCAGAAGTGGGATAAAACTTATTCTGAGTGCTGTGAAATAAAAAAAAAAAATGGAACGTACATTGCTGGAGCTAAGTATACCCCAGCTGAAAATTGAGCTAGAGAAGCGGAATCTCTCCGCAGCTGGAGGGAAAAGTGATTTGATTCTTCGGCTACAAGAAGCGATCGAAAAAGATAGAAAAGATCCGAAATCCATTTTGTTCGACGTAGAAGAAGAACATGTGAGCACAGGAGTTGACATGGCCGTTATGATGGAATTACTCCTTGGATTGAATTCTAAATTAGAAGAACAAAGGAGAAGTATGGATTCTAAGTTAGAAGAACAGAAGAATTCCATTGTTGCCGCGCAGAAAGACACTGTTGAAGAGTTCAAGAATTCTCTAGAAGCGAAATTCGAAATAATCGATCAAAAATTAAATATGCACGAGGCAAAACTCGCAAAGGTTGGAACCGAATTCCAGGAACAGTTCGTGAAAGTCGAGGAACAGTTCGGGAAGGTTGAAAACAATATTGAGAATCTTGCTAAAGGACTAGAGAGAGTGAAGAAACAGAAGGTCCGAGAAATTTCTTCAGACAGCCCTAGAAGGAAAGAGATGCAACCGCCTGTTTTCGATGGCCAAACGTCGTGGCCAATATATAGAAGGCAATTTGAAGCAGCTGCCATGACCAACAACTGGGACGACGGAGAAAAGTCGATTGCGCTAACGCTGGCACTGAGAGGTACAGCTGCGGAATTGCTGCAAACCATCTCAGAAGATAAACAACTCAACTACGACGCTTTGGTTAAAGCCATAGAAATGCGCTTCGGAGATGACCATATGCAACAAGTATACAGAGTTCAACTGCGCAGCAGAGTCCAGAAGAGGGGAGAAACACTTCAGCAGTTGCAGGCCGATATCGAACGGTTGGCGCATTTATCTTATCCTAATGCCGGAGAAGACATTATCAGCGAAATGGCTGTAGAGGCGTTTACCCAAGCGATTGAAGATAGGCAGTTGCAAATGGCTGTAAGAATGGCTGGAAAACGAACCCTTCCTGAAGCCCTAGCATTTGCCCTGACGATGAAAGCTGCCGACCAAGCATCTCAAGGAACCCACCGCGTGAGAGAAGTGACAACCGTGGAATGCTCATGCCAACGAACAGACGTCGTGGAGCGGAACAGTGCACGTGCAGGACAAGTCCGTTGCTGGAACTGCAACAAAATAGGACATCTGCAGCGTCAGTGCTGGGCTCCACTTAAAGAACGCAGTTGTTCACAATGCGCTGCTGGGAGGCATAACAAAGAAGCATGTAGCAGGGAAAACATCTATACTGCAAGCAGCGCATCATCAAGTCAACAGGCGGGAATACGTGTAAGGACCAACTTCGGGGGGCAGAAGTCGGTTTCTGGAATAGACGCCCCTAGGATCAAAATCCAAGTCTCCCAAACAAAACGAAGTAACAAGAGTCTTACAGTGGAGGCCCACATTGGCCAGAATAAATGCGTGGCCTCCATTGACACCGGTGCCACCGCTTCCATTATAAGAAGGGACATCGCTCCTGATTCATGGCTACACAATACCAGTAGCAACTGTCTGGAAACAGTAACAGGAGCGACGGCGGAGGTGTATGGAGAGGTTCTTCTTGCGATCAATCTTGCAGGACTAACATTCCCCCACGTATTCCTAGTGGCCGATATACGCAACGAGTGCATCATTGGACTTGACTTTATGAATGCGTATAATGTAGTGCTTGACACCGGAACTCATGTACTTAAGTACAGGAACGTTGAGATTCCGATGGTGTTCGGGAATGAGAATGCCGCATGCCTGAGGACAGTATTCAGTAACGACTACGAGATACAGCATCGAAAGGGAAGCCTTCACTCTAATGCGGATGCTCTGTCCCGGCGACCTTGCAAATCTGATTGCAAACATTGCGCACGACAAAAAGAAAAAGATGCGGTATCCACTCAACGACTAAGAGCTGAGCCCACTGATGGTTGGAATGCAAGTGAAATGCGAAACGCCCAAAAAGAGGATCCGGATATCGAGCCAATTCTCGCCTGGAAAGAACATGAAGAGAAACCAGATTGGCAGGAAATATCCAATAAAAGTCCCGAACTAAAGGCATACTGGGCACAGTGGGACTCGCTTCAAGTTCAAGATGGTGTTTTGAGGCGAAGGTGGGAAGGCTCGGATGGAAAGTCGTTTGTGATGCAGCTCGTTGTGCCAAGGTCGAGAGTCAGTGACGTGCTAAGGGAACTGCACGATGGAATATCCGGAGGCCACTTGGGAGTGAATAAGACGTTAGAAAAGGTGCGAGAACGTTTTTATTGGGTGCACGCCAAGGACGATGTAGAAAATTGGTGCAGAAAGTGTGTCACCTGCGCCGCCAGTAAAGGCCCGAGGGTTAAAACTCACGGCAGAATGCAGCAATACAACGTTGGAGCGCCATTCGAGAGAATCGCAGTTGACATTGCAGGACCGTTTCCTGAAACCGAAAATGGAAATCGCTACATTCTTGTTGTTATGGATTACTTCAGCAAGTGGCCTGAGGCTTTTGCTATCCCTAACCAAGAAGCCAAAACCGTGGTTGAGCAGATCGTTTACAACTGGGTGAGCAGATTCGGCGTACCGATGGAATTGCACTCGGATCAAGGGCGTAACTTCGAGTCTAAGATTTTCCAAGGGGTGTGCGAGCTACTGGGGATTAAAAAGACGAGAACAACACCGCTCCACCCACAATCGGACGGGATGGTAGAACGCTTCAACAGAACCTTGAATGAACACCTATCAAAGGTCGTTGGCGACAAGCAATGCGATTGGGATAGGCAAATTCCAATGTTTCTATTAGCCTATCGGAGTGCAGTACACAACACCACAGGTCACACTCCATCGGAAATCCTTTTCGGTCGAACAGTCCGGTTACCTAGTAAATTGATGTTTGGATCACCGCCGTCTGAAGAGAACAGAAATGAAGACGACTATGTCGCAGACCTCAGACGGATTATTAGGGACGTGCACCAAACAACCAGGGATAAGATCAAGATAGCCAGTGACCGCATGAAGACGAGGTATGATGTCAAGGCGACCACTACGGGATTCCAGGAAGGAGATCTAGTGTGGCTATATAACCCCCATAGACGGAAAGGCGTATCACCCAAATTACAGCAAGACTGGGAAGGACCATATAAAGTCGTAACACGCATCAACGATGTTGTCTATCGCATTCAACGAGGAAGAGGCAAGATGAAAGTGGTTCATGTGGATCGAATATATCGCTATATTGGGCAGAATGTCGAAGAGTTTGTTCGGGACGAACAAGTTTAAGAGGGGGATATTGTGGTATATATGTGATTAAATCAAGGATCCAGTGTTGCATAGTTTTAGGATCATACAAACTCTCCACGTTGGAGAGTTCAGTTATTACCCCAGTTTCAAACCAGAAGTTACCAGAAAGAACTAGAACCCGACAAATGTAGTATAAATACAGGATGAGAAACTGCGGACGATAAGTTGAATTTTGGAAAGCGATGGAAAAGGACCTAAGTCTTACTAAGTGGAAGATAAGAGATTTGAATTGTGAAATAGTAGTGAAATTGTTATGAATTGATTGAAAGTTGTATTTAAATAATAATAAATAGAGTGTTTTGAAACAGAATAACGTTTTATCATTTCGAACCCTAGCCGAAATATTACAGTATCAATAATTCAAATTACATTTTTTTTCTTTTTAGTACGATTTCATAATTAAACAAGTCCGACAATCCGACTATAAAACTAGCGATATGATAAAACAAATTCCGAACTACAATTATAAATGTATCTCATCGTCGAATATCGAATGTTATTTATTATTATTTATTTTACTTTGCTTTAATTTTTATCATAGATCTTATAATAGATATTGTAATATTGTAATATTTCGGCTTGGGGTTCGAAATGGTAAAACGTTATTCTGTTTCAAAACGCTCTATTTATTGTTATTTAAAAACAACTTTCAATCAATTCATAACAATTTCACTACTATTTCACAATTCAAATCTCTTATCCTTCACTTATTAAGACTTAACTCCTTTTCTATCACTTTCCAAAAATCAACTTATCGTCCGCAGTTTCTCATCCTGTATTTATACCACATTTGTCGGGTTCTAGTTCTTTTTGATAACTTGTGGTTTGAAACTAGGGTAATAATTGGGCTCTCCAACGTGGAGAGTTTGTATGATCCTAAAGTTATGCAACACTGGATAATTGATTTAATCACACTGTGTATCAAACCAGAAGTTACCAGAAAGAACTAGAACCCGACAAATGTGGTATTAATACAGGCTGAGAAAATGCGGACAATAAGTTGATTTTTGGAAAGCGATGGAAAAGGACCTAAGTCTGACTAAGTGAAAGATAAGAGATTTGAATTGTGAAATAGAAGTGAAATTGTTTGTGAACTGATTGAAAGTTGCATTTAAATAATAATAAATAGAGTGTTTTGAAACAGAATTAAGTTTTATCATTTCGAACCCTTACCGAAATATTACATTGTTGTCAGAAGTGGGATAAAACTTATTCTGAGTGCTGTGCAAAAAAAAAAAAACAAATGCCACGTACATTGGTAGAGCTAAGTGTACCCCAGCTGAAAATTGTGTTAGAGAAGCGGAATCTCTCCGCAGCTGGAGGGAAAAGTGATTTGATTCTTCGGCTACAAGAAGCGATCGAAAAAAATGGAAAACATCCGAAATCCATTTTGTTCGACGTAGAAGAAGAACAAGTGAGCACAGGAGTTGACATGGCCGTTATGATGGAATTACTCCTTGGATTGAATTCTAAGTTAGAAGAACAGAAGAATTCTTTAGACGAGCAAAGGAGAAATATGGATTCTAAGTTTGAAGAACAGAACAATTCTCTACAAGAACAGAAGAATTCTCTAGAAGCGAAATTCGAAATAATCGATCGAAAATAAAATATGCATGAGGCACAATTCGAGAAGGTTGAACACAATATCGAGAAACTTGCGAAAGAAATAGATAGAGTAAAGAAACAGAAGGTCCGAGAAAATTCTACAGACTGCCCTAGCAGGAAAGAGATGCAACCGCCTGTTTTTGATGGCCAAACATCGTGGCCAATATATAGAAGACAATTTGAAGCAGCTTCCATGACCAACAACTGGGACGACGGAGAAAAGTCGATTGCGCTAACGCTGGAACTGAGAGGAACAGCTGCGGAATTGTTGCAAACCATCTCAGAAGATAAACATCTCAACTACGACGCTTTGGTTAAAGTCATAGAAATGCGCTTCGGAGATGACCATATGCAGCAAGTATACAGAGTCTAACTGCGCAGCAGAATCCAGAAGAGGGGTGAAACGCTTCAGCAGTTGCAGGCCGATATCGAACGGTTGGCGATTCTATCTCGTCCTAAGGAGAGGACCTTATCAACGAAATGGCTGTAGAGGCGTTTACCCAAGCGATTGAAGATAGACAGTTGCAAATGGCTGTAAGAATGGCTGGAAAACAAACCCTCCCTGGGGCCCTAGCATTTGCCCTGACGATGAAAGCTGCCGACCAACCATCTCAAGGAATCCACCGCATGGGAGAAGTGACAGCCGTGAAATGCTCATGCCAACGAACAGATGTCGTGGAGCGGAACAGTGTGCATGGAGGACAAGTCCGTTGTTAGAACTGCAACAAAATAGGATATCTGCAGCGTGAGTGCAGAGCTCCACTTCAACAACGCAGTTGTCCACAATGCGCTGCTAGGAGGCGTAGCGAAGAGGCATCTAGCAGGAATAACATCTATCCTGCAAGCAGCGTATCATCAAGTCAACAGGCGGGAATACGTGTAATTCCCGACTTTGAGGTGCAGAAGTCGGTTTCTGGAATTGACGCCCCCAGAATCAAAATCCAAGTCTCCCAATCAAACCGAAGTAACAAGAGTCCTTCAATGGAAGCCCACATTGGCCAGAATAAATGCGTGGCCACCATTGACACCGGTGCCACCGCTTCCACTGTAAAAAGGGATATCGCTCATTATTCATGGCTTCATAATACCAGTAGCTACTGTTTGAAAACAGCAACAGGAGCGACGGCAAAGGTGTATGGAGAGGTTGTTCTTACGATCGATCTGGCACCAACAGATTTTGCGTGGATTATCGCCAGCTAAATAATGTCACCAAGAAGGATAGCTACCCCTTGCCAAGGATTGACGGCACACTGGACACACTGTCTGGAGCGGAATGGTTCTCCACACTTGACCTGAATAGTGGCTACTGGCAAGTACAGATCCATCCGGAGGATTGTGAGAAGACAGCCTTCACCGCATGAAACGGGCTTTGGCAATTCACAGTAATGCCATTCGGATTGTGCAATGCTCCCGCAACCTTTGAGCGTCTAATGGAACGCGTTTTGCTGGGACTAACATGGAAAACCTGTTTGGTCTACCTAGACGATGTCATCGTGGTCGGCAAAACTTTTCAAAAACATCGAGATAACTTAAAGGAAGTGTTCCAAGGACTACGAAGTGCACAGCTAAAGCTAAACCCGAAGAAGTGTCACCTCTTTAGGCCAGATGTCAAATACTTGGGACACATCATCTCATCCGAAGGGGTAAGGACAGACCCAGAAAAGATCGAAGCGGTGAAAAATTGGCCAGTCCAAAGAGACAAATACCAACTGAGAAGCTTTCTGGGACTCGCTACCTACTACAGGCGGTGTGTGAAGGATTTTGCTGGGATAGCAAAGAGTTTGCATCAACTAACGGAAAAGGGAAAACAATTCAAATGGTCAAGTGAATGCGAAAGAAGCTTGAAAACTCTCAAACAACAACTGTGTGAGGCCCCTGTACTAGCGTACCCTACTCCAGGAAAAACATTTATTGTGGATGCAGATGCCAGTAACGTCGGAATTGGAGCTGTACTTTCGCAGATGCATGACGGGCAAGAAAACGTAGTTTCCTACTTTAGTAAGGTGCTCTCTAAGCCGGAAAGGAACTACTGTGTTACCAGGCGGGAACTTCTTGCTTTGGTCTTGGCAACAAAGCATTTCCATAAGTACCTGTACGGACGAAAATTCATTCTTCACACAGACCATGCATCTCTGAAGTGGTTGCTGCAATTTAAAAATCCTGAAGGACAAGTCGCAAGATGGATTCAACGACTCCAGATGTACGACTACGAGATACAGCATCGAAAGGGAAGCCTTCACTCTAATGCGGATGCTCTGTCCCGGCGACCTTGCAAATCTAATTGCAAACATTGCGCACGACAAGAAGAAAAAGATGCGGTATCCACTCAACGGCTAAGAGCTGAGCCCACTGATGGTTGGAATGAAAGTGAAATGTGAGACGCCAAAAAAAGGATCCGGATATCGAGCCAATACTCGACTGGAAAGAACATGAAGAAAAACCAGATTGGCAGGAAATATCCAATAAAAGTCCCGAACTAGAGGCATACTGGACACAGTGGGATTCGCTTCATGTTCAAGATGGTGTTTTGAGGCGAAGGTGGGAAAGCTCGGATGGAAAGTCGTTTGTGATGCAGCTCGTTGTGCCACGGTCGAGAGTCAGTGACGTGCTAAGGGAACTGCACGATGGAGTATCCGGAGGCCACTTCGGAGTGAATAAGACGTTAGAAAAGATGCGAGAATGTTTTTATTGGAGGCACGCCAAGGAAAGAAAGTGTGTCACCTGCGCCGCCAGTAAAGGCCCGAGGGTTAAGACTCACGGCAGAATGCAGCAATACAATGTTGGAGCGCCCTTCGAGAGAATCGCACTTGACATCGCAGGACCGTTTCCTGAAACCGAAAAGGGATATCGCTACATTCTTGTTGTTATGGACTACTTCAGTAAGTGGCCTGAAGCCTTCGCTATTTCTAACCAGGAAGCCAAAACCGTGATTGAACAGATCGTTTACAAATGGGTGAGCAGGTTCGGCGTACCGATGGAATTGCACTCGGATCAAGGGCGCAACTTCGAATCCAAGATTTTCCAAGGGGTGTGCGAGTTACTGGGTATTAAAAAGACGAGAACAACACCGCTCCACCCACAATCGGACGGGATGGTGAAATGCTTCAACAGAACCTTCAATGAACACCTATCAAAGGTCGTTGGTGACAAGTAATGCGATTGGGATAGGCAAATTCCAATGTTTCTATTAGCCTATCGGAGTGCAGTACACAACACCACAGGTCACACTCCATCGGAAATCCTTTTCGGTCGAACAGTCCGGCTACCTAGTGAATTGATATTTTGATCACCGCTGTCTGAAGAGAACAGAAATGAAGACGACTATGTCGCAGACCTCAGGCAGATTATTAGGGACGTGCACTAAAGAACCAGGAATAAGATCAAGATAGCCAGTGACCGCATGAAGACGAGGTATGATGTCAAGGCGACCACAACGGGATTCCAGGAAGGAGATCTAGTGTGGCTATATAACCCTCATAGACGGAAAGGCTTATCACCCAAATTACAGCAAGACTGGAAAGGACCATATAAAGTCGTAAAACGCATCCACGATGTTGTCTATCGCATTCAACAAGAAGAGACAAGATGAAAGTGGTTCACGTGGATCGAATACATCGCTATATTGGGCAGAATGTCGAAGAGTTTGTTCGGGACGAAGAAGTTTAAGAGGAGGATATTGTGGTACATATGTGATTGAATCAATTATCCAGTGTTGCATAAATTTAGGATCATACAAACTCTCCAGGTCGGAGAGTTCAGTTACTACCCCAGTTTCAAACCAGAAGTTACCAGAAAGAACTAAAAACCGACAAACTGCGGACGATAAGTTGATTTTTGGAAGCGATGGAAAAGGACCTAAGTCTTACTAAGTGAAAGATAAGAGATTTGAATTGTGAAATAGAAGTGAAATTGTTTGTGAATTGACTGAAAGTTGTATTTAAATGATAATAAATAGAGTGTTTCGCAACAGAATAGCGTTTTATCATTTCGAACCCTAGCCGAAATATTACAATATTGTGGTACATATGTGATCAAATCAAGGATCCAGTGTTGCATAGTTTTAAGATCATACAAACTCTCCACGTTGGAGAGTTCAGTTATTTCCCCAGTTTCAAACCAGAAGTTACGAGAAAGAACTAGAACCCGACAAATGTGGTATAAATACAGGATGAGAAACTGCGGAGAGTGTTTTAGAAACAGAATAACGTTTTATCATTTCGAACCCTAGCTGAAATATTACAATATTTACAGGGTTTGTACCTAGACAAACTCAACAACTACCCACAATAAAAGTTAGTCTACTTTTAGGGGCTTACTTATATCCCTCACTCATGAGAAAAAAAACAAATGAAAAAGATCGTACCCCTACGCGGACATTTACAGCCCCAACGAAAGTTTGGAATTAAAAAAAAGGCTCATATATATTTATATAACATAATACTTAATGTTAAGGGTGCAAACATGCATATTAAAGAAGAATTGGCAACACTTACCGCTTACACGTGATCCAGGTGTGGTGAACTTGCGCGCAGTTTCTCCATCGGGATGTGTAGTTTGTATGTAAATTTGATGCGTGCATTGGAAAGCATTCTTCTCTTTTCTTTTTTCTCTATTTGCGTAAGGGGAAAGAAAAGGTTGTAGGATATGTATTTGTATATGGATATATTGGGCCTTACATGATAGTAGGGATAACTTATCTTAAACTACAATACCAAGTATTGAAAGATGGTGACGATCCTCTGTTGGTCATATGGTCGTTTCTGGAATCAGAGGGCGGAGACGATGAAAGTGTAGAGTGCAGTAGTAGAAGTGGGCGGAGCTGGTTATTGCCAAGGGATGTTGCTTTGTATTTCTTGTTGGGAGCCCTGAAAGGGAGTGGTTGATGATGCAGGTACGCAAGATGGTGTTCAGCTTTACTTAGGGTCCTTTTCTAGATGTATACTTTTATTTATTTAATTTTTCGTAGTTCTTTGGTGTGGAAATTCATAATGGGTATATGTACATTTATTTGGTTTTTGTTGGGCAATATTTTTTTTCATTAGGTATTTCCTTGTCCTTAAGTGTTTTTTCCACTTACGCAATGTAAAATTATTGCATGAAAGACGCACTTTTTTTGTGTTTTAATATTTTTAAGTATAAATTTGGCGTGCAAGTGCCATAACAAGATCACTTTTATACATGTTACTTTTTTTCCCCTTTTATCACAAAAAAAAACTAAATTATAGGCACAGAACACATTTCAACCGACTCACTGGGATGGATTTTACGAAGCTGTCGGTACAGTCTCACATCCACAACTCTTCCGTCGAGCCCAGCTCAAAAAAAAACTCTCTCCATCAGAACAACAAAAAAAATCGGCCGACTCTTCCAAGATCTTACGATGAGACCGGTTTTTTGGGTTTTTTCCAAATTATTTTCGTAGTTGCTTTGTCTCTTGATTCGCGCGGCAAAACCACTTTCGCGCACCCCTTCTTTGTCTTCTCCTTGTTATTCCAGAAACAGAATTTCGCCTTATCGATAAGACACGCCAAGATGCAATCAACAACTTTATCACCGATCACTTTACTTCACACCAAAATGTAGCCACGGAATTCCGCCCTAGATTTTTTTGAATTCAAAAAGAAATGTTTGCCGCGTCGTTCACCACAGCCTTTGATTTTGAACGTTGAATTTGGTTGCAGGCCATCTGGCACTGTATTGCAAACTATTTCTCTTGCTCCGAGCGATGTCATTTGGAAGCATGAATTAAATCTCCTAGTGGACTGCATGAACATGTTTGAATCCGGATACATGCCGATTAACAGGCCGTTCAATGGTTCTGGTGTTGTCTCAATTTCTGATTTTTGCACTTTTCCTGACATAAAAACACATGCCGGCTGACTCATGTTTGAACTTGAGCGCATGACAATGGGGACATTCTTTTTCCATAGCACTAAACTGCACAGAGTCACAAAACACGTAAATATTTCTTCTAAATTAAAATAAATCGTTCAAAATTTTCAACGCACTGCGTTTTGATACATAACACATTCAAAACTAAATTTTCAAATTGACGCGACACTTCACGTTAATGACTTGCGCATGTGTGTATGAAATTTCAATGAGGCTGACGTAGCCCTACCTTTTGTCCAAACAGAACGACGGGTAAATTATTTGTATACTCGTATTCTTCATTCAAAAATACTTCAAATGCGATTTGAAAATTTGGAATTTGCTTATCTGATTTAAAATTTTTTTGGTTATATGTAGTTTTTAATGCCAAATCTAAGAAAATACAAAAAAAAATATACGTAAAAAAAATAGAAAACATTTTTCTGTATTAAGACAACCTTATCAACTAGCGGTATGAAATATACTTTACGATCTATTCTCATATCTATGTACCATATATACACAAAAAATTTCATAAAATCGGTAGAGCCGTTTCTGAGGAGTGCGACCACAAACACCGTGACACGAGATTTTTATGTATATGATGATATTACTTCCTCTTAGTTCTTCGATGATGGAAAAACTTTCGTTATTATGATTTGTGCGGCATACTGATTGGGAAGAAATTAGAAGTCTTAATCTATCAACTTACTCGTTTGGATCATCCCAATACATAAAGTTTTGCTTTTGAACTTGCATTAAACGACCACCCTTGATGTACTACTATCAAGAAATAATTGTTTTATTGTTTTATCATACTTGAATCCTTCAGTTCTTTTAATTTGTTCGTTTTCATCACATTTAATTTTATTGGCTGTTCATTGGCTGTACCTATGATTTTTAGGTGTCTTGTGAAATATTAATTCAGAGAGTTCATGTGTACGATACCAAATTTTATCTCCAATCAAAATCTCATTTGGCCAAAATTTAATTGTACTATTACCAAACTTCCATTTCGAGCTACGGGTTTTACGAGTATATGACCCATATAAGAAATCAAATTGATTGTTTTGCGTTAGATCTGTTAATTCCATGTATTTATTGCTATCATTTCCAACATTTAAAAAATGTCTTTGTAAAATTTAACAATTTAAAATTGTTTTCTTCTTTGTTTATTTTAATATACTCATACAATTTAAATGAGCCAGCAGTTTATAAGAGCGATGCGTTTTCTATGCAGTTTGCAAATGTTAGATTCACAAGGCGTTGTATAACTTACTTAGCAGTTCCTTGAACTTCTGCTCTCTTTCACGGAGCTCCGAGTGCCGGTGCTTGTCTTACTTAATCCAAATCGATCCCTAATGACTAAATTCAATGTCTCGGACGTTGTGTGCAAGGTTTGCGAAAATGATGTGTGCACGTCCTCAGAGATAAAGTACATTCATGCTTGCCGTCATCCATTTACCATTAGTAGAACTACTAACAAAAATATCGAAACCACTTTAAATTTAGACCTACACTGTTGACAAATCATGCGTTTAAGTGGCACAGCCTTCTTTCTTCACGCAGATACAAGCAACATGTCTTAACACGTACATATGACCATCTAGCTCCTGTGGTGCAGGATTGGCAAACCACATTTACTTATACTCCGATTTACTTATGCCGAAAGCTACCTATATGACTACGGAGGTAGTGTACTTTTATGCACATACTATATAACAACCAACATTTCTAAAGTTAAGAAGCATTTCCTTAACTAACTCTTTATAGTTATTAAGCGGCATATACATTGGTCTGATTCTCATCAAGCATTTGAGTGGTTTAGTGAAAATGAGACACGTATATGTTGTGTGTGTGCTTGAAGCAAAATCAAAATGTTTCGATTTTTCGTCATTCAAGTAGACATGCTTGATAAAGTGTATATGCCTGATTGACTGATTGCATGATCAATGGACAGCGACAAGACAACATCGCAGAAGACAGCGGAAGTTTTTTTTTGAAAGGTTAAATGTGATTTGTAGAAATTTAAAAAGGTTTTCAGATTTTCAATCAAATTTTGAATTCAACACTGCAGAGAATATCAAAGTTAATAAGTGTAAAGAAGGAGAAGAAGATATTCTGATATCTGTAAAATCTTTCCAATGTAAAATGTGTCTCGTCCGGAGTGGCAAATATAAATTGATTGTGTAAGGAAATATATTTGAACTTACTTTAAGTGGCGAGCAACAGTACGGGGTGGTCCTGGGCATCAGTCAACAAGCATCCCCAGCTTGCTCTATGTTTTTCTGGCTGCCTCCAGTTGAGGTTGGTCCCTTTCCACCAAGTCTGCGTCATCCGCTGTCCCTCAGGGGCGGATTTTCCGACAGGAGCGTTGGTATCCATCCGTTATACATGACCGAACCATTTCAGTCGTTGGATCTTCACTCTTCTGTCTAGGTCAAGTTCTCTGTACAGTCCATACAGTTCGTCGATGTATCTCCTCCTCCACTCACTGTCAGTGCAGGCGGGACCGAGGACCACCCGAAGAATTTTTCTCTCAACCCATCCAAGAGTACCCTCACCTGCTTTTGATAATGACCCAGCCTCTGCTCCATAGAGTAAAACTGGGATTATTAGGGTCTTATAGCGTAACTTTTGTTGTTCGAGAGAGGGTTCGCTCGTCAATTGCCTTCTTAGCCCAAAAAAACAGCGATTGGCATGAGTTATTCTTGGGGATCTCAGCGCTGCTGTCGTTGACCGAATTTAAAGCAGAGCCTAGGTAGACAAAGTCATTAGCTACCTTAAAATTATACCTGTCGAAGGTGACGTTCTGTCCGAGAGGTCGGTGTTCAGAGTCCTTTCTGGTTGACAGCATAAGCTAAGTCTTGCCCTCATTTAACTCAATATCATCGGCGAATGCGCTTGAATTTTGCACTATTCTTTCAAGTACGATGTTGAAAAAATCGCACGACAGCGCATCGCCTTGTCTAAATCCTTTCTGGACATCAAAGGTCTGGGTGAGGTGTTTACCGACCTTGATGGAGCAGCGTGCATGATGTATACTCCCTACCAAGTCATCGCCTGCCACTTTGAAAAGCTCGACAGTCAGGCCGTCTGCTCCAGCACCTTTTTTGGACTTTAGATATAGCTATCTTCACATCATCCAGGTCGGGCTGACGGAAGTATTGGTCTACATCGTCCAGGTGGAAAGGTTCATTATGCCTCACAGCGGTATTTGTTTCATCGACGCCGTTATACAGTCTACAGAAATAATCTTTCCGGATTCCCAGCATCTACTGCGACTCAACTACGATGTTGCCTTGTTCGTCTCCTCAGGCTTTGGTTCGGGGTTTTTGTCCGTGGCATGATTTTTTTTACCTTTTGGTAAAACTTCCGTATCTCATTCCTGGCATCTCTTAATTTCCTCGAACGCGCGCTTGTCATGCTCTTTCTTTTTTCCCTTAAGAAGCCGGTGTTCGGCTCTCCTCTTCTGCTCATAGAGCTCGTGAGGAGCTCTTGTCTTTCTTTGCATTACGTGCGTTTCACTTAGCTGCATATGCTTGCAGCAAACCAGGAGTTTCGTTGTGGTGGTCGAGTGAAACCCAGCACGAGAAGCGGCATCTCTGATGGCTTTCTGGCAGTGTTTCCGATGGTCTTCGACGCTTGATGCTGGTGGCAAGGGACCTATTAAGATATTTAGAGAGACTCGATCGGAAAAGGACTTGGCCATCTCTTGCGATTGTTGCTGTCCGACGTGGAAATTCCTCACAATATTAGCTTGTTTTGGCGTTGTTTGGGGTATCCGCTACCGTTTCTTGGGTGCAACAAGTTAGTGGTTCGAATCGATATTGACTCCTCGGAGCGATAGCAATGTAGTCAATGTGGCTGACGGTTAATTAATAGGGAGTTTTCGAGAGAGATGTGGAACCCGCGTGCAGGCTACGACAATGTTTCGTCCTGCCGTAAGGTCGATTAGATTGAATCCATATCGGAGGTTGTGCCTTGAAGGCCATATCTTCCGACAGTGCTACCAATGATGCCGTCTTTTCCTTGCATTAAAATCAACAAGAACAATTTTGACTACATAGCTAGGGCATTGCTCGTAAGTTTTGTTCAAGGGCTCATAGAAGGCATCTTTGGTGTCATCATCTTTCTGCTCTGTAGGGGCGTGCGTGCATATCAGCCTAATGCTGCTAATTAAGCCTTGATGCGGATTGCAACGAGGAGCTCGATCACATGCCGGAAACTCAAGGCTTCTTGCTTAAGTCCGCATCCAACAACAAATCCGCATCCAATTAAACGCTGCTTTTGCTATCGATAACAGTCGCCGTAGTAGATGTCGCAATTTTTCATACTCTTTTTGTTTGGCTCATTCCATCGCATTTGTTGGATGGCGGTAGTGTTAACTTTGCAGCAATCTAGTGCCAGTTCGTTGTCCTTAAATCGTTTGCGTGGGTTTTTAATAGTAGATCCGTCCATATCCTTGTTTACTTTTAATTTTTGTTTTAGAACTTTTAATTTTTGGTACCCCTAGGACAAAGGGTCGGTAAGATCGAATGCCTGTTACCTATTCTGGGATATAAGTGTTGCGGTTGATTCATTAAGGGCTCTTCCGCCACCATCTCTCTTCCATTAAGGGGTCTTCCGCCACCATCCGTTTTTCAAGACCCGCACTTAGTTTCGGAAATCCTTACTGGCCTGAGCTCTAAATATGTCAGAGTAGCCCGGATCAGGTCTCATTTGTTTCGTAATTTTATTTTTTTTTCCACCGTTGATTCCATCTGCGGAATTCATCCGCTGTCCTCTTTACAGTGCTGCTATTACTGCTGGTCAGCACTCGCTCCTATATGTTTAAAAGGTCCAGTCCGGGTGGCCATTGACCAGTACCCGACGGTTACCACGTGAAGGTATTATAGGCACAATTAATGTGTAGAAGAGCTGCTTGCATTTCAAAGTTTGTATTTTACTTACATCGCTTTTTTGTCAGTACTACGGAAGGACTATTTGTCACACACAAAACAACCACGCTCTGGAATGATCGTTTCACCGCTGTTGACGTCGCTATTATTAACATTACTCAACGAATAAAGAGCATCGAGATAACCCAAACATTGGTTATCCAGTGATAAATTTAGCACTGTACAACAGGGACTGGAAAGAGACAACATTGCTGCTGATGCTGCGTTGTTTGGAATGCCGTAGTGCCTGAGGATAACTTAAAGCAAATCTTAAATGGATTATTTACAGTCGATTACAGTAGGCGCCTTTCCACCAACTATTAAACAGATCCTTCAGCCAAATAAAGGGGGTAGTGCAAACGTTCCAATAATTATTCAATTCAATTGTCCTCAGGAGAAAAATGTTTTTCTCAAACCCGCAAATGTTTATAGAAAGCTTTATCCTCGCGACGTCGGTATGGAAGGGGAGGCCCATATCTATCTAAGCGACAGTCTAACTAGACTGAATCGTACTCTCCTGCAACATGCTATTAACGATACAGATCGGTCATTATCAAAACAATTGTTGATGGAAAATTAATAATTAATTATAACGAACATTCCGAACTTAAATGCTGCCGCGGCGATGAAAGAAAATAAATATTCCTGCCAATATATAATCAATATATATACCTTCCGGGGGCAAATAAAAAATTATCATTTTTCCAGAGATCAGTCATCGAGGTCTTGCGGTCATAAATTCTTTACCCACTAGGTTTGCCCCGGGCTTGACGCCAAGTCAACTTGATCTTGTTATTGTGTCTGAAGTATCAAACGTTTTAATGTGCGATCAAATTTCCCAAGATGGGATATCAGACCATGATTTGATATTTTTAACATATTAAATCGACTGTGGAAAAATCATTGGTGTTGGTAAATGTAGTGATTCTGAGCGCTTACTAGATTCTGATCCGTTAAACGATTTTTCTTTTCTTATAAGGGAAGAAATCATAATTTTACTATCAACAGGGATTTGTGTATAGATTCGAGCAAAGATTTTAAGTCCATGTCGCGATGTTATAGAAAGCATAATTAAACTCAAATCCAATGCTATCGGTGAAGATGAGATACCCCTTCGGTTTTTGAAATTAATTTTACCCTTACGTCCTAGGCACAATCACTCACATAATAAACTACTGTATTACTTCATCGACATTTCCGGATTCTTGGAAAATGGCAAGAATTATACCTGTTGCAAAAAAATGCAATCCAAAAGAAACCTCTGATTATCGACCGTTAACGGGAGTTGCTCGAAATACAAATATTTATATGAAATACAAATATTTACATGTGTATATATAAACGACATTGCTCAATGTTACAAAAGCGTCTCCTTCCACCTTTATGCAGATGACTTAGAAATTTATTTTAACAGGCCTTTTTTGTCATTTAAATGAAGACCTTCATAGATTACAAAACTTGGCTACTGAAAATGGATTGACCTGAAGTCCATCCAAGTCAATACTGATTTCTCAGAATCAATATGAAACAAGAAATTTTCCTTCTCTTTCTTTAAACAATGCGAGAATTCTATTTGTATCTAAGGTACCGTGTTTAGGTTTTAAAATAAATTGCCGTTTGTCTTGCTCTGATGAAGTAAACTACACCGTTAGTCGTATCTACGCTTGCCTTCGGAAGCCATAGATAACTGCTCTTCTAATTCCAATCGAAACTAAAATACAACTAATGAAAGCATTACTGATATGTATGATATCCTATTCTAAAAGGGTCTAGTCAGCTTGATTCGATATCAAAAAATAAACTTCATGAAGCTTTTAATAATATGCTACGTTACTTTCATCGATTGCGCAGGTATGATCTTGTCTCACCTTACACATATAACGTCCTTAGATGCAGCTTGCAACAATATCTTAATGCTGGCAATTGCACCTTCTTACACAAAGTTATATACTTGAAATCACCCCCACATCTGTTCTCAAAGTTGCAGCTTTCTCGATCAATAAAAAGATTTAATATTGTAATATTTCAGCTAGGGTTCGAAATGATAAAACGTTATTCTGTTTCAAAACACTCTATTTATTATTATTTAAAACAACTTCCAGTTAGTTTACAAACGATTTCACTACTATTTCACAATTCAAATCTCATATCTTTCACTATTAAGACTTAGCTCCTTTTCTATCGCTTTCCAAAAAATAACTTATCGTCCGCAGTATCTCATCCTGTATTTATACCACATTTGTCGGGCTCTAGTTCTTCCTCGTAACTTCTGTATTGAAACTGGGGTAATAACTGAACTCTCCAACGTGGAGAGTTTGTATGATCCTACAATATCCCCCTCTTAAACTTGTTCGTCCCGAACAAACTCTTCCATATTCTGCCCAATGTAGCGATGTATTCGATCCACATGAACCACTTTCATCTTGCCTCTTCCTCATTGAATGCGATAGACAACATCGTTGATGCGTTTTACGACTTTATATGGTCCTTCCCAGTCTTGATGTAATTTGGGTGAAACGCCTTTCAATCTATGAGGGTTATATAGCCACACTAGATCTCCTTCCTGGAATCCCGTTGAGGTCGCCTTAATATCATACCTCGTCTTCATGCGGTCACTGGCTATCTTGATTTTATCCCTGGTTCTTTGGTGCACGTTCCTAATAATCTGTCTGAGGTCTGCGACATAGTCGTCTTCATTTCTGTTCTCTTCAGACGGCGGTGATCCAAACATCAATTCAGCAGGTAACCGGACTGTTCGACCGAAAAGGATTTCTGATGGAGCGTGACCTGTGGTGTTGTGTACTGCACTCCGATAGGCTAATAGAAACATTAGAATTTGCCGATCCCAATCGCATTGCTTGTCGCCAACGACTTTTGATAGGTGCTCATTCAAGGTTCTGTTGAAGCGTTCCACCACCCCGTCCGATTGTGGGTGGAGCGTTGTTTTTCTCGTCTTTTAAATCCCTTTACACGCCCCTTGGAAAATCTTGGACTCGAAGTTGCACCCTTGATAGAAGTGCAATTCCATCGGTACGCCGAATCTGCTCACCCAGTTGCAAACGATCTGCTCAATCACGGTTTTGGCTTCCTGGTTAGGAATAGCGAAAGCCTCAGGCCACTTACTGAAGTAGTCCATAACAACAAGAATGTAGCGATATCCCTTTTCGGTTTCAGGAAACGGTCCTGCGATGTCAACTGCGATTCTCTCGAAGGGTGCTCCAATGTTGTACTGCTACATTCTGCCGTCAGTTTTAACTCTCGGGCCTTTACTGGCGGCGCAGGTGACACACTTTCTGCACCAATTTTCGACATCGTCCTTAGCGTGCAGCAGCTTTTCTAACGTCTTATTCACTCCCAAATGGCCTCCGGATACTCCATCGTGCAGTCCCCATAGCACGTCACCGACTCTCGACCTTGGCACCACGAACTGCATCGCAAACGACTTTCCTTACGAGGTTTCCACCTTCGCCTCAAAGCACAATCTTGAACATGAAGCGAGTCCCACTGTGCCCAGTGTGCCTTTTGTTCGGGACCTCTTTTTGGGCATTTCGCATTTCACTTTCATTCCAAACTTCAGTGGGCTCAGCTCTTAACCGTTGGGTAGATACCGCATCTTTTTCTTCTTGTCGTAAGCAATGTTTGCAATCGTACATTTGGAGTCGTTTAATGTACCTTCAGGATTCTTAAATTGCAGCAACCACTTCAGAGACGCATGGTCTGTGCGAAGAATGAATTTTCGTCCGTACATATATTTATGGAAATGCTTTGTTGCCAAGACCAAAGCAAGATGTTCCCGCCTGGTAACACATTAGTTCTTTTCTGGCTTCGAGAGCACCTTACTAAAGTAGGAAACTACTTTCTCTTGCCCGTCATGCATCTGCGAAAGGACAGCTCCAATTCCGACGTTACTGGCATCTGGATCCACAATAAATATTTTTCCTGGTTTTCGCATTCACTTGACCATTTGAATTGTTTTCCCATTTCTGTTAGTTGATGCAAACTCTTTGCGATCACAGCAAAATCCTTCACAAACCGCCTGTAGTAGGTAGCGAGTCCCAGAACACCTTCGGATGGAATGATGTGTCCGAAATATTTAACATCTGGCCTAAAGAGATGACACTTCTTCGGGTTTAGCTTTAGCTGTGCACTTCGCAATCTTTGGAACACTTCCGTTAAGTTATCTCGATGTTCTTGAAAAGTTTCTCCGACCACGATGACATCGTCCAGGTAGACCAAACAGGTTTTCCATGTTAGTCCCAGTAAAACGCGTTCCATTAGATGCTCAAAGGTTGCCGGAGCATTGCATAATCCGAATGGCATTACTGTGAATTGCCAAAGCCCATTTCCTGCGGTGAAGGCTGTCTTCTCACGGTCCTCCGGATGGATCTGTACTTGCCAGTAGCCACTCTTCAGATCAAGTGTGGAGAACCATTACGCTCCTAACAGCGTGGGGTAGCTATCCTTCTTGCTGACATTATTTAGCTGGCGATAATCCACGCAGAATCTATTGGTGCCGTCTTTCTTCTTGACCAGTACAACTGGTGATACCCACGGACTCTTAGAGCCTTCAATCAACCCTTCCTTTTCCACACTCGAAACCATTTCTGCAACCTCCGTCTGCTTAGCTAATGGTAAACGCCTAGGAGGTTGACGTATGGGTCTTGCATCTCGAGTACCTATTCGGTGTTGTACCAAATGTGTGCTGCCATATTCGCCGTCCTGTGAGGCAAATACGTTTGCCTGAGTATAGTTCTTTTCAACTCGGCTGTGCTACTTAATGGCAAAGATATAGCAGCATTTTCCTTCGACAACTTTGTGACAGCAGTTATCGGTATGCAGGCTCCGATCGATTATCCTTGCTTTAGTTTGATGCTCTTGTTTCCCACATTCAATATTCTTGCAGGAACCATATTGCCTTTCGGCTCAACGAGTATCTTTCCCACGACGTTATTCTGATAATTATTTTTAGAGTCCGGCTCAATCAAATAGAATCCATGGCCCCCAAGATCATCTTCCAGCCTCGCCCAAATAAGTGTCTCTGCGGAAGGAGGTAAGATCTCGTCCCTGCTGACTACTGTCCTAACGCATTCTCATTCCCGTGCACCATTGAAATCTCAACGTTCCTGTACTTGAGTTCAGATGTCGAGCACTACATTATGCGCCTTCGCCTATCAGCCACTAGAAATACGTGGGTGAATGTTAGTTCTGACAGATTGATGGTAAGAACAACCTCTCCCTACACCTTCGCCGTCACTCGTATTGCTGTTTTCAGACAGTATCTACTGTGCAGCCAAGAATCATTGACGATATGCCTTCTTATAATGGAGGCAGTGGCACCGGTGTCAATGGTAGCCACACACTTATTTTGACCTATGTGGGCTTCCACTGTAAAACTCTTGTTTCTTCGTTTTATTTGAATGGAGCCCTGCACTCACTCTGCAGATGTCCTATTTTGTTGCAGTTCCAACAAGGGACTTGTCCTCCATGCACACTGTTCCCCTCCACGACGTCTGCTCGTTGGCATGAGCACGAGTCGGCAGCTTTCACCGTCAGAGCAAATGCTAGGGCATCAGGGAGGGTTCGTTTTCCAGCCCTTTTTACAGCCATTTGCAACTGCCTATCTTCAATTGCTTGGGTAAACGCCTCTACAGCCATTTCGATTATAAGGTCTTCGCCGGCATTAGGATAAGGCAAATACCCCAACCGTTCGATATCGGCCTGCAGCTGCTAAGTGTTTCTCCCCTTTTCTGTATTCTGCTGCGTAGTTGGACTCTGTATACTTGCTGCATATGGTCATCTCCGAAGCGCATTTCTATGGCTTTAACTAAAGCGTCGTAGTTGAGTTCGTTATCTTCTGAGATGGTTTGCAGAAATTCCGCAGCTGTTCCTCTCAGTCACAGCGTTAGCGCAGTCAACTTTTCCTCGTCATCCCAGTTGTTGGTCATGGCAGCTGCTTCAAATTGTCTTCTATATATTGGCCACGATGTTTGGCCATCGAAAACAGGCGGTTTCATCTCTTTCCTTCTAGGGCAGTCTGTAGAAATTTCTCGGGTTTCTGTTTCTTCACTCTCTCTAGTTCTTTAGCAAGATTCTCAATATTGTTTTCAACCCTCCCGAACTCTTCCTGGAGTTCGGTTCCAAACTTAATTTTTGATCGATTATTTCGAACAATGTATGGGGCATTGTTTCTTTTTCAGAATAAGTTTTATCCCACTTCTGACACCAATGTAATATTTCAGCTAGGGTTTGAAATGATAAAACGTTATTCTGTTTCAAAATACTCTATTTATTATTATTTAAAAACAACTTTCAATTAGTTCACAAACGATTTCACAACTACTTCACAATTCAAATCTCTTATCTTTCACTAAGTCTTAAGACTTAGCTCCTTTTCTATCGCTCTCCAACAAGGAGAATTTGTATGATCCTAAAGTTATGCAACATTGGATTCTTGATTTAATCACATATATACCACAACATTAACAGTCAACCCTATAACAACATAAATTCATCTAGATTCTTTTTTATCATTGCCATAACAGATCAAAAGAACGTCGACCTTAAAGCGGTCGTATTCCAAAATTTTTTCAGACCGTAGCATCTTTTCTTTTCCACCTAACTTTGTTTTTCTTTTCACTTGAATCCTTTTTTCTTATCTATCTTTTAGTTAAGCTGTTATTTTATTTTCTTAAAAAAAATAACTATGAATTATTATTTCGCCATAGTTAGTACGCTCAAAAGGCTATGCCTTACTTTTACTTTATGTATTAAAAATAAATCAAATCAAATCCAATCAATCAAGATATAGGTAGTTGCAACACTAGATATCGCCAGGTTGACAGCTCTTAATGCCTGAACTATTTCTACCGCACCCAAGAGTTCCAAGAACGTAATAGTGGGTGGTCATTAATAAGAATCTTATGTATCGAAATAAATGTGAACGAGTACAGACCAATAAAAGATTCAATTTTTCTCATATAAAAAAAATTAAATATAAAAAATGAAATAATTTTGCTTGAAAATGTGCAAAAGATTTTAAGATTTGAAAATATGGAATTCACATTCCCATATTTGAATAGAAATATAAGTGTTAATGTTTTCGGCTACGATGATGAAAATAAAATGTTCATAGGACCAAATTACAGTACGTTTGCGGAAAAACAAATGTATTTATATAAATTTGGCACTTCTACAAGGTATTGAGTGATTCCATTATATAGTCTTTGTTGAATTTGCTAAATTTTCCTTGTGCATATAGTAATTATATAAACAATAACAAAACAAAACAAAATATGTGGCGCTGGAGACCCGGTATGGCCATGGCCTAGCTTCTTGACATTCATTTGTGTTGGTCATGCAGCCATATTTTGTCACATCTGAGCGGGGTATACGGTTATCGCCGAATCTGAACGGCATTCCTTAGAAGCTTTTTCATGGGCAATTTTACTTTCTGCAGTTTGCCATTGTCCGCCGAACAGCTTGAGGCGAATAGAATAAGCTGGTATTGCCACGTTCAAAGAAGATCGGCGGAAAATCCAGTTAAAAAAGCAGTATCAACTACGGTAACTCCAACTCTAAGAAAACGACGTCGGAAAAATAATTCCTGGATTTCTCAGATGGCAAATGCGCAACAACGCCTGGGGCTAACCACTAAGGCGATCCAGGACTGGGCAGTATGTAGTCGCGTTCTGCGGTCTGCGACATTAGCAAACCCCTTAAGCGGAGCAGCAGCGATGCAGTAAAAATGGGAAACACGTTACGCATAAGTTCATATAACGAGGAAAGGGTTAATAAAAGGATAAGAAGAAGATTGCTCGCCGAAAGGGTGATGACGATTCGAAAAATTGTTGGCGATGCCGAGAATCGAACCACGGACCCTCTGCGTGATATTCCAATGAGCTAAATAATTAAATATAGAAACAACAAATTAAATAAAGAAAAACTAAACCGGTGTACTTTGAAATATTTTTGATCCATACATAACGGAATCTCTCAATATCTTGTAGAAGTGGCAAATTTATATGGATTTATTTTTTCTCAAATGAATTGTAATAAGATCCTATGATCATCTTATTTTCATCATCATAGCCGAAAACATTAATGCTTATATTTGTATTCAAATTTGTTCAGATATGAGCATACCAATACTTTGTTGGTACCTCTGTCTTGCACTCCTAACACATGATGATATCAACAATTTTGTTAAGTGACTTCAAAGTGGGTGGCCGTGGCTCATGTGGCAGTGTATTAACTTCCCAATCGGAGGGTTCGGTGTTCAATCCTAACCGCGACCGAAATACACTCTTTGTTTCAGGCAAGAAAAATCATGTGAGATGAGTGGTCTCCCCATTAAATGTTAGATGCCACCCATGGAGCGAAATCACCACTGAGCCCAAAGATCTTTCACTCTCTCTATCCCATTTTCTCTCCTGAGTGTAAAGTTCTTTTAAAAAAAAGACTTCAAAGCACATATCTGAACGAGCATCTCAATTATGGTGGTTCAAGCGTCTATCATTTCTGCTTAAAGTTTTAAGGTAAATACTTCATTGTAGTTTGTTACTATGCACATTTAAAACATGCCTTAATAAATTTTTGTTTAAAAAAAAATCGTTTACAAGATTTTCACAAATAAAACTTTTAATTTTAATATGGTCCCGCACAGTTTAAATGACCTAGCGGTTTATACGAGCGCTGCGCGTTTTCAATTGAAAGTGTTTTTTACCATTCGTTCATTTAAATATCATCTCCAATGTAGAAAGAAAACCTAAAAATATCTAAGAACGTATGAAAAAACAAAAAAAAAAAAACAATTACCATAAGTACACAAGCATGTAAAATTAACAATTGTTTTTTTCCATAAATGGATGGCGATGGCGATGGCGCGATAGTTAGCTCATTGGAATATCACGCAGAAAGTCTGGGTTGGATTCCTGGCTGGGGTCACCAACAACTTTTCAAATCGCCATCACCCTTTCGGCGGGCAATGGCAAACTCCCGAAAGTAAAATTGCCTACGAAAAAGCTTCTAAAGAGTGGCGTTCGGACTCGGCGATAAACCGTAGGCCCCGCTCAGATGTGACGAAATTGAAAGCATGAGCAACACAAATGAGTGTCAAGAAGCTAGGCCATGGGCCATACCGGGCTGCCAGCGCCACAGTGTTTTGTTTTTGTTTTTTTTTTCATAAATAACATCCACAATGCACTATTAGGATGATATAAAATTAATAGACGCACTGATATAAAATTAATAGATGCGTTACAGGAACCATGCCCCCACCTACGACAATGTGCGTCAAAATCAATGATCTTCACCAGGTTCCTCTGGCTCGCTGCCCCCTGTGTGGCAGAATTGGTAAATCCTATCCACTAAAGTTGTAGAGAGTAAATCGTATTGTTAGGAATACACGTGAAGAAAAAGGTGAGAACTTTTTCACGGAAAAGGTTGTTACCATTATCCAAAGATTGAATTATCAGGACAAAATAATTAAATTATTTAGTACAGAAATCGTGACGTTGAAAAAAAAAATAACAACGATCATACCCATAAAAGTTGCAACTGGAGACCTACAAATGGTTTTGTCCAACATTTACTTGGATTACAGGTGTCTCTATGAAATGAAAATATTAATGTTTGTCTGATTACTGAAACTCACTTCAAACAGGGAACACAAATTTTATAGAATTAAAATCTCTGACTATCTTTGCTACCGCTCTTCCCATCCGGTTGACAGTGTCAAAAGATGTAGTGCTATTAAGCGCTTTTATAAGCGTGAGTACTGAAAATAGCGGCACTAAAAATAGGACAACGTATAATTCCCCAGATGGAATCAGTAGTGTAGTAAAATCCCAAAAAAAAAGAGACCTTATTTAGATTACTCCAACATATGTATATAGAGCTCAGGCCAATAAGGATTTCCGAGACTTAGAGAGATGGTGGCGAACGAGCCTCTTATGGACTAAAGGAAGGCGGGGCTCACATCCCCCTACGGGTTACTGGCTTCGGGCTCTTCGAGCCCTCGTCCGATAACGGATTCAGACTAATTGAGTTTGCGGCGGGTTTACTTTAGAAGGGGACTTGGAGAACTCCGGATCAATCAACCTTAAACCAGATTGACCACATCGCGATCGACGCAAGACATTCATAAAGTGAATATTATGAATGTCCGAATTTTTCGAAGAGCCACCCAGAAATCTACCACTCGCTTTGGTCATTTTGTCGTCCGTTTTACTCCTTTGTCCCCCCGCCTTTTCCCTGGATCCAGTACCTTCACTCTACCTGCCGCTCCAGAATGATAGGTACCCCAGATGGAGCCAGGCGGACTGCCTGCAGACTCTGGCGGGCGGATGCCCCGAAATATTGACACCACTAGTAATGGCCGAGACCCCACTTAAAATTTTATATTATTTGCTTTTATCGCTGAATATTTATAAAGCCCCCACAGCCCCTAAATAAAAAAAACGCACAAAATTGTAAAGAAAGCCAACAATCAACCACGGTAGTCACCCCTATTTACTGCCTGCAAGGAGATTTACGGGTCTTCCCCCCTAAAATAACTGTTGAGAAAGTTTTCCTCCGTACTTGGTGGTCACGATTTGTGCTTTCCCTAATTATCCCCTAAAAGTGTCCCGGGTCCAAGGGTGTTATATGAACCCAAGCAGTCACTCGCCAGACAAAACGAAGGTGTCAAACATGACTAGTGAGATTGTATGTTCCGCAAGGAGAAGCTGTCGGAGCTCTGGAAGTGAGCCCCTTTACTCTGGTAGCTGCAATAGTGGAACGGAACCAAGTGTGAAGGTGTGGAGCGGTAACAAGCCGTAGTGTGCGGCTCGTTAAATTGATAACTAGCCGGCAAGAATCCAAATGCCCCTGTGTGGAAAAACAAAAAAACAACAAAAAACACAAAAACAGGAACCAGATAAGTACCCATTTGCCTTTTTATATAAATACATATATATCCGTGCGCCATTACCCTCTAATTGGAATACGTGTAAGTGTTGTTACCGCTATCTTTTTCAGCTCCGTTTTTTCGAGGCCTCGCTGGCTGCAATTGAGTCACAGTTTATAATCGTACGGAATATTGGGCCTTCCCTGGACCGCTTTCTTAATTGTGTTTGTTAAATTTTTGGTGGTGTGGGCCACCCCTTTTGGTGACAAAAATTACAATGGTTTCGATCGTTTAAATATATGCGCACGGCTTTGTCATCCCCTTTTCAAGACGAAAAAATACTATATGTGTAATTGAATTCCGCATTAGGGAAACATAAGTCTATTTTGTTTTGATAGTGTTTTCCCAATTTCGTTAAAAACTTGGGTGGCGCCCACTTAGTATTGTTTTATTTACAGTCGATTTAATTATTTTTAACTGGGCTGTGCAGTTGGTGTGTTCAGCTTTTTACCAGTTGTTTGTTGCAATGCCGTTTTTGGCGATTCTCTTTTGGGTCCTATTCTGTTTTTCGTGTATCTCTTTATTCGTTTACCAATATAGTAAATAAAAATAAAAATGCAAATTATCTAACTATGCGAATATAAAAGGCTTTATATTTTTCTATTAGTACAATGTTGACTTGACGAATGTAAATACACCACTGTCCTTCCTTCAATGCGGTCACATTTCTTTACCTGCTAGAAGCGGTTGTGGTCGTTAGGAATTATAGTTTTTTTATGAACGGGTGGTGGCAATTGTCGTTTCTCGCTTTGAAGGTCGCGAGAGTTGAATTAAAATTGCCTTAGATGTTTGACGAATATGTTGTGATTTCTTGAATTGTGGTCGTGCCGCAACAACTAGCCGAAAATGTCATTGAGCAACAGTGACCATACATCAAAACATACATTTGTATCTCAGAAGGGGGCACCACTACAGGATTTACTAAATAAATCTACAAATCTACAATATAATGTACATATAAAACAGACATAACAATGAGTGCAGATTCAGTTAAATTATTTAAGAATACTTGTGGTCAACTACTTAAAGATCGTGAAAATTTTAATAAAATGAAGGATCCCCTATGAAGAACAAAAATGACAGTATGTACTTATAAGATGCCAACACAACAACCAGTAAACACGCGCAGACGACAGCAAAATAAATTACAAGTCCCTAGATATTGGAACGAATATGGTCGAAGAAAATATGTAGTAGCTGCCTATGGTTAAGGGGATTCTTGGAGCACATTATTCTTAGCTTATTTTTTGTGTTTACTTTCTTAATGAGTTAATCAGAGATTCAGTTCTTTAGGCCTTTGTCAAATTTTTCTAGGGCTTTTGTAGAGGAGCTGTTCGATATAAGTCTAGTCAGGCAGACACTTAACGCTTTATAGGAAGCAGAAGCATCACTTACCATGTAAACATCGTCCAAAGACTCAAAAAATAAAAATATTTTTAGATTCATGAAATCAATTTTTATCTTTGCATTTTGGGGGCCATTTTCTTCATTACGGCGGGTATTTTTGCTCCGAAAAGTGTCTACCAACAGACCTACCATTGAGTGGTCAGTGATGTGCAAATCATATGTGCATCTGCAAATAGCCCATATTGTGATCCAAACACGTACCCGCAGTCAATCTTATAGGTTCATTTACGAAACTAGTTAGACCATAGGAAGCTAAAAGAGCCAGGTAATTAGTTACAGTTTCGCTACTATCTAAGAGGTTAATATTCAAATCTCCCAAAACAATTAAATTTTTGATATTAGTTTGTCCAACAGACAAGAAAATTGTTCTATAAACGCTAAAACATTGAACATATGCAGTCGATAGACCGACAACAGAACAAAATCTCTCTGATTAAATCTAACAGAAACCTTTAAAATGTCTGCACTCAGAAAATCGACACACTCCGCTTCCTTTACTATTAATTTTTCTTTAATAAAACAGCCGACCTCGCATGCAGCATAATCTTCATTTGGATTCGCAAGGAAAACAAAACCCGGCTAATGATAATTTCTTATTTCAAACCCGTAAATCCAAATTTCAGATACAATGACAATATCCGGAATGCAGTGAAAAGAATCAAGATGAATAGCAAGAAACGCAAAATTTTCTTTCAAACTTCATACACCAGAAGTATGATAAATAGTTTGTTTATGCACTATAAGCTATTTGTTAAGACATTATCACAATTTGCATAATTTATATCGAGGATAGAAAGGTCATCGTTTGTACTATTAAATTCAGAGTTCATTAAAAATTATAAAAAGGTCTAAACAAGTGCAAGATGATCAAAAGATCTAATCGAGATGACTTTTCCAACCTCCTCCTTCCGCACAAGTATTTGATTGTAATTAAACCACACAAATTTTTAATTTTTTCGCTTCCGTACTTCTTTCGCCTGCATGAAGAGAGCCCGGGTATATGACGTCAGTGCATCTTTGATATAACATGTATTCCACTTTCCTTTCTGCGGCTGCTACTGCTGCTGTGGGCGCTATCCTTATCACTCGTGTTAGAAATTAGGTTTCCCTTCTTCTTCTTCTCGTTCATGATCCGCTGCTTCATCGACGGTCAGTGAATCTTACACAGATGATTGATTTAGATGGTCTGTTGCTTTTTTCTTTGTTTTGCACATTTATCACGTAGCATCTCTCTATACTAGTATCGGGATCATCAATTGGCAAAGCATTTTGGAATATTTGCTGGGCCTTGTTGATTGCATTATTGTTGGTGACATTTGGCACACCAGCAATTTCGATGCAGTTGGAGAGAAGATGTTGTTGTTGCCAATTTAGTTTACTTTCCAGTGAATTTACCTTAGCTTTTAGCTCCGCATTTTCGGCTCGAAGCTCGCTGAGTGACGCCAAGAAGCGATTGTTTGTTTCTTTCAGCTTGGTTAGCTTCAAATAAATCATTTGGAGAGTAAATTCAGATTCGGCTTCAATGTAAGTTGGTGTATCTGGATGTGCTGCTGTTGATTGACCTCTGTTATTAGTTTCTTGGTTACTGTTAGCAGAGGTGGGCAGTGCACTTTCCTTTTTTTCTCCGCATTGCTTTTTTGTTGTTAATAGTTGTTCCAGGCATACACATAGACCTTCGCCCGAGCACTTCGAACTTGTCACAATGAAAACTTTTTCCGGAAGAGAACATGAATTCTGCATCTTGTTCGCTTAAATTTACACACGATATGTGAAAAAAATCAAAGCAATCAGTACAAGATATCTTAGTGGAACAATTCCTTTCTATTTTTTTCAGTACAAATAGAGCTCTTCATAGTGAAAGTGAAGAAAAAACTTTGACTTAATGTTTCTACTAAGAGCGCACCCCACGACACTTGTAGCGACACTGTGATAAACACGCATCTGGATACCCAATCAATCACCTGTGATAATATTGACAACTTAGATAGGGCAGTAGGAAATAAAAGTAAGGTATTAACGTTCGAGAAAGCCTATCCATCTAACCGAACCCTAAAAGGGCTCAGCCTTCTTGGTGGAATTGGAAAATAAGTCTCAAAAGGAAAGAGGTAAGCAACTCTACAATAGGGCGAAGCTCTTAAAAAGTGACAGTACGTGGACCAAGTACTATGATTGTAAAGACAATTCAAGTGCCTAGTAAGGAGGTCAATAAGGGCGTCATGGCAGAGGTACTGCGAATCCACCGTGGCAATAGACGAGGCTTCTAGGCTGCGCAAAATGCTTTTAAAAGAAGCGAGCGTCATTAGCATTCTCAGCGAAAACGACGGAACGTGGGCTGAAAGCAGCCAAAAAGTCCTGGTAACGTTGGTGGACAACCATTTCCCTGGATCCACACTATCAGTTGACTCCGGCATGCTTCGGCACACCGAGAACACTAATATCTCTCTTTCCGAAGAGAAAATAGGTGTTCTTATCAACAGGAAAAAAAATACGGTGGGCTTGAAGGGAAGTTAAAGTGGTTTTTACACCTAAGGCTGACAAACAGGGACACGTACCAGCAAAGAATTTTAGACCACTAAGCCTGTCATAATATATGCTTAAAACCCTAGAGCGATTATTGAAAATTCATATTAGGATCAGATGCAACAACGGTTTCTGATCGAGTCGCGGCATGCTTACATAAAAGGCAGATCTGTGGAAACCGCCCTACATGAGGTGGTGGGGAAATTGAAAGGAGTCTAACTATCGGTGAGTTTGCGATGGCGGCCTTCTTCAATATAGAAAAGCCTTCAATGACATGAAGACAGCGCCATTAAAAGTACTCCAGTAGAATTTAGAACAGGGGATAACAAACTGGGCTAGCAACATGCTTGGAAGTAGTGTAATTAACCATTGGACAAAGCCCGGCTAGAATGTTAGTGACTAGGGAAACCCCTCATGGGGGAGTCATAACTGCACTCTTGTGGGTGCTGGTCATCAACAACATTCTTTAAAAGCTTAATTCAGTGTGTATTAGCACCACTGCATACGCGGATGACGTGGTCATAATGATGCACGCAAAATACTTAAACACTTAAAGTGAAATCATAGGGCTTGCCTTGAAGATGATCATTACTTTGGCAAGCATCTGTGGTCTCAATATCAACCCCTCTAAAAAAAAACTGGTTGTTTTTACCAGAAGGTACAAGATACTGCATTTCACACTCCCAAAACTCAATGGAATAGATCCCTCTCGGACAGTGCGAAGTATCTGGGTGTAATTCTAAACAAGAAACTGAATTGGAATCTCAACGAAGCGGAAAGAATCAAAACGACATATAATGCTCTTTCAATATGCAAAAGAACTGTAACGGAGAGAAGTTATATAAAAGATTTGAAAAAAGCATCAGTGAATTTAAGAAATGATTCTCTAAATAGATATCTTCATAATTTTACGGCTAATAAAGCATTTGACTACTCACTCTGGAAGGATGCAAAACTTTTTAAAAGACTCCAATTACAATATTCCCTACTGAAAACATCTGATGGAAAATGGATCGAAGAGCCAAAAGGTAAAGCTGCCACATGCAATGACGAATAAAAATATTGAATTCGTTGACAGAAGGGAGGAAGAAAATATACCTTATATTACGCCAAGAGGGGTGCAGAAATTTTCTAAAAGGAAATCACCGGGCTATTTCTTAATAGAACTTGAAAGACTTACCATGTATTGCTCTGGTAAAACTTAAGTATATAATTAATGCCTGTTTTCGACTAAGATATAATCCACATCACTATACGATAAGGCAAGCCACTATCAGAAGTTATTTCATATTAACCAGTCTCACTTTTGCCGATATTGTTAAAAAGTTTCAAGAACCTACTTCCCAAAAGCCTGCACAAAGTTATATATAGATATAAAAACTCGACAATTGACCAATTTATAATTGATGTAGGTAATAGAAAGGGCACAAGGGGAGAAACAAATTAGCTTTTCGTTATCTTAAGACGTTGCGCAGGCCTTTGATACGGTCTGCCATAAGAAATAATAGTGAAAGTATAAACTTTATAAGGACTTACCTAGACAATATTTTGAGATTCTTTGATCTTATATATCAAAAAGGTTCCTTAGAGTACCTGCTTTTAAAAATCTCACTCTGAACTTAGAAAAATGCAAGCAGGTGTTCCATACCTGAGTACTCTAGGGCCAAAACTGTATTTATTATATACAATGTATCCCATATAGCAATGATAGACGCGAAGGTATAATCGCAGACGACATTGTAGATGGCTGCGCGGTTGCAGTAACAGAATAATAACAAAGTGCATTCACGAATCTTTCTATCGTTATTAATAATCAAACTGTACCTTTTTCCAACTCTTACTAAATACATCGGTATAAATTTGGACGCCAAATAAAAATGAAATAAACATGTTAAAAAGAAAGGTACGGAATTAAATATTAGATATAGGATTGAAAGGATATTATATTGTTTTTTAGGATATAATTTAGATATGTCATCTGAGAATAAAATCGTATTGTATGATTAGGCATTAAAGCCTATCTGGACGTATGCTATCCAGCTATGGGGTTATACAAACCAAACGCATGGTTAAATAACCCAAACATTCCAAAACAAAGCTCTTCGTGGAATATTTAATTAACATTGGTTAATGAGAAACAAGGACTTCTATCGAAACGTACATTTTAACCTGGTCACATAGGTAATAAAAACGAACGCTAGACCTCACAACCAGTTTCTGTAGACGCATATTAACCTTTCAATAGAAACTATTTCAGATCTACAATCGAATGTTCGCAGATTGAGAAGAATAAAGCCGCACGAACCTTATATGCGAACTATGAGAATTTGTATTCAAATTATATCACCTTCTCCAAAAGTGATTTCTTTTCTCAAACTGAAATAAATATAATTTGTTGATCTTTAAATATCGGTTATGATTCAGGAGATGTTTGTACTGCGGTTGGAATCCTACATTACTTTGGCTTGCAAAGTGCTTTTCGAGATTTTCACCTTTAGTACTAAAAAAAAGTGATATAGTAACATCATGTGCAATATAAGCACATATGTATACGTGTAATTGTAATGATTGTAATAATATCGAAATGAACTTATTATCTATAAAAACATTGTTATGTTTTTTTTAGCTAAATATGTACTCTATTTCTCCTCAAACTTATTTAAAAAAAAAACACTGTGGCGCTGGCAGCCCGGTATGAGCCATGGCCTAGCTTCTTGACACTCATTTGTGTTGCTCATGTTTTCATTTTTGTCACATCTGTGCGGGGCCTACGGCTTATCACCGAGTCCGAACGGCACTCTTTAGAAGCTTTTTCGTAGGCAATTTTACTTTCGGGAGTTTGCCATTGCCCGCCGAAAGGGGATGGCGATTTTGAAAAATTGTTGGTGACCCAGCCAGGAATCGAACCCAGTCTGCGTGATAGTCCAATGTGCTAACTATCGCGCCATCGCCATCGCCCCTGAAACTTACGAGTATTTACTTTTATAAAAACAATGATTACTTCTAATTTCACAATAAATCAAAACGCAACTAACAGTTATCTCACTGTCGAAAACTTAATCGCTACCGGGAGCTGGCGTTAATCTCTGTTGTTTTCTCTCTTTCTTTCTCTTCCTTACTACAAGGGTTGCCGCCACATAATGTGATCGTTAAACCTTATTTTGAATACTATGGCAGCCTTGTACATTTGTGTAATCTCACGCGGGAAACAAGACTCTAAAAATTACGAAATATTACCGATATTCCTCAACCGCGAACATGTTAACTATACTAAATTAGTCACTGGTTGTTTCCTCGTTTAAAAGCCTACTTTCAACCATCACAAACCTGATTAGCCTAGAAAATTTTAAAGTAGCTTTCTCAAGATACGAGTATACATAAGAAATATAATATAATATAAATTTGTTCACTTAGTGCTAACGTAAAGAAATGGCAGTATAGCCAAATAAAAATGTTTAAGTATATCTATCAATCTACAGGTGAGCTCAGTGGTTATTTCATTCCATTGGTGGCATTCAGCATTTAGTTGGGTAGCTTTCTCCCCGGACCGACAATAAGAGGATCACAATGTGGACAAACCCCAGCTTTAGCTTTGGAGAGTTGTAATACTACCGCGTACCGAGTCGGTCTCCAAATACGTGGCTATAGTGGCTTATGTTGAATAAAGAATTCACGTTTCTTTTACCCGTAAGAAAAAGATGTGCAAACATAATCGTGTTATTACACCAAAAATACAAGAACATAAAAATTATTATAGGCTTCTATTACTAATATGCATACATGCATATCTTTTCCTAATCAGGTTCTTTGGATAAACGCATAAAAAATTCTATCTGAACTGTTAAGGTGTATACGTATTCGAAAAAATCATTAAAAATAAAAACAAAATAAATAGTTCACTTAATATTGAAGCAACGAATTAATAACTTTGAATTTATATAGATACTAGCATCATTTGAATTTGTGATCTAAAACATAAATAATATTAATAATTATAAAGGCAAAGCCTTAAGTATTAATTATTAATTAAGGCAAAGCCTAGTGATTTTCAATCAAAATAAGTATTTACTTTTAATTTCGAAAAATGAATAAAATCGTAGAGATACTAAAATTTGTTCAAGACATTTTTTTCTCTCTATGATTTGAATTTAGCTACAATATATATAGTATGTAAAAAAGAAACTTATGAAAGTATTTATACACCTAGGATTAAGCAATAGATTAGCAACTTACCGAATAAATAACATAAAACGAAATAATTTAATGGTTTTCAGCATTGTAATCTGATTAAAAAAGCTCGTAAGCCCCTGTGAGCAAGTATGTATGCATGTATGTGAATTCATTTGCTTTCTGGTATATTTGTATTACTGATCCGATTCTTTACGACTTCGCCTTATAAATTGTTGTCATAAGATAAGCTCTTTAATTGCATTTTCTTATACCAGCTTAAGAAAACACTTTTATTTTTTTTGGCAACGAGTACCTTTCATAATTAGTTTTTGTCTAACAGTATACTCAAACCGTTCAAAGAAACCAAGTCTTGAAAATTTCAAAATAAAGATGAGCTCAAATTTTTTAAATTCAGGTACAGGTTAAATAAACCTAAATACAATTTGTTTGAAGACAATTTTTTAAATATATGGGTATGAGGATAATGTTTCTTTATATTAACAAGTATAAACTCGTCAATATGTACTCATATTATATAAACTAACATTGTTACCGATTTCTTAGCTTAGCTTAGCATTGGAGTTTATGTAAAATAAAATATATGTATTCAAAGAACTATATTACCAGTGAAAAGAATTTACTTTTTAAATATAAAATATTTCAATACTTAAATATATACGTATGTGGATCCAAAATCACAATAAAAATATTTTTTTTTGCAATTAGTGATCTGCGATGAAGTGGCTTAACTATTTAAAAATTTTTTTTTTATAATTTTAAAAATATTCGACTTATTACGATATTTGAGCTTTAGCCTTATTTTTGGGAGTTATTGACTGATGTGAATTGATAACCAACATACAAACGATATATGTAAGGCGAAATACATGTAATTTAACGAAGATATTAGAAAAGTTAGAACTGATGCCTTTCCAAAAAGATAACATTTAATATTTTGTTTACAGTTATCTATTTTCTTTTGACTATTTATTCATTGATATCTTTATGCTTATGATAGATACGAATTCGTATACAAAGCTGAAAATATTTAATATCAGTAGTATTAAAAAGGGCGTAAACTCACTCCAAATTTCCATTTCATTTGACCAATATTTGCATAGAACATACATATATATGTATGTAGTTCAGTTGCAAGTTGAAACAGACCTTTTGTGTTTCTTGCGGTGTTTAATGATTAATGTTTTGTTTCGTGACCACAAAAATTGTTTTCTCAGTAGTTCATTGTCTTTTCCTTAGTATCAAATTGGTGAAAAGTACATAGGAGTAAACTTTGTATTCTTTTGCAATCGAATCTCTTTACTTTTCAATGTGATTTGCATGTCATTTTGTATTCTGGTTTTTCTTCAGCTTTCAGATGTATATTTGTCATTTTTGTTCATACCAAATGGAATCAAAATCTCTAATGGAGTTGTTGGTGTATTCCAAAGATTGAGGTATTATATTTAAAATATTCCGAACATATAGTTACTCTTATTTTGTTGCTTAAATAGAGAACATTATTCAAAATGGCAAACAAGTCCACTGTCAGTGACAGTCCACTTGTTCTAATCTCTGCCAGCCTTGGTATCGGAACTATTAAGTCAGTACGAACAAACTGGCAGCGCTGGAGTTGGTTTTAAGCTAAACGTGATTTTTATCAGCCCTATTATAGTAAACAGCTTATTACAAACATTTGTTGCGAGAGATTACTGCCATCTCAGGGACGTGGGGTGGAAGATCTACCAAAGAACACACACCTCCAATAATTTCGAGTACACGCCGCCTGCTGTATTATGTATGTACAGCAGCAAACGCTAAAACGACAAACCAACAAATGATTTGTAAGAGGAAGCAAACATAATACAAAGTCTTGGGGAATTATTGAAATAAACCCTTTAATTCCAAGATAGGATTTGAATGACAACCACAAACAACAGAGTGTGTGAATAAATATTTTTTTTGTATTTCTTTATTTTTGAAAAAACATTGAATCCTTTGTTTAAGTAGTTTATAAGGAGTTTAGGAGGCATCCGTGATGCAGAAGTAAGCAGGAGTGGCACGGTCGCGGGATTGGTTCTTACCACTACCGGGCATCCTAACTCAACCAACCTCTCTGTTACGTGTCAAATTGAAGAAAAAAACAAGGATAGAAACTAACAAAGTTACTTTTCTGTACAGACAGATAAAAAGACTGAAAGATGATAGATAATAAGAGAAAGTGAAAGATTAAGATCACATCTAAGTGCCATCACCAATGTGCAAGACCGGGACAAACGGGCTTAAATCAAACTAAGCCTATGCTAATCTAATATCTTAATATAAACCTTAACCTAAATAAAACACATTATTCCAACTTGGTCATATTCTAAAGATTTCACGTTTTTTTCTAAATATCCCTAATTAGATTTGATTTGATTTTTTTCTTGTTCTGTCCGATTAAGTTGAAATTTAGTACACATATGCATTTCAGGGACCCAAATACGGAAACATAACGTAAATAAATAAATTTTCAACATAGTAGTAATTTTTTGGCGGAATTAAAAAAAATATATTTGCAAACTGTACCGTGTGACACATCAAATGAAATTGCTTTTTGTATTAATACATAGAAATACTTATATATATATATATATATATATACTACAAATAGTTTCAAGGATATTTAAGAAAATAGATAAAAATTGACCATCCCCCCATCCCCCATATCAGCAAAACTAGTAAGCCTAAAATATTGAAAAAAAAATAAAGCAAATAGTCCTTTACTTATAGATTACAGGAAAACCTACGGTTAGTCTGTAGTCTGAACATAACGTTGTAAATCTTTCAATATTGTGTGAACGAGTTCATGTACATATGCCGTTTGAATACATGGGATGTTTTTGTTTTTTATAATATAATACAGAAAATAATAACAATATAATAAAATAAAAGGTCAAGCATCCGTAACACCTCGTCAAGATAATAACAAGAAGGATCCTTCCCACTTTGAGTGAATAAATCCTTTCAGCGTATAACAAACCAACAATAGCGTCTCATTAGGTCAAATAGCGCAGATATATTGTTTTGGGTCAAATTCCAAATCCCATTTATTTTTGACTGAGTTAGAATGCATACCCGTCATTTTTCCCTTATGGAGAATTACTTGCCATCGAAAGATTTTTGTGTGTAATTTTTCTCCCTCTTCAGAGTGCAAAAGAATGTTTGTGGGCAAAGTGGAAACAGACTGCCTTTTCCCCATTGTTTTTATGCGTTCGTGATTGGCTGCCATCAACAGATTATTAACTATGAGTAACTGCGTGTACATGATTACTGGGAATTTCGAGAAAACTAACTTAAATTTTAAAAAGTCTTCTTAAAGAGTAAAATGCTGGAAAAATATTAAGTATAATTAATTTCGTTTTAATCCACCTTTTTGAATCTTTTAAAGCTAAGCTAGCCATTTATTTATCTGAAAATGTTATTAACAATTTTTTTTTTCATTAAATTAAGCGACCTAACATCAGAAAGAATGTATAAATACATTCAATAAATTCAAAGCAATATAATTTGCTTAATAAAGTGGGAATCAGCATATGGAACCCTCTTCATATGTTTGTTTGGGTTTCTGGTTGATAAATACCTCTCCGTCCTTCTACATTCGTCGTAAATTAAAGCTATTTATTCTCTGAATTTATTTTCTTTCATTTAATATATTAGTTATTTCTAACCAGCAAAGTTAACACTAGCTTATTAAAGAAGTTTTTGAAATAAAATAATGCCGGATTTCTCAAAGAACTTGACGAGTTTGAGGCATACAATACATTACATAACGGTTGAGTACTGTAGAAATATGATAGGCTCTGAGAGATGTCAACCGATATCAAACTGTTGCAACTGTTTTCTACACATCAATTGTACTTGTAATTACTTCACGTGGGAACCGTCGGGTACTGATCGGCGCCTGTCAGGACTCGACTTGCTAAACTAATAGGCGCTAGTACTGAACAATAGGCAAAAATAGCAGCACCATAAACGGGAGAGCGGACGAAGTCCTAATATGGAATCGACGAAAGTAAAATCCCGAAAAAGCGAGACCTTAATCGGTTTACTCCGACATATTTGGAGCTGAGGACGGTAAGGATTTCCGAGACCAAGTTGGGATGTTAGAAACGAGATGGTAGTGTATAAGCCCTTTACGTACAAACCGCAGCATGAAACCGACCCTAGTCTCTGGGGATATCAAAAACGGAGTTGTTCCTCCAAGCTGGGGTCACTGCCTGAGCACTGATAAAAAGTTGAAAGTTTCGAAGAAGAAACAAGCCTCGGACACGGATTGATCTACTGTTGCCAACACATGCAAACAAATTAGGTAGAATGATCTTTGGACATGCACGTGGAAGGTTAGGCCTCTTAATAGGCCCAATGCAGCCGAACAACGAGTGGAGGACTTAGACTGCTGCAGAGCAGACATTACCACCATCCAAGAAATACGAGGTGGGAGGGGATGGACGGAACAAAAGCTGATGAAAAACTGTGATATCTACTATGGCGATTGTAAGCGACTGCAAAAGAAGCGCCTTTTTGTATGTGGATTTGTTGTTGGAGGCAGACCTAGGCAAGAAGTCTCGAGTTTCCTGAATTGCCAACATTAATCTTATATGCGTGCATGCCCCCACAGAGGAGAAAGAAGACGACACCAAAGGTCGCTTTTATGAGTCCTTGAACAAGACCTACGAGCTATGCTCTAGCTATGAGTAGCTAGGAAAAGAGGGCTTCTTTGGTAATACTGTTGGAAGGCATAGCCAGGACGGCACGACCCTCGATAACGCATTCAGGCTAACCGAGTTTGCTGCGGGGGGTCGTAGTTAGCACGCGGTTCTCACATATCGATATACATGAGGGGACTTGGAGAGCTCCTGACACTCATCCAGTATTTTGAATGACCGTATATTCCGGGGCGCCAACATCGACTCTGATCATTACCTTGTTGTAGCCAAGGTCAGATTGCGCTTATCCCGAACATCGCCAAGACAAGCTAATGATCATGAACACAATGGGCAGGAGAGAAGAACACCGGTTTATCAGAAGGAACAAGAAAAAGCATGAGAAGCGCTCATGCCAAAAGTTAAAAAAATTATGCCACGAATACAGGCCTGTAGGGATAAACAGGGGAACAGCGTAGTGAAGTCGAAGTCGATGCAGAGGATTTTGGGAGAGCATTTCAGCAAACGACGATGACGAATCAAAAACCTCTGTCAGACAGAATAAGCCTTTCAACCTGGAAGACGTGGACCACCATTTCCGTCCACCTGTCCTTGATAAAGTGATGATAGTAATATCCAAGCTTAAGTTAAACCAAGTAGCTGGAATGGACGGCCTGGCTGACAAGCTCTTTACAGCGGCAGGATGATGGTAGGGAGTATACACTAACTCATCTTGAAAATATGGTGGAACGAAAGTATGCACTACAAGTGGAACACCAATATTGTTCATCTGCCTACAAGATCTTATCTGCCGTATTTTGTGAACGCCTGAAGCCATTGACATAATCTGAAGAAAGCAGTGAGATATCAGTGGCGCTTTTGCGATTATTGAGACGGAAGTGGCAAAAACGGGCTTAGCTGTCAACAAGGGCAAGGCCAAGTATTTGCTGTTCAGCAAAAAGGACACTCAACACCGACGTCTCGGACAGAATGTCACCCTTGACAGATATTAATTTGATATAGTTAAGGACTTTACTTACCTAGGCTCCGCTGTAAGCTCAGACAACGATACCAGCGTCAAACGAAGAATAACTCTTGAAAATGGCTGCTTCTTTGGGCTTAGAAGGTAGTTGATCTCTCTCGAACATCTAAAGTGACACTAGATAAGACGCTTGTTGGCTGATGCCCAGGTAAGTGAGTAATTAATTTGTAACTCAACTACATATTGCATACATTTTCTTGACAATTTTTTTCTACAGCGTTATGTATAAGGTTGTTTATGCGGAAAATCTGCTTGAGTGATTGAAAGGCAGCAATCACGTTCGCCCCTTATGTCGCACTCACAAAGCGTCACAGGGCCAATTTGACTTTCTATATAATGGCATGGCTTTCAATAAATTATAATTTGAGTTTCTGGGAAAACAACTTTTTTGGGAAGATAAGAATAATAAGAAACTGTACATTTTCCAATGGCAAAAAATAAAACTTGTAAATTCCTGATTCTTTTTGTGAAAGTGATCAGAAATTCTCAAAGTAAATAAGAAAAAATCGAAATGGAAAGTAAACAAACGTCGGTTAAAATAAAGGAACTAGTGTTAAATAGCACCTGAGTTGTGACATACCCTTAGCGGAGCGACAAAGCTTTACAGAGAAAAAGGTGAAATCTTGTACCTACCTCAACTGAACCTACTTGAACTGAACCTACTTAAACTGAACCAAATTCTTAGAGTGGATGGCTCTCTTCGTCCCCTAACAGGATTTCACCCATATCTCCGCAGGGAGAAAAAAAAAGAAAAAGCTAATTTTTATCATAGAACATTTTTATACTAGGTACATTTGTTATCTTGGCTTGTAACTTAGCCAATGCAGGTTCAAGCCCTATCGGAGGAGAGCAAAAGATTCCGAAAATAGAAATAAAGACCACCAAAATCGCTAAAAGGGATTTTGCCTGGGAGTACAATGGACCGAAACAAATCAGAGTGGTTTATTTCAGTTTATTTCAATGTAATAATTTCAACAATTTTCTTTGATTAATTTTGAACGTTTCGTGAAAGTATTGTCGGGTGTGGAAACAACTTGTCAATATCCACATTTTGACCACACTTTGCGCCTTCTTATATTAAAAACTGTGCAAAATCTCTTAATCTTGAAACTTCAACAATTCTTAAAGGTTGACAATTTCCTATAGCCCACTGTGTTTTAACGCGTACGCTATATTTTTTATTTTCAAAATCCACTTCGATTTTTCCTGCAATATTTTCAATTATTTCTTTTTGTAATAATAAATAATACTTATGTGTGACTAAATTTGAGGTACTTTTGATATTGAACTTAAACACACTTAGACTGTTTTTAAATTTTGTCTTCATTTTAACTTTTTATTTTCACAAGCATGTGGCACATTTTGCTTCTCCCTCTTTTATTTATAATTCTTAGATGGACCCTAACAATTTTATCTCTAATGGCAGCAAAGTGATATTATTCGCCACTGAAATATCCAAATCGTTTGTTGAATCCTTGTTCAAAATATACTATTGGTGAATATATGAAATTACCTTGAAACAAAAATGAACTTGCATCATGTGCCAGTAACAGTGTATGTAATACGTGTACAGTCTCTTTAAATGTCTGCGCAGTAAAATTGTTCATAAGAGTGCCACGATCAAAGTGCAGTGAAGTATTGAACACCTTTAAGGAAAGGAAATGCAGGCATTTACTATGTTTTTACTCCAGATATAAAGTGAATAAGATATTGGAGAGCGTTCAACCTGTAATAAATGTTGTCAATGCATTTTTGCTATTCGCATTGTTTTATTCACTAGTACCATTTGTTTTTATGATTTTATTTATAAACAGAATCAAATTCCTGTTGACAGTATTATAAAACCTTGTCATCAATGAATTTCCTTGACGAGGATAGCAGGGCGCTTAACGGCATAAGAGAAATCTAGTCTGATTATAATGGCATCAAAATATAAAAGCAAACCCCGATTATCTAAAACATCATTAGCATTATTCAAGTTCTACTGTTCGTCGTGTTTGGACGTACTTTCGTTTTGCTCCGCATTAACTTTTAATATAATTTATTTTTTCCTCTTCCATATCTCTACCTCTGATATCAGTTTCGCGACTTTAGTGCATTACCATGTGCAATCGCCATGTCTTGCAGAATCACTGACTGCCCAATTGTTGATGTCAATGCTGGCTGTGTTACATGTAAGGGCATCTGTAGAAAATCATTCCATGCAATTTGTGCTGGTTTAAATAAAAATACTGTATTTATCAAAGATAACTCTGAGAATCTCCTTTTCTTTTGTGATGAGTGCAAGATCATCTAGCTTTTGCAAGTGGTGCTAGCTATAAATGCCTCAGTGACTTTAATGACTCATTCCAAAACAGGATCACCAAAATGATTACGATGAATCATTCCAAATTAGAAAGTAGTGTTAGTTTTACTGATGAATTAGGCAGCTCGGATTTGTCCTCAACCGACATCATTTAGTCCAAGCTCAGAAACATCGATACACTATTTTCGAGATAAAAACTGCGATTAGTGATCTCAAGAAAAATTGTTCTGCGCAAAATATCTCTAACCTGAAATTATGCGAATCCATAAACACCCTGCGTGAAGATCTCCTGGCTCATTTTCAATCGTCCTCAAAGAAACAACCATCTTCTATGCAGCGTGATCCTATGGTTGAAGTAACCTTTGATGGAATCAACGGTGTCGCCGATATCGAGAATCGTATAGAAACGATAAACAGCAAAATTGGCGAATTACAAATCCATACTCAACACCACCAAAACGTCCATTTCAATACATCAATTTTATCTGAACTGTTGGAAACCGAACTCGATCCACCTTCGCTACCACCTCTTCGTCCGCCACGCTAGCTTCAATCTACAAATTCTACCACTGCGCCTCCAATCCAAGAATCCGAAACTGCTTCACAATCAACTCCACTCGTGCCCGCCCCACGCAAACTCTTCAAACATTTTGCTGCAACATGGACACATGGAAGTGCAGGCTAGATAAAATCGATGATTGCATTTTTCATCAATGGCACAACTCAAAACGCTGATATTTCTTGGATCACGAAATTCTTTGCTAACAAATACAGCGTCACCATCAGCCAATATAAAATGTTCCAGCCATCTCACCACAAAGGTAATAGCAACTTTAAATTCAACCTCCCTGCTAGATACAAATGATTGTTTAAAAATCCTGCTGGTGCTAATTTCCACATTGGAAAGATGCGTATCAGTAAACGGATCGACAGGTCTACCAAAAAACAGGACAAAACTAATCTTAGCATTCAATCTAAGTCTAAGAGTAATAAAATACCGAAACCCGTTTCCGACTCCAGTTCCAAACTTGAATCTAATTTGAGATTCAAATCTAACATATTCCCTAATTACGCCCCTCGCACCCAAATCCCGAACCAAATTCATCAGCCCTCCATTCATATTGCATCAGCTGTCTCCACTCCACCCAAGCCCCCACGTAAACGCGTGTCTTTCAAATTTACCGCAACCTCTCACACTATCTCCTCTGAAATAGCTAGCCCCTCTCCACATGCTCCCACTAGCAATTCTTTCCCAAATTTCGATCTCAAAACCGGTGCAAAATATCAAAATTTCATAAGTTCCCATATTATAAATCCCTCATCTGAAAATGTGTCTAATGCCCCTTCAAATATCACTGCTTTGCCCTCAACATCTTTGTCCACTAGCCCCGTTTTTGACCCCCTTCTGCCTCCCACAGTCAAAATAATTCAATAATCTTTTGACACAACAGAATGTCGTTATGCTCTGTCTAGGTTTAGAGAAAAATTAACGTCTCCTTCTAGCGTATTTATATGACAAATCCGACTCAGTTTGCTATGAGGGAAAAACCAGCACAAGCGTCATGGTCTCATACACCTGGAGATACCCAGAAAGTGTCAAGCAACCTCGCTGCTTTCGCTAACTATGTGTACTCTAACGACAAATTTTTTCGTCCCTAATGTGCTACCATTGCCAATGTTTCAACCATCCACTCCCACGCCCTCCCGAAATAACATGCCTCTAATCTTCTACTATCAAAACGTAAGAGGACTGCAATCTAAAACCCGAGCTGTCATGCGCCAATCTGATACTGATACTAATCTAATTCCTGATATAAAGAATCAGGAATTGTTCCCCCTAGTTTCAATGCTTTTCGAGACGACGTTCTTACCCGTCCAAATGATGATTCTCCTTGTCGAGGTGTCCTATTGGCTGTCCACAAAGACCTTAACGCTTGTCCAATCAATGTTTCTACTTCTTCTAAACTCGACTTCGTTTCAATAAATATCCTATCAACCTATCGTAATTCATCATATAACTAACATATCTGATAATCTCTATGATATCATCGTATTCAGCGATTTCAATCTACTTCAGCTGCACTGGACTCAATCAGATGGTGAATCTTTTTTATTGCAATCCCTAACTCGAGAAAAGAATGCCTGCTCTGTAATGAGCTTACAGATTCTAGCTTATGTCAAGTTAGTGGGGTCTTCAACTATATGCGTAGGCAATTAGACCTCATTTTCACCACTGATCCCATAAACTTCTCTGTCTCGCTTTGTCCGATTTCACAATCGACCACTTATAACTTTCACCCACAACTTCTTCTTTCTCTCTTCCACCACTCTCCAATCCAGCCCACCCCAGGTACAGTCGCTTCGTCTTATGACTTTCATAAGGCGAATGTCCGCAAAATTAACGCATGTAAGTATTCTTTTGATTTTACCAATATGTCCATTAAAAGCGCTCTCTGTATTTTCTACAGAGAATTATTTGTTTCTATTTCTCTCTATATCCCCTTTTTGCGCAATAAAATCCCTTCTTAGAGCCCCCCGTGGTATGATCGAAGACTTCGCTCTTTACGTAACAAGAGAAACAAATTATTGGCAGTTTTCCTTGGATACGATTCTTCTGCTGACTATCTCCGGTCATGGCTTCAGATCGTCCAGCTTTATAACGGTCTCTACCAGCGATACCTTGACAGCGCGCAATCAAAACTTATAAAGCCCTAAGTCGTTAACTACAAAAAAAAAATCTGATAGTTTTCCTCCATACCTGTCATACGAAAACATTTCATCGAACGATCCGAATGCCATAGCCAATTTTTTTGCTACTTTTTTTAAACAATCTTTTGCTGATAGTTCCTTTGTAGCGGATTCAAAGTGAATTTTCACAGATATGAAAGTCTTTTGCCATAACACGGATACACAAAAGGATTAAAGAGTGAAGTCACTAATTAGATACCGGCTCATATCCAAACATTCACATATACCCAAACTCCTCGAAAGCATTCTGTACAAAGCCTTAAGCTTTCAGTGGAACTCTCTTATTTCTCCTTATCAACACGGCTTTCTGAAAAGTAGATCAACTACCACTAACTCCGCCGAATTCGTGTCCCCTGTTCTCTCAGCCTTAGAAAGTGGTAACGAAAATGACGGTTTAATAACTGATTTCAGGAAGGCTTTTGACAAGATATCTCATAAACTAATCCTGTTCAAATTATCCGTCCTGGGCTTTGAACCCATTTTGCTAAAATGGATATGCTCTTACCTGGATAATGGTTTCTACAGAGTTCGTTTCAGGTCTGTCCTATCGGCCCCTTTCTTAGCCACCTCAGGTGTTCCTCAAGGAAGTCACCTAGGTGCTCTCCTCTTCATCCCAACCATTAACGATCTTGAAATGGGCACTCAACACTCAGCACCTTCTCTTTATGCTGACACTACCAAATTTTTTAAACTCATTTCCTCCAGCTTCCTTCAAATCTATCTAGATCTAAAAAGTTTTCCCAGCTAGTGTATCAAGAACTGCTTCGAACTCAATGTCACCAAATGTCAATTGATTACCGTTTCATGGAAGTGCAACAAGTCTCCTCCGCGAATCTACCTTATCCACGGCCAACCTATATCACTCGTTCAGTCTATCCGCGATCTTGGCATATTATGCGATAGGGAGCCTAATTTCTGCTCACAAATTGGCTTTGTTAAGGGATGGTCCAAGGAATTCTACAACTCGTACATGCCCAGATCACTATACATCACTTTTGTTCGCCCCCTTCTCGAGTACGCTAGCCAAACGTGGTGTTCCCTTTAACGAGGTCATTTATCCAGCGTCGTTTTCTTCGATGTGCTCTTTGGGGTCTACATAAGAATAATCCTCTTATCTTGCCTCCTTATCGTGACCGTCTCAAACTCATTAACCTGAATACCCTTGAGGAACGAAAAGAAGCTGCGGACATTCTTTTCATTCACCGACTCCTCTCAGGCTCCGTCGATTGCATGTCCCTCTACAACTCAAATTTTTTCACACTAACCCTCGAAACCTACGACGTTGCCCCCGTCTCTTTAACCTACCAATCCACCGCACCACATATGGCTCTAACGAACCAATCTACCGTATGCTGCGTAAGGTTAATACCAACCTTTTCGTTTTCGATTTTAATGGCAGCACTCTCTCAATCAAATTCGACCTCCTTCACCACCTCTAGCTTTAGATTTTAATTTTATTAGTTTTAAGTCCTAGTTTTTAAGCTTGTAGTAAGGCAAATAAATGGCGGCATAAGCCCCCACCAAAATTAAAATTATTGACCGTATTGTTTATTTAGATAGTTAGATTAGATTACGTAAGAGGTGGGAAATAAGCCCTTCTCACTGCGGCCTCAATTGGGCCGTGATTACCTCATAATTAAAGTTCAACCATGATGCCGGATTTGACATGATGACAACTGATCTTTGGGGGAACTGACAGAAATGTTTTCTGCCTCGAGGTAGAATTTGTCTGAGTAAAGTTGACGTGTTCTGATTAGACAGCTATAGTGGCGTAGTATGTATGTTCTGCTGACTCTTGGTCTTCGTTGCACAATCTACAGATATTGACTTGTGCTATTCCTATGTCAAGGTTTAGGAGTTGGACGGGTAGTAATTAGCTGCGTCAGATAACACAAAGTTTCGGCACCATACAAACTCGTTGGGGAGATATTGAACATCTCGCCGTCGGAGGTTGTAGGCTTTTGCAGACTTCTTTTTCCATAACCTCCCTAAAAATCTCAAACCCCCTACTTAACTCCGGTATATCTAGTTCCTTAATAACCCTAACTTCCCTTCTACTTGTATCTACATCCCTACCTATATTACTTGTGGCCTCTTTACCTGGTACTATATCCCTCTACCAATCACACTAACCTTGATATCGATCCTTCTCTGGAGATAATCCCTCGAGGCATCACACTCCGAGCCTCCCAAAATTGACGTAATCAGGGGATACCCCCACCACCTGGTGTTGGGCTGTGCAAATCGCGCACCCTACCTTGACCAACTGCGAATCCCAAACACGGTGGTTCTCAGAGACATACGCTGTGAGTGTTGTCTTGATTATTTGTTTTATCCTCTCCACAAGATTTGCCTGCGGGTGTTAATGAGCTGTGAATCTAATTTTCGACTCGTAAGAGTCACAGAGCGCCTTTACAGAGAGCCCCTAACCCTAAACAAGGGACCGTTGTCAAACACGACAACGCCGAACAACAAAAATACATTTTCCTCTAATTCCCTGAAAACTGCTTTCGCAGTTGCCGAACGTAGAGGGAACAACAATGGAAATTTTGAGAAGTAATCAACAACCGTAAGGATATACGTATAACCCCGAGTGGACTTGGGAAGTGGGCCTACCAGATCTACATAAACCATTTCCCAATACCTTGAGACACCTACCCTTTCGACCATCAGACCAGCGGGTTGCTCATTCACCGGCTTCACTTGTTGGCAAACCTTACAATTTTTTACATATCTTGTAACTTCTGGCCGTATCTTCGGCCAGTAGTACTTAGCTCCTACTCCCGCAAACGTTTTGCGGACGCTCATGTGACCCGCTAAGGGGTAAGCATGGCATGGCTGTAAAACCCCTAATCTACCTTGCTTTCCTACTACTTGTTTCCACTCGTTATTGTTATCAACGAAAACTACTAAATGCCTATCTTTCAAAAACTTGAAGAGTTTGTCCCCCTCTTCTCTTCACAAGGGGTAGGCTTATGGGTTGGCTTCCACTGCAGCAATCATCCTTCTAATCCAGGGGTCCTAATCCGCTTCTGAGGTCCCAGGCAACGCCGGGACTCCTCGCGAAAGCATGTCGTATTTTCTTAATCGCCCACAGGATAGTCATGCATTCCTTCTTTCTAGTATAGTAGTTCCTCTCGCTTCTCTGAAGATACCTACTGAGAAAACATATAACCTTCTCCCCGTCTTCAAACTCCTGAGATAATACCTCCCCTATTCCATAATTCGAGGCATCCGTCTGAGCTACGAACGGCCTATCGAAGTCGAGGTCCAAGAGCTCTTCTATCTGCTTTATCTTAGCTAATAAAGCATCTCGGTCCTCTACAAATGTGAATTTACAGGTCAAGCCTGAATTCAACCACCCTCTACGTTCCAGCATACGAGCGGATGTCAGCGACTTCTTCATGGCGTCCAGGGTGCCAATTGGAAGACCGCGAGCCTCCATCTCATATGCCATTTCGTCCACAGCGAGCCCATTTATCGCAAAAGCCATGTCTCAAGTCAAGTCAAACTACAAAACCGGAAAAAAACGAAACCGAAAAACAAATGAATAAAAAATCAACCCAAATAAAGGTGGATGAACTCCGGAAAAGTCAACGAAAAAAAACGATGGTTACCCTAAAGTTCTTCAAAACTATACCCAAAAAAACGAGACAACTCAAAGAACAATGTACAAAATAAAAATTGTGTATATACTCGTACTATAGATATGTATTGTGTATAATGTATGTAGGTATGTATATACTATAAATTATTCGTATGTTTATATATACTATTGGGTCTATAATTGAACGTTTATTTAAGAAAAAAATATACAATAGTATTATTCAAAGTATTGCCCATCTGAAGCTATTACTTTCTCCCATCTGTCTGGCAATTTGTGGATCCCATCCCAAAAGAACTGCGCCAGCTTGGCAGCCAAGAATCAAGCCAATTTTTGATATTCTGCTCTGATGTGAACCGTATTTCAGTGAGAGCGTTCTGCATCGACCGGAATAAATGGTAGTCAGAAGGGGCGAGGTCTGGGCTATAAGGCGGGTGGGGTAAGACTTCCCATCCACTGTTTTCCAAATAGTTCTTAAACGGAATAGCAACGTGGGGCCGAGCGTTGGCATGATGGAGAATTATTGCCTCGTGTCTGGTCGCATATTCCGGGCGTTTTTCGGCTACTGCTTTCTTCAAACGGATTAATTGTGTTCGGTAGCGTTGTCCATTGATGGTTTCACCCGGTTTTAGTAGCTCATAACACAGCACACCCATCTGATCCCAACAAATACAGAGCATTACCGTCGCGCCATGGATATTCGGCTTTGCCTTTGATTTGGCTGGTTGGCCGGGTTTCACATATGATTTTTTGCACTTGGGGTTGTCGTAATGGATCCATTTTTCATCACCAGTAACAATCCGATGCAAAAATGACTTCCTTTTGTGGCGTTCCAGCAGTATTTCGGACATGCAAAACCGCCTTTCGACGTCTCTCGGCTTGAGTTCATGTGGAACCCAATTTCCTTGCTTTTGAAAATATCCAGCTGCTTTTAAACGTTTTGAAATGGCTTCTTGAGTGACACCCAAAGAATCTGCGAGCTCTTCTTGTATTTGGCGATAATCTTCATAGATTAATGCTTCCAGTTCTTCATCTTCAAACTTTTTTGGCTGCCCAGGACGTTCATCGTCCTCCAAGCCAAAATCACCACTTTTAAACCGTGGAAACCACTTTTGGCACGTTCGCTCGGCTAGCGCTGAGCTGATGTTCACCATAAATTTCCACCAAAATACGATGACTTTCGGCAGCAGTTTTCTTCATATTAAAGTAATGAAGAAGAACTCCCCGCAAAAACACTTTTTCAGGCACAAAGTTCGACATATTTGAGTGAAAAAAAATTATTGTTGTTTACGCCTCAAATGAATGACATATACTGAAATGACGAACAATGATAGTAGCTTCCCAACGCATGTTCCAATGGAATAATACAAGTTACGCCATCTCTTAGCAAACCGAATTAAGTTATAGATTCAATATATACTTAATGAAAGCAAGTTAAAAAAAAAAAAGTCACACAAGTTATGCAGGTAAATACGGTATATGTATGAAGGTATATCTTATATATGATTACTTGTTGGTAGGTATGTAAATTGTGAATGAAAATTAACAAAAAAAAAATCGTTAAAAATATATGTATACATGTAGGTATGTACATATGTATCGGAATGCATGCAAATTTTTATGTTTTGATATATACTAGGTGGGGTGAAAAGTAACCTACTTGACCGCCAGAATGCGCTGCTACTGCAAAAAAGGTTATGGTGCCTTGAAGTCCGTTCATATTTAGGCAGACATGCCAAATTTCAGTGCGATACTGCCTTTAATTTTGTTTTGAGAGCTGATTGTTGTTGACGTGTTTGGCATCATGTTCAGTATGGACAAAAACTATTTTCGTTCTCTCATGAAACATTATTTTTTGAGAGGAGGAAACAAAAGAAAAGTTGGAAAAATATTAAGGGGCTAATGCTCCGTCAGATTACACCGTCAAATATTGGTTTCGAGAGTTTCGTGGTGGCCGCAACTCCACCAACTCCAACTCGAATATAGTGAAACTGATGTCAATTTTAGGGTAATTTATGGAGTTACTGGCATCGAAAATGAATTTTTAAAAAATATGAATTTTTGTTGCATTTGTTTTAACATAAGATCAATTACGAAAACTTGGGATAATTATAAAGCTGAAATTGCAAATGTGCTATGCTATGTCGACATCTTAGTATAAAATTAAATTAACATACCTAAAAGTAAAAATGAAATATACGAGTATCACATAGATGGATTCAATTCAGAATTTGTTAATAAGAAAGGGATGAAAGGCGGGAGTGTTGCAATATTTATAAAAAATAATATAACATATGAAATTATACCTATGAACCCCATAAACTATGAAGGAATTCATTTGGAAATAACACATAGAAACGAAAAGAAACATATTCATGCAATTTACAGACGACCAAAACTAATCGCAATTCGTTTCATTGAAGAACTGAATACAGCTATCAACATAGAAAAGGAAAATGTCATCTTAGGTGATATGAATATAGACATACTTGACGAAAACAACTCAATAGTTCTGAAGTATATGGAGATGATGGCATCAAAAGGACTTACAAATGTCATAAAAAGACCTACATGTGTCGATCCTAGACGAAATACATCCACCCTTATAGATCACATATACTTAAGCATCAGAACGGAAGAAATATTCTCAGCAATTGTGGAAACTGATCTTGCCGACCATTATGCTATACTTTATGCTACAAAAGGTCTACACGATGAGCGATTGATCGACGAAACCAATGCTGTACATTTTAATCAACAGAAAGTTAACGAACTCATACAACAACCAAATTGGGAAAATATGATTCAAGAAAACAACGTTGAAATGCTATATGACAGCTTCGTATTGAAAATAAACAACATATATGCGGAATCAAGTAAATATAAGAAAACAAAAGGAAAACGAATACGAAAGCCATGGATTAATAGTCAATTAATAACAATCTGTAAGAAAAGAGATGTGTTATATAGGAGATGGAAAAAAAATAATCCAAGAAGTCAGAATTATGAACGTGAATAAAAAAACTTCCGAAACATTTATCAACAACAATTCTTAAATGCACAACATGACCCCAGAAAAACATGGATCGTTATAAATGAAATTTTAGGTAGAAAAAAACCCTCTATTGATGAAATTATACAAACGAACTTCCCAACAAATGTCAACGGTGAATGCGATATAGTGGAAAAATTTGCGGACCAAGTACCAAACATTATGCATATGTGCAATAATGAAACATAAACTTCAAGCCATGAGAATTTTCAAATACAAGAGAGTATATACGTTGAAGAAGCTAGCGAGGAAGAGATATTTAAAATCCTGAGCAAAATAAACATCAATAAAGGACCTGGAGCAGATAAAATACGACCTATTGATCCCAAAATAAATGCCGAAATTCTGACGCCTGTGGTTCAAACCATAATTAATCGTAGCCTGATACAAGGTTGCGTGCCAAGACTCATGAAAACATATATTATTCGTCCTATTTATAAAAATGATATTAAAAGCAAAGCTGAAAATTATAGACCAATCGCAATTATGTCAGTCGTAGAAAAGTGTCTAGAAGAAATAGTCGTCAGGCGCCTTAATACATTTATCAGCAAACACCAAATTTTACACCCAAATCAATTCAGATTTCAAAAAAGTAAAAGAACAGATAAACTTCTAGGAGAGTTCAAAAATACAGTTAATGCAGGACTTAATCAGAACCACCACGTTCTTCTGCTATTCATCGACTTCCGTAAGGCCTTCGACACTCTCAGTCAGGAAAAGCTTTTAGAAACCTTAAATAGAATTGGTGTAAGAGGATACTTGTCAAACTGGCTCAAAAACTACTTAACTGATAGAACAATTAAAGTAAAGGTATCAACAACTTTGAGTCAGGAAAAATCTAGTGTATATGGTGTTCCACAAGGTTCCAAACTGGGCCCCATTGTGTTCATTTTATATACTAATTAACTTTTAAGGTTAATTAAATACAATACAGCCTACGCATACGCAGACGATATAGCCATCGTAGTAAAACACAAACAACTAAACTCAGCAATAGAAATACTTCAAGAGCAATTTGATAATGTATCTAAGCGGTGTCATGATCATGGATTAATTATCAATGCTACCAAAATAATAGTGATGCATATACGCCACCGATTTAAGCGAGAAGAAATATTCAATATATATCACCGTAACGACCACTGTCCATTGTCAGCCAACAACAAGTCAAAAGGTGAAGTATCTCGGAGTCACAATAGAGGAACATTTTCTTTCGCGTCAACATATAAATACTTTACGGCTTCAACTCAAAAGCACCCTGTTTGCCTTGGTTTATCTAAGAAGATTTTCAAACTTCGAAGTTCTTAAGCGAGTATACTACTCGTTAGCAGAATCACGAATCCGATATGGGATCCTGGCATGGGGTAACGCCTCAAAAACACATCTAGACAAAATACTGAACCTACAATATCGTCTAATTAAACTGATTAAACGTAATAATGTCGACTTTAAAGTTCTAGATATAAACGCAATTTATCGCATGACTGCATTACATCATTATATGGATGAGGTTCCTACAGCTAATAAGACACAACCAAAACACCAGAAGAAGAGCATTTGAGATGTTCGAAATCCCGACAACGTTTAACGTGTACGGGAACCAAATACCACAAAATTTAAAAAATATTCGGAACTTCAAGGAAAGAAAGAAAGAAATTAAAAAATATGTGCTAGAATTGTTCTTTGTGAGATAGCAAAATTAATAATTAACTACCACTATTATTATGCACTAAAGTTTTAAAAAAAAATTTTATTTATAAAGTAAACTAAAAACCATATGTCAAACATTATTAAAACATAAATTTTGACTGAACCTTTTTAATCACTTGTAAACTTAAATAATACTACTGTTTGTAACCACCTACAGATAAGCACTTTGCTTTGTGGGTAACCTATTGTAAATTGAAAGTATTGTAAAAATAAAATAAAACATTTTCATTCATTGATTCATTCACTACCGATCAAGTCTGCAGTGGCAGGCCCTCCGATGCGGTTACAGAGGACAATGTCAAAAAAATTCATGAAATGGTGTTGGCTACCCGGAAAGTGAAGGTACGCAAGCTAGCAGATACGAGGGCGGGTCAATAATTCCGTGACTTTTTGAATTTCTGACCTCTTTACTGAAACAGCAACACTGCTCCTGTCAACAGGCATCTGTCAGTTGACTCCTGTCAAAATTTAAACTTGCTGCGTCAGTTAGTTTGTGTTTGACAGCTATTTTTATCAGACTACTCACTAGTTTGAGGAGAAAATGGAAAAAAGTGAATTTCGTGTGCTTATTAAACATTATTTCTTGCGAAAAAAACCATTACCGAGACCAAGGCTAAGCTTGATAAATACTATGGGGACTCTGCACCATCGATTTCAATGGTAAAAAAGTGGTTTACTGAATTTCGTTGTGGCCGTACAAGCACTGAAGATGCCGAACGTCCTGGACGCCCAGTTGAGGTCTCTACACCCGAAACAATCGAAAAAATTCACGATATGGTGTTGGCCGACCGAAGATTGAAAGTGCGAGAGATTGTGGAAGCCGTAGGGATCTCGCATGGCTCAGTGGTTTCAATTTTGAATGATCACTTGGGCATGAGAAAGCTTTCCGCAAGATGGGTTCCGCGTTTGCTCACAGTCGACCACAAACGCATGTGCAGTTGCCATGGCAAAAATCCATGAATTGGGCTATGAATTGCTCCCTCATCCACCCTATTCTCGAGATTTGGCTCCGAGCGACTACTTCTTGTTCCCAAACCTGAAGAAATGGCTTGGTGGAAAAAGATTTGACTCCAATGATGAAGTCATCTCGCAAACAAAGGCTTATTTTGAGGACCTCGACAAATCATTTTTTTTGGAAGGGATAAAAAAATTGGAGAAGCGTTGGACAAAGTGTATAGAGCTCAAGGGAGACTACGTTGAAAAATAAAATTATTTTTTTATCAAAAAATCTGTATTTTAATCCAAAAGTCACGGATTTATTGACCCGCCCTCGTACCACAAAGATTGGAACTGAGCGCACACGCCATATTTTGAGCAATATTCTGCATATGAAAGAGTTATCCTGCCGCTGGGTGCCGCGCATGCTCACTCCAGACCAAAAACACGAACGCGAGAGCACTTCGAAAGAGTATTTGGACTTGCTGATGCGGAATCGGGCGGACTTTTGGCGTCGATTGGTAACTGTTGATGAAACTTGGATCCACTATTACACACAAGAATACAGAAAGAGTGCCCGGCAATGGATGAAGCCGGCACGAGTGCTCCGAAGCGGCCGAGGGAGGTTCAATGGGTCGGATAGGTTATGGCTTCAGTTTTCTGGGATTGTCATGGCATACTCTTCGTGGACTACCCCGAAAGAGAAGAATCCATCAACAGCGAGCATTACTGTGCATTATTGGAGCGATTGAAGGCCGAAATCGTTGTGCAACAGCCTCAAATGAAGCGAAAAAAACTTTGTTTTTGCAAGACAATGCGCCGGCGCATAAGAGCATTGCAACCACGACTTACGGCTCCAATTGCTGTCGTATCCACCGTATTCGCCCGATTTAGCTTCCTCGGAATATTATCTCTTCCCAAACCTCAAAAGATGGCTCATCAATAAAAAATTCAGCTCACGTGAGGAAATCATCGACGCCACGGAGGAGTATTTTGCAGAGCTTCCGGACTTTTCGGACGGGATCAAGAAATTTGAAAATCCCTGGAATAAGTGAATCAGGCCAAAATGGGACTATATTGAATAAAAGGAAAAAACATTTAAAAAAAAATTATTTTTTTCCCAAGGAGCTTACTTTTCACCCCACCTAGTATATATTTATGTTTACATTTATGTGAGTGACTTGTAATTTATTAATGCACCAAACAAAAAAATAGCACAGCAGAATCAATCAAAAGGGATTTTAAAAAAATGCCACTCACAGGAAAATAAAAACGGAACCTGGTATTTGCCCAAAACTAGGAATTACTATTTCTTCAATCCCACAGGTACCTTTGTTCCTGATCTTCTTCCCTTAATCCTGACTTTACTTTTATCACTCCTGCACTTCTTGCACTGGTTGTACTTGCACTTGCCTAAAACAGGAGCGGAAGAGTATCACAAATTCTCAAAATCGAAACACAAACAAACAACTACTTCCCTAATTACTTAACCGAATTTACCGCGAACCGAGACAAAAATTTCGCGAAAACTATAATTGGACCGAGATAAAAAACGAATAAAAAAAACCACGGGTGAAATAAAATCAAATCAAATAAAAAACGGCGAACAAAATTGAAAAAGCCCCACGTTGGGCGCCAATTGTTATGATTAATTCCCGGCAACTGTCACAGTTGCCCCGAAACAAAATTAACTTGGAATTTTCACTTATTCCAGATGTGGGTTCATTTAACCTCCAGGTAGCGCTGGGAAATACCAACAAAACAAAGAAGAATGTTAAGCGCCATGTGATTTTTTTTTTCTTTCGGAATCACGAAATCTTGAATTACGAAAAAACGGGAAGAAAGAAAAACGAATCAAACAAACAGAAAATCATCCCCGAAAAAGAAAACAACGACGAAAAAAAAAAAATACAAAACAAAACAATACTTTGAAACGTTATAAGTCCTACTTTGGAGCACCACGATATATTGGGAAAAAAAAGAGACAGAACACTCGGCGATGGAGTGACCCGCTTTTCTTTTGCCTATTCTCGATATTTTTTGCACGCGCGGCCTACCAGAGTCTCAAATTTCGCAATAACAAAAAACGTTTTGTCACTAACTGCACTATTCTTATCTTGGCTCCTGGCGGTGTCTGTGCCCTGCTATTCCTCAATCCCTAGTCCTTACTTTCTCCTTATCCGTTTTCCCTCGCTTATTGGTTTTTCTTCTTGTGCGCCAGGACAAAGAAGAAAGAAAAATTGCTTTTGCAATTTCCAAAATAAATATCGCAACAAATTATGCTTACCCTCGCTATATGCTGGTTGCAATCAAAGTGCCTTCCAGTTGTTTTTTTTGTTCCACAAATTCCCACCCAACTCTCACAAGCATTCCCTCACCCACCCACACACACATTTATTTAACTCTAGCGGACCCAATATCGGGGTTTCCAGCTTCACGACTAGCAGACTTTGTTAGTGTGTGCTCCCTTGTCCAACTAGGCCTCTCATACATTCCAATTGTTTCCAATTGTACACATTCGTACTAAAGGGTAAGGTTGTGTGGGTATAATCCTAATATGATTATTGTTATTTATTACATTGATGTCATTGTTATTTCTGTTTTATATTTTTATGTTCCCACGTTGGAGACTATCTCATATCTTGGCCGCCCGCCTACAGCCTCTACTGCTCCCTTGGTGCTCCATCGGTGGGGTGCTGGCTTCAAAGAAGTCGTCGTCCCTTTACCCATCGAAATTGACTTTAAAAGTTGCTACGACGTTGGGGTGTGTCTTATTACGTTAGCCGTCCGCCTGCACACTGCCGTTGCTTCTACGTTGCTCCCTCGTTGGGGGTGTAGTTATAAAAGAGATCGTCATATCTTCGCCCTTAGGCCTTATCTCTGTATCCACATCGATTTCGAGATGTGATGCCGGTAATCTTAAAGCCTTTATTTCTTAGACTGTCGTTGGAGTATAAGCTCCGGGGATCATCTTCCTCCACCCGTGATCTTTGTGTTGGGGTGTTTGGCCTTAAAGGACCGTCCGTCCCCACCTCTCGGCGACTTTCAGACGTCCTGTCTGCTACAGCCCACTTCGAGTCTCCCGTCTAGCCTACGAGCTCCGACAACGGTGTTACTGGTGGCCCTCCTGTCGCACCCATGGCTCCTGGTTCGTCGTGAGTCTCCCTACCTTCTGTTGGGCTTCACCGACCAAACCATCCTCCCTCACTTGTCATCATTTTGTTGGGGTGTCTGGCTTTAAAGGACCGTCCGTCCCCACCCGTCGGCGGCTTTCAGACGTCCTGTCTGATGCAGCCCGCGGCGAGTCTCCCGTCTAGCATACGGGCTCCGAAAACGGTGTTACTAGTGGACTTCTTGTCGCACCCTGGGCTCCTGGTTCATCGTGAGTCTCCCTACCGTCCTTAGGGCTTCACTGACCGTACCATCCCATCCTCCTCTGAAGAAAAAACCGCCCGTAAGTCTATGTGGGTTCTTTCCGAGGTCTGTGGTCAGTGGGCCACTGGCTGATGGGACCATGGCTTCCCTCCACCTCCGCCAGAGCTTGGTTTTCCCACTCCAAAGAAAAGAGGGAACGAAGGGATCGGAACGGGAAAGAGAGTAAAGCTTGTTGCGTGAAAACTTAGCGCAACACCCTGAGGATTCGCCAATCTGTGGTGGATAGTAGAGCTCTCAATTTAAATCGTGTATGGAATTACACGTGTTTTCGTGTCACGTGTACACGGTTAGTAAGAAACTTTTACATGTGAACATTTAAATACACGTGTTCCTTTTAATATGCGTGCAAATAAACAAATTACAACACGACGTTTTTTTGATTATTGGATGTTACGAGTACTTGCTGAAACAGTTATTTCTGTTCAAGCCATAGTTAATTTTTCTATGTTTTATTGAGAATAAAGTTTAATCATTAAACCGGTTTATGAATTGATGACGAAGAGCTTCTTATCAGTTTTAGTTGAGTGTTGATCTCGAAAGGCTGATAAGTATATCTTTTGCTAATTCAAATTGTTAAAGTGATAAAACGATACCAAAGAGTTGGGTATGGCCATTGTAAATGAAACTAATAGTACTAGGTGATGAGCTCTTATTTCACGCGAGCAAAGAAAGATGTTATTGCTCTCTGAGAATGGAGTTAAAATGACAGGATGAGTGCAAAAAAGTTAAGCGAGTGAATGACTTTGCGAAGAAAATGAGTAAAGAAACTGGTTAAACGGCGAGAACTGTGTCATAGAACATATGTATATGACAATGACAGCCTTTATCAGAAATTAATATTTGAAGCCCTTTCCGCAAATTTATCGTAAGCAACAAATGATTAATTTTACAGGAAACGTTTTTTTCTTCTTTTTTTTTCTGTATATTATAAACAAATGCGCGATTTCTGGTTTAATCATGTTTGGGCCAATAGAATTCGATGGCATTAATTGATATTTTCGTTGTCGTGCTCTCAAATTTGTGAAAAGTGTGTAGCGGTTACGATGAAATTAAAAACCAATAATGATTTTACACGAAAACAAAATAACATTTCATTTACGAGGGTTGTCTGAAAATTTCCGACCGAACAATGATCAAGACATTTTTTCTCAAATTTTTTTTTTATTTTTCTACATAGTCTCCTTGTAACTCTACAAACTTCTCCCAGCGACGCTCCCATCTCTCTAACCCGTCCAAATAGTGCTTTGCGTTTTTCTCTGCAAAATAATTATTTACGAAGGTGATTGCTCATCATTTGACGAAAATCTCTGTCCTCCGAGCGCAGTTTTTATATGAGTGCAAAAAGAAGTCGCTTGGGGCTAGATCTGGTGAATAAGGTGGATGGTCAATCAGTTCAAACCGTAATTCACGGGTTTTCGCCATGGCAACCGCTGAGGTGTTGTCTTGGTGAAACAGGATTTTCTTGTTCTGCAAAAGTGGCCGTTTTTCCGCAATTTAATATATATGATGATGCGTAGTATGCTCCTGTAATGGTTTTTCCGTTTCGAAGATACTCGTAATCAATTAAGATAACTCCTTAACTATCCCAAAAACAGTCGCCATCACTTTCCCAGCCGAAAAAACGTTTTGACTGAATTTTTGTTTCGGGCGTATAATGGTGTATCCAAATTTCATCTACAGTAATTAATCGGCGCCAAAACTCAGATTTATTGCGCCTAAGCTGCGCCAACAGAGCATTGGAAATGTTCATTCGAACACTTTTTGGTCTAACGTAAGCAAACGCGGCACCCAACGCGCACACAGCTTTCTCATGCCTAAATCTTGATTTAATATGTAACAAACACGTTTTTTGGACATTTTGATAGCCTCTACTATCTCTCTCACTTTAACTCGGCGGTCGTCTAACACCATTTGGTGAACTTAAGCAATGTTATCGTCAGTGGTTGCAGTTTTTGGTCGTCTCGAACGTTCATCTTCTCCCAAGCTCTTACGGCCACGTTTAAATTCAGTTGCCCAAAATTTCACTGTGGTATATGATGGTGCAGAGTCCCCATACACAGAGTCCAACTCATTTTTGATTTGCGTAGGCGTATTGCCTTTTAAAAACAAGAATTTAATAACAGCTCGATAATCAATTTTTTCCACTTTCACAAAAAACACTCACAATATAAGTATGGTATTCGATACTGATCAGAATATCAATTCCCATTAAATAATCTTCCACTGGAGCTTGAGAGTGGAATTTTTCATTGTCATCACACTTAAGATCTTCGCAATCACCTTCGTGCAATAACGACTCTGCCTCAAAATCTTCGTAACTTGAATTTTCTGGCGACTTTAAATTTTTGAAAAAAATTTGCTTCTTATTACGAATAAATCTGTAAGCTGAAGGGTTCCGTTCGTATTATCCCCTATATGGTCGCGCCATTGAAAATAAATTTTCTGCAACATCAGTATTAAGATGTGTGCAATCAGAAGGAACTGCTGGTCATTTATAAGTTTTTCCAATATTAGTTCTATAGCAAGTAAAGTTTGTAGTAACCCGCCAAAGCAACATGGCTTCTTCATCTTTCCGGTAGATTCCCATTACGATATCCACTGCCTAGCAGTTTTAATGGACTGCAGAGTCTCGCTATGTAGTGAAATAGGTGTCGACTAGGGTTGCTTGTATTTAAACTGTAACTGTTTAAGTTATCGAAAATATCATTCATTTTGCTTAAAAAGGCTGCCGTCGAGGCAGCAATCTTCTTGTCGGCTTTAGTTTTAAAACAATTTGCTGACATTGTGTAGCCAATTTCACTGACAATTTTTCAGTTCAGTTCAGTTCAGTTGTTCGGGTTTATATGACTCTTGGTTAGCTTAAAGCACACTTGAAATATGTTCTTGGAATCCTCTATAAAAAGTTTGACAAGGATTCCCCATGAAACAATATCTTCAGATATTATAATTGGATTTTTAAGCAAACAATTTCGCACACTTTTGAATAAGTAAGGGTAGTCATATAGAGAAAACATTTGTTGATTTTCAATATCGAAAAAAGGCTTGTTTTCGTTTGTCCCAAGTAATTTGTATGCTCTTCTATTATTGCTGCCAACAATAACTTACAGACCATACTCTAAAGTTTTTGTGATTGATAATTTTAATATCTCGGCAATTTCATCACCTTTCGGGTATCCTATATAATAAGATGTGGTTTGCTTCCAATTTTTATTTAATCCCCTAAGAGTAAAAACCATTACTTTGGAGGCTACAGTGGCGCGTCTACCCAGCTCCCCGAAGTCAGAAAAGCCGTATACTATGTAATTTTTAATGTTATAATCAGGTTCAGGTTTGATTGCCATTTCATCTAAAATTAATACGCACCTTTTCTCAATGATTGACATCGCTTCAACCTTGCTCTTTAAAAGATTAATCATTTGGTTTGAAAAACTGGCCGGTAAACTTAAGGAAGAATGTCATCGATAGATTGTGCTTAAAGATGGTAAACTATTATTTTCGAGGTCAGGTAGAGAGAAATCTCTACTCTGACTATGTATGTCAGAGGGTTGGGAACTCTATTAACACAAAATGTAGTTGGAAAAATCGCAGTATTGTCAGTTTCAATCAAATTTTGGCTAATATTTAGTACATTAGATGTACTAGAACAGTCTGAAATGACCGCTGGAGAAGGCTGTGTATCTCTGATGTTATCCATAATTCTAAGGCAAGACTGGTCGATAGATTCATCAGAGCAACTGCACACTGACATCGATGACATTGGCAGGACATTTTTAGATAGCAGTTTTCGATGTGCTTCAACCTTTACATCTTTGCTATAAATATTTCACAAATGAAAATTTGTTTTTCCAATGTATTACATTGAGCATGCTTTAACCGAACATCCCTTCTACGATCTTAAGGAATTGTAAAAAATGACAAGGGAAATGTTCTTTGATATTGTCATAATCGTTATTCGCGATGACATAAACACCCACACTTCCCCCAGACCCCACACCACACGCATAGGTGAAAAGGAAATATCATGTTTGTGTAAAAAAGCAAAAAGGAATGCGCTAGATTTACGTGCAGAGGGATCGTGCACCCACCAAAGCAACTGACAGTGTAGCACTGCGTTGGGTTAGGCCGACGAGTTATTCACATTGCAAAGTATCTATCTCACTCGACGCAGCATGATGTTTGAGTATGGTGGATTTGTGCATAGAGAGTCCTGGCATGGGATTGGTTATATTAGAGCGGAATTGTATTATGCAATGCCTTATGATTGCATTTGCATATGGAGATTGTTGAGGCAAAAGAGCGTACGATTTTTGTGGTACTCAGCGAAGGGTATTAACTTTTGCCGATAAAGGCACCACCATCGATTTCCTCAAGTGATAGTACTATTAGTTTCATATACAATGGTATGGCAATATGCACATCGAGAAGGTGATATAGCCTTCTTTGATTTGTGCAGTGAGGAAGGAACAATTCTTTCTCCTGTCGTGCTGGTACGACAGGGTCATTAGGACGGCATTTGCAAGGAGTTCATGCAATTCAAACAAACATAAATGGAGAAAATCCAGTTTCTACTCAAATCAAGTGAATAAAAATAGTTTAACACTTTAACGTAAAAAATACTTTTTGTGATTCAAATTACAGCATGATTGATAGAGATTCGTCAAGAACTGAAACCAACGATGATAGCAGTCTAGGACCGTCCTCTTTCAAAAAACGCAGAATACACAAAAGGAAATGATTGCGTTGAACCAAATTCCAATTTCTTTCTTTTCAAGTCCGAGTTTTCTCCAATTCATGACTGTTGTTGAACCGAACTATAAACCGTTGAGAGAAGAGGCAATAAAGAAACGACTGCAATCACTTAAACAGGAAGTTGAAACAGTAATAAAGACAAAATTGGTAGCGTTAATGAAGTTTCTTGCACGTCCCAAAGAATCATATATGACAATGACGGCACATTTCATAGATGACGATTGGGTACCTCAGTCTTTTACACTTGAGACAAGTGAAATCGATACACGTCACAATGCAGAAAATCTCATGAACAAGATGGAAGGCATTTTTTCGATTGGGGACTTAATGAAAAAGTCACAGCAGCAATCACAGACAACGCTGCAAATGTGGTTAAAGCTGTGGAATCTATGAGGCAAGTAGAGCAGAATGTCGGTTTGACATGCGCAGTACACAGTCTTCAGTTGGCAGTAAGGACATCCATGTCCTTAGCCAGCCAGTAAACTAGTTTTCCATTTTAAACATTCCAATGTTGCGTAATATGCTTTGCAAGAAAAGCAGACACAATTGGGTCTCCCAGCACAATCCCTTTTACAATCATGCAACACTCGGTGGAACTCAATTTTTTTATGCTTCAGCGTCTAACACAAAACCGGAGTCCAGTGATAAATGCATTGACAGATCGTACAGTCACTTCCTCAGCTATCGCTACAAAGTTGGAAATTTTAGAACAAGAATGGAATCGATGGAAGAATTTGGAAAAATTTTGCGGCCTATTCAAGCGCTTCTCAAGTTTCTCAGCAATGAAAATTCGTCTACATCCCTGGTGCGACCTATGAGCAACATATGAATTTTTCCGCAAGCGACTCAGACATGATTACATCGTTCAAAATCAGTTTACGTAATGATATACGAAATAGATTTTATTTAAATCTATTGTTTCTTCTTCTTCTGATCTGATGTTTCTCCAAGGCAATTAGCATCTTTTCTTGACCCACGATATAAAGACCTAGAGCATGAGAGTGTTGATGAAAAAATGTCTATAAGAAATAAAGTCAAGCAGCTCATGACAGCATATTTACCTTCCGAGAATAATTCGGAAACAGACACCGGGTCCACTATGATTTTTACAAGTGACTTAGAGTTTCTTTATAACACACATGGAACTAAGCGAAAGACTATCCAACATCAACTGGACACTTATTTAGCTGAACTTCAATTGAAGTTTGACCTAGATCCATATGAATGGTGGAAAAATAGACGTGATTAATTTCCAGCTATCGCAATTTTAGCGTGAAAATATTTGTCTATACCAGCTACATCTGTTAGCTCAGAATGCTGTTTTTCCACGGCTGGAAATATTGTCACATCTAAGAGATCTTCATTGCTCCCTGATAATGTAGATTTGTTGGTATTTCTTTATCAAAATAGAAAGTGTTTCTAAAATAAGACCATACACATACTTTACATAAGAATGAATTTAATTTTTTGTTTGATTTATAAAATTTATTGTTTGTCACAAATTGTCACAATTTGTCACAAACTACCAAATAAAATGAACTTTGTGTTTTATTTCTAAATAATCAAATTTGGTATTAAAAGAATTTCATAAAAATTAAAAATGTAATTACATACATATACACGTGTTTATTTATATTTATATACACGTGTACTCATAAATACACGTGCTATACCAAATAAACGTTTTTACACACGTGAAGATAATTACACGTATAACACGTGCATAAGTGTACCCGTGTAATAAGGACCTCTAATCCTGTGTACTCTAACAACACTGTATTGAATTCCAGAAAATTTAAAATGGAAACAAATTATATCAGCGCTTTTAAGAACAGGTTTAAATACTTGACACTCAATATCACTCCTATAAAAGATCGCCACACCACCAGCTGAATAAGAATTATTGCAATTTACAGCGACTAAAAAGTTGGGAAAATGAAAATTAAAGACTTCGTTTTCATAAATCCAAATTTCAGAGACAAATATGAAATCGGCAAATGATTATTAGATGCGAGATGCGCAAGAAAAACAACATGTACGTAAACTATGAATATTTTGATGAATTACTAATAAGCTTGAATGAGAATCTACGTTAGAATGATCTATACCAAAACAATTCATTAATTCATACTCGTAACTCAATTGAAAAAAGCTAGTATTACGAGTAGTACTACTTGTTATGATATTATTATGAGGTTATAATCAGGAATTTATATTCATATTATTAAACATAAAAATAATAAACTCAAATTTATGAAATATCAAAACCATTATTTGAAAAATACTCATAATTACGTAGTTTGATAACTTTGTCGCCTTCCTTCTTTCTGATGGAAACAGATGAGTCTCTTATCCATACATCTTTGCATTGGTGTCGAGATTTAAGCTGCTTTGCTTTCCGCAGAAGAAATCTTGTGTACGCAGTTAAGCTGTTATTTATGTAAATTCGGCATTTGTTGCTGTTAGCAAATAGTTTAAGTTTCTTTTCTCTCAAAGGTAGCATTACTTTCTGCAAGAGAAAAGTAAACTTCACACTTACTATAAACGGAAGGGTAATTGCATTACTACGGTCATTGCTCTTATTTTTGTTGTGCTTTATAAAGCAAGATTCAATGTTATTACTTTCTAAATCTCCTCTCACATCGTCCGTTAATAGTTTAATGATCTTCTCTTTCGCATTAACACGACTGAAATCAGTCATACCTACAATGTCAATCTGAAGAGCATCTGTGGTAAGTTGTTGTAGTTTTATAATCTCTTGAAAGAGCATATCAAGAGTTATAGTCTTTTTTCCTTCAACAGAATTCATGGGAGAAGTTAGAGCAACATTTTGGTTCTTAGAAACAGAAGCAGAGCAGGAAGCAGAAGAGATCTTAGGATCAGGGCAGCTTTTTTGCATACCCACGTTATTGACTGGCAAAGGAAGAGTGGAGGAGAGAGAGTCAGTCAGGCAACTTATTTGCCAAAAGAGATCTCCGTCGTTGACCGCAACAGATTTCGTACTGTAGCCCACCATACTCTTCTCATAATACTCGAAATCTCTTTTTTCAAGTTTTGGACATTTTGAATGTACATAATTACTGCAACTTTAGCATTGAATTTTGAGTTATTTCAATCTGTCAATTTTTAAATTGCACAAAACACACATAATAATAATAATTTGTTTTGACTTTCAAGTTAAGAATTTAATTATAATGAAGCTTAAACTTTAGTGGTCAAACAAAATTTTGTAATGATGTAGAACAATGCAGGTAATAACTGGAAAAACGTTACTAACGATTCTGACCCCATCAATCTCAGAAGCGAGTTTCCATGTTCACATACAGCTGTAATCTTCGTTCTCTGAAACGGAAAATAATGCCGAGCAGTGGAGAAGTTGTATCAGGACCAGTTAATAGATGAGTATTTAGGGAAACCACATTTACTTTTTATGCTGCATCCCAGACAACTCGAATTTTATTTGATTTGTTGCAATTTAACGGCTGAAAGATTGATTATCTTATTTGTTTCTTAAGCTAAAGAGTCAATCTTACCCTCAAAGCCTTCATCAAAGTAGACGTTAATTAAATCACAGATAAGATTTGGTAAATGTTGCTATTTAATCATCTTTTTTCCAGGAACGGAAGTTGGCGCTCTGCATTTGTCTTAGGTTAAGGTAGTATTAAATTAAAATAAATTTTTCCACAACAATTGTATTTTAAAGTGATTTCCATTTTTATTACAGTTTGCTTCTAATATCTGTCTTGCCCCATTTTGTTATTAGCGGAACACCCATCGGTACAGTAACCCGCTATGTAAAAAGCCCTGAATGAACTAAATAGTCTCGTTTCTTTTCTCGAAACTTCAGCGCACGCGCGGACTACCGGAGTTTCACTTTTCAGCTTAAGATACCAAATTTTTTCACTAAACTGTTGTTCACTATATTTAGATTGGTTCCTGGTTACTCTTGTCACTATCCTGATCCTGTTCCTTTCTGCTTGTCCCCTCCCACTAGCTCGCGACTTGACTAAAAAATAACCTTCTTTACGTTAATTTATTTAAGCTCAATAGGGAAAAATTACTTTTCGGAATCAATGATTTTTCGCACGAATAAAAAAACCTGGTGTGCTGTTCTTTTCCATTCCACAAACTCTCACCAGACCCACATGCAAATTGTTTTTGGCGCTTACATAACACATTCATACTAAACTGTCAGTCATTGAGTTTTCTGCCGCCTCCAGTGATAACTGGGAACTCGAGTGAGAGAATTTATGGAAGTTTGTGGATCCTTAATATGCCTTGCTATTTCGCTAGATATTGGATTTTAGTGGAAATTGCGAAAATAAATATTTCTCGTTTTTCTGATAGCCGGGTATTTTTCCACCACCGAATTACTCAAAATTGCAAATCAAAACAAGCGCGAAGGAGAAAGAGAGTCTGATCGAAGATAGTTGGAGTGTTTGGACGAAGGAGGAATATTGTGTGGATATGATCACATCTGATAATACCCCGATCCCGCCATTTTCTGGATCGCCGTCCCAATCAAGGCTAAGTACTAGTGTTTTTGAGCCACTTTTCTCCGGGGGTCCCTTACTACTCCGGTGGATCGGCGTTCAGATTTTTGTTGTGATTTTGTTTGTTTATCTTTGATTTCGGGCCTTTCCGACCCCTGTTTTTAGCCTACTTATATTAGTATTATTGTTGTTTCTTATATTTATGTCATTTTTGTTTTATATTGATATTATTGTTGTTGTGTGCTTGTGCCTTTGTGCGCCCTTGGTGCTTTTATTATTATTATATTATTATTATTGTTGTTTCTTATGTTTATGTCATTTTTGTTTTATATTGATATTATTGTTGTTGTGTGCTTGTGCCTTTGTGATCCCTTGGTGCTCAATCAGTCGGGTGCTAGCTCTAAGTGGGGTCGTCGTCCCTTCACCTATCGAACCTGACTTTTTAAGGTTGGCCGTCCACCCTTACACCACTGCTCCCTCGCTCCTTCGTTGGTGTATAACTACCAAAAACTAGTTATCACTTCACCCGTTGAACATTATCTGTCAGCATCCACATCGATTGCGAGATGTGATGAATTTAAGACTTTGTTTTTGATGGCTTTTGTTGGAGTGTACTTAAAGGGATAGTCCTCCCTCATCCATGCTCATCGTGTTGGGGCGTCTTGTCTGCACCCGTGGAGGACTTTTAGATGTCCTGTCTGATGCTGGCTCCGACAATGGTGTTCCTCGTCGACCTCCTGTCTCAATTTGGACTCATGGTTTGTCGTAAGTCTCTCTAACATCCTAAGAGCTTCATGAACCGAACCCCCTCTTTTTCCTCTGCGGGGAAACACCTTCTCTTTACGGGCATCCTAGCAGCTTGAATAATTAAAGAAGGTCCACTTGCAGCTAAGAAGTTAGCTTTCATTTAAGAAGCAAGGTCTTGTGAAAATTAGCCACCAGATAGAGCGAATGGAGGTGGAGTACCTTGCATTTACTGGCTTAACGCGAGGGAGATGGGAAGGAAAAATAAAAGAACTCAAGTGATACTTACCCCGATTGTGCAATTAGGCAGTAGCAAATGGTTAAAATAACTCAACATTTTTATTTCCAAGCTGCAGATATCAGACGTTTTCAACTATAACTATAATTATGAGAAGCACAAGTCAAACAAAATTTTTGATTGCTATATAAGTCGATAGTCCGAATGTTAGCAAAGCCAATTTATTTTCAATAATCTTGAATTGCAGGATATCGTATCGAACTTAAATAAGTAATTTATATTCCAAAAGTTTTTTTTTTCATAATATGCTTTAGATATGTTTAGATATGTCGATTATGAAAGAAAAAAACAGGAAGCATCAGCATTATTGTTATTTAAGAAACACGTGTTTTTGCGAATGATTCGTTTAATTTATAAAATTTTAAAAGATCTAGTGTTGTGATAGGTTAGTGCTGCCAGATTCCTTGACAGTTACAAAATACATTATTTAAATCAGTGGTTTCGGAGTAAGTAGGATTTACGGATTTACCACAGGAGCCAGGTGTTTAGGTCATTGACTTTGACGCATATTGTCGTAGGCAGTGGGAATGGTTTTTGTAATACAGTTTCAAGTGCATCTATTAATTTTATAGCCTCTTCATCAATATTACTTATGGTGCATCGTGGATGGACAAAAAAAACTGTACATTTCCGATATACCCAGCGCACTGTGGCGTATTTGTGTGAGAAAACCGCTCAAAAGTCAGAAAAATCAAGTTTGACATAAATTTCGGTTGGCACCCTTATTCTTCCAGCTTGATAACCGGCCCATCACGTATTAAGCAAAAATGTTGCACCGCTTTTGCCATTCGTCACATTATCGGTCAGAACCCAGCCATTGTCGGAATTGCATTTATTGGTTACCTGCACTTTTGTTTGTCATACTTTTTTGATTTGGTTTTTGTTTTATTATGTGGTGAAATTAAGAAAGAAAATCATTTGATTATATAATCGATGTTTAGATATAAAATTTAATTTTTTTGTCTGCTTGAATTCGTTGTATGCCAACAGTATTCATTTAGTCCTAATTTAGTGTTTTATTTTAAGAAAACTTTTTATATAATGGTGTTTTTGTTTATTAGTATGGCACGGTCGGGCTATAATATTATTATGGGCATATAACACAACTTAGTCTTTTGGCAATCATAAACCACCATAAGATTGTCCACCTTTTTCCGCCCTTTTGTTTTATGTCACTTTAAGATTATTATAGCTTATGTTAACTTAGACATAATTTCCTACTTTGCTGCAGATTCGTCGAACAGCGTTCAGAGTTTTACTCGAAGGGAATTATACGATATGTAAAACGATTTTAGAGATAAAAAAGTACATAAACAATTTTTAATATTGGAAGAAAAGCTTAAACAAATTGTGAAATGTTCAATTAAACAAAAAAGTAGTGTCAGTTTTTTAAAAGCGATTTCAAGAAGGAATGGGCTGCAGCGAGCCACAAAGACGAAAGATTTCTCAAAATCAATGAAAAGTGGCTTGTATCAAGCATTGAACTGCCTTTTTTTTGGCTCTTATACTAACCAGTGCAACCATCCAAATCGTTCGAAGAGCTTAGTGACAGCCGTGAGCGGCGAAGAACTAAAGAGTCCCAACTGAAGACAACTAAATATGATGCATTGTTTTTATTTTTTATTTATTTATTAATATTTTTTCTCGCAAAACACACTTATGTCAGCCGAAGGTATCACAAAGACAGCATCCAGTGTTTTGTTTCCATTTTATACAATAGCTTACGATGATCTGATCGGATCTGATAAAAAGCTGATCTGATTTGATATAAAGCTGATCTGATCTGATCTGACAAAAAGCTGATCTGATAAAAGCCGATCTGATAAAAGCTGACCAGTGTTGGTTAAGGCCTGATGCTGTGATGAGCTTGATGAGCCTGACGATTTTAATGAGCCTTAGCCTGAGGTTCTAAATGATCACAAAGAGTCTGAAGGTCCCAATGAACCTGTTGAACACAGTAAGTTCCGTTAGTCTGGAAAATCAATGAGGTTGGATAAGCTTGATGGATCTAATGAACCCCAAGAGTCTGGCTGTTAGTAAGTCAGAAACTGTTGGGGTACATGAGGGTGATAACTCTAACGTTTATCATTGGCCCAATGAGCATTATGAGTCCGATGAGCATAATAGTAAGTAAGTGTCGTGGGGAGAACACGCTTTTCTTTTGATCTCCTATCAAACTTCTTTCTATCTTGTTGAGTTAAATAATTCAAAGATAATCAAATACAAGAAAAATAAATAAATAAAATGCCTTGAATTTGCGTAATTTGTCTTTATTTAAAAGATGAAAAAACTGTCTTTATTGGTGCCTATAGGCTGAATGATAGTAATAGAGATGTTTTCCTTGTTGAACTTAATGAATGAAAAATCCAAAAACTTAATTTTTCTGGGTGATATTAATATTGATCTCCTCGCTAAGACTACTTTTGTGAATTGTTACATAATGTTACTGCCTGCTAATGGTTAAGATTGTTGTAATAATAAGCCAACTCGCATATGCGATACCTCTAGTACATGCATTGACCATATCTTTTCTAGAAGTATTAGATCTCGTAGTTCAGGTCTTGTGAGCTCCTTAGCTGATTTCGGTATCACTTATCATTGCATGATAAGTCTTCACTATTTAGACATTATTAATGAAAGCAATAAATCAATTACTAGCACACCTTTAAAAAAAAAAACACTTCAATGACTTTTTTGTTTCCACAGCCAATAATTTAGTTACTCAAGTATTCGATAAGAACAATCCTACTATTGCTGACGAGGGACTAGTAAGTGATACCTTTTTAGTGAAAGCTGTGGTTTCAATCCCATTACTTCAAGTGAATTATATAAAATTATTAATTCGTTAAAAGACTCCAACACTGTTATAGCGGATGGTTGCTCTAATGTTATTCTAAAAAGGATAGCATTTAATATTGTGGATGTGCTAGCTCACATTTCATCTCAAGGCGTTTTCGGAGGAGTTTTTTCTTATGCACTTAAAATTGCCGAAGTTATTCCGCTCCATAAAAAATCGAAACCTTGTTGTCTCAGTACCTGCAGACCGATTTCTCTTTTGCCCGTTTTTTCAAAGATATTTGAAAAAGCCATGAAAAGAACAATTCTAGATTTTTAAACACAGAACGATTTTTTAATGATTGTCAGCTTGGATTTCGAGCTGGCAGATCTACTGAAGACGCTGTTTTAAAGCTATGTAGTGAGGTCTATGATGGTATCAATCAAAGTTTCATCAAAGCTTCTTAATTGTCTGATAGAAAACAGCATGTTAAAATTAAAGGAAAATACAGTGTGCTACGTAACTTAAAGGTAGGTGTACCACAAGGGTCGGTCCTTGGACCATTACTTGTTAACTCTATCTTTTCTAGAAATTCGAAGGTTAATCGACATAATAAATAATAATAAAACTAAAGTGACGTATTTAAATTTATCAGGGTCTTCTACTATGCTTGACTGTAATCTTTTTTATCATGTTTCTGACTGTCTTAAGTTTAAACTCGGAACTAACTCTGCATTGAGCACCAGTACATTTAATTCTATTGAAAGTTGCTCTACTCATTTTTTTAAAATAGGTTTTGTTCAATCCTTAACCTTGGAGTGATCTTGGATAGCAAGTTAAGCTGGTTCGATCATACTAACGCTCTGAAAAAATATTTGCTATGTTGCTCCAGACAATTTTATAATCTCAGTTCATATTGTTCAAAAACAATTAAGATTCAGTATGGTATCACTTATTAGGGTGGAACTCATGCTAACAAAATCAACCCTCTGCTCTTGGCTCTTAAGCCAATTATATGTATTATATGTAAGAAAAATCGATTCCATAGCAGCTCTATTTTATTTTAAGAACTGAAAATTCTACCCTTAAGGCATCTCTACTACTATAAAGTGCTAAAACTTTCTTTTATTAGAAGTGGCTATCTTTCAGTTAGAAGAATTTCTATTCATAACTTGCGAATTCATTCAAATAACTCTGTTGTGGTACCATCGCATAATAAAATGCATTTTCAAAAGCTTTTCTTTATAGTACATGCTACCCGACTTCATCCGACGTATACGTAATTTGTAACCTTTTCTCACTAAAGTAAAAACTTGGCTCTTTGAATTTAACCACCAACAGATTGAACGACTCTTAAACATTTATATTTAAAATAAAAACAATCCTTTTCTTTTTTCCCCCACGTTCATTTTAGAATCATATATTCGAATTTGAATTTTTGATGGGACACTCGCTACTAGCTGTAGTTCTAAACTCGGCTATAGACTGTTCCTTTTATTTATATTTCTGGGTATCCTTTTGAATTTATTTTTTATTTTTTTTTTCAAAATTTACTATTTAGTTTTTGAATTTATGTAATCCATTCTTCTACATATTGTACCTAGAATGATAATAAATACAATACAATAAAAAAAATAAATCTGGCGGGTCTGATAAGCTTTATGAATTCCATAGCCTGATAAATATTATGAATCAGATGATTTTGAGAGTTGTATGAGGCCAATAAGTCTCTTAAGCCTGATGCAATTTATGAGGAGATGAATGCGCCAGAAGAATCTGATGAGTGCAAAGTGCTTGATGAGCCTGATAAGTTAATTGTACTAAGTGATCCTGCTGTATTAGAAACTCAATAGTTCAGATAAATCTGATAAGCCTAGTGTTCATTATAGACCATGTGAGCCAGATCAATATGATAAATTAGATGACCTTGATGAGCTTGATGCAATAGATGAGATTGATGAGTTTGATGAACTCTAGTTAAACTTGTTAAATCTGATAAATAAATCGACTGAGTCTTATAAGCTAGCTGAGATCAGTGATTTGAATGAGTTTCAATGAGCTGAGCTACGATTTGGATTAGATAATATAAAGATAAGGGTTGAGGCTTACTTCTTCGAAGACTTGAGCTAACTGCAAAGGCAAAATATTGAGGTTAAAAAATGTCCAGCCCATTGGGGTGTTACGCACTTGAAAATGCATTTTTTTCTTACAAAAGTAACACTACACATTATTCAAAATTTTTTTAACCAAATTAAATAATAAATAAAAGAGAAATATTATTTGTTTTTACACTATTTCTTAACATTATTTATTACATAAAAGAAGAAATCTTTTCAATTCACACTTGTGAAGATTTTCTGAATGAATTTTGCTATATCGTAATGGAGGGAAAACCTGTCACATGAAAGATATAAATATTTGTTTTTGTATGGCTGTACCGAATGCGTATACTTACTCAATTCACACTTGTGAAGATTTTCTGAATGAATTTTGCTATATCGTAATGGAGGGAAAACCTGTCACATAAGAGATATAAATATTTGTTTTTGTATGGCTGTACAGAATGCGTATACTTACTTCAAAACCCTCCAACTTGCACACCATCAAAGTTGCTTTATTTTATAAGTCAAACCATTTTTAATGAAGAAAATTTTTACTGTTTCCTTAAAGGCACCCGTTTCGAGTTAGTTTAATTCATTATTGTACTCAATATGTATAATATAGTTACTATATCTATGAAGATAATAGTAATTGGAGATTTTTGCTTTCGTGTTTTCCACCTAACAGCTTTCCTTTTATTATTTATTATACTTAGAAAATACACTATTTCAGAGGAAAACTAATAGCGTTAAGTCCTTGTATAATGTGAAATGTGCGGTTTCAGTACAAATAATTTGAGCTAATTTTTTTCGTATTCCGTTTTCTACGAGTTTCAAATTTAATAGACATGATTATCATTTTAAGTTATTGATAGAAGAAAAATTGTGTGCGTTTGCGTCTTATGTAACCACACGATAATTGATTAATCCTACTAATATTATAAACGTATGTATGGATGTATGTGCGGATGTTTGTTACTCTTTCATGTAAAAACGATTGAATGGATTTTAATGAAACTTCATAATAATATAACTCATACATCAGAATAACATATAGGCTGTAATTTATAAAGCTGTTGAGTAAATTGGCCAAAATATAGCAATAAGTGTCACGTAAGTCTAAAAAAAATCCCCCATTTGCAAGCCATTCTGACGTGCGCTGCAAAAACTGTAAGAGTTGCACGAATACCTATATAATATATGGTGGAGATGTATCTCTTAAATACGAGTAGTTCTACAAGAAGTCCGTGCCAGCATATATCTATCTTTGATGTGTAATTCAATATCGCCAAAAAATTATGAATCGATTCCAAAATGCACACTTTGTATTAACAAATTGATTCTTATCAAAACAAATACTTTAATCGTTTCGTTTATGTCATTTAGGCAAATAGTTCATGCGTAAAAAGTTCATGCAATAAAGTTTTTCCAAATCTGCAACACAATATTCACCACTATCAACCAACATCAATCACATCGCAAAATCTGAATGTTTATGCAGAAGAAAAAAACAAAATTTAACGTATTTTGTAGAAGTGTATTGCAGTAACTACCTATTTTGCATATTATGAATCTGTTGGGACAAACCAAAAATAAAGCCTTTAAGATTTTGCTGGAAAGAGTTAGTGGACAGTTTTTATTTGCTTTCACTTTTGTAGTTTTGAATTTGTCATAGTATTAGTGATTGTTATATAAAAACAAATTATGAGTAAATACTACTCGTATATATACATAAAAAAAACTGACAATACTTCTCTAACAACTGATATTTCTTAATATACTTTATGGCTTTAATCTTAACAAACGACTGAGTTCTTGATGTTTGATTTTCTTTAAATTCTTAGTTAATAAATCAGCTGTCATTTTATCGATTGGTACAAACTTCGGCATTGGGATAAATTTTTCGAAAACTTCACGAATGTAATGGCCTGGATGTCGATGTGCTTGTCCTGTTATAAGACACGGGATATTTTACCAACTTCTGAGCGCTGATGTTGTCACCAAAAAGTTCTGTAGGAACGTCAACTAGTTGATTAAATCCAAGTTCTTTCAAAAAATGACGCAGATATACAACTTCCTTTGCTGCTGTTGAAAGAGGCTCTGTAGTGCTCGAAGCGATGGAAATCTGTGTTTTACTTCTCTAATACATATGTGCTGTGCAGTTATCAAATGCTCTACATGCGGATCTGTATTAAATTACGCCAGTTTGTTGACGGAGTGCATTATGTCCGGCCTAAAGCAAACACTCAAATACGTCAAGGACCCAATGAGCGACTGGTATTGCTTCTGATCCACCATCTTGTATTTAGTGCATTCATCACATTTGTAAAATTTAGTCCCCGGCTCCAGGGTTATTACGCAGCTTACGCATTCCAAAATTCTCAAGTAAGTTTCGAATCAACTGTTGTTGTGAGATTTGGATTCCATTCGGGGTTTTTATTTTTTTCCATTCTAAGGAAATGGTCAATTGGTCCCTTGTCGATGACCTCTAATCTGCAACCAATTTCGTGCTTAATGTCTTCAAGTGACTTGGAATCGGAGCATGCAAGCGAGATGTCATCAACGTAAACCGCCACAATGATCGTCTCACCCGGTCCCTTAAGCACGTACACACACGAATCTCCATGACATCATTCAAATTTAAGGCTTTTCATAAAATGATTCAGCTCCTCGTTCCAGTTCATTCCTTACTGCTTCAAGCCGTATAATGCCTTCCTCAATTTGCACACCTAAGTTTTATTTTCTTCATCTTCAAAACACTTGGGCTGGTACATGTCAACTTCCCTTGAAGATTCCAATTCAGGTATGCCGATGATACGTCCATTTAATGCACGAAGAAGTTAGACTCTGCCGCCAGTGCCAAAATCAGTTGAATCGACGAGTACCTTACCACAGGTGAAAAAATGTCGGTTTAGTCAATTCCGTATTTCCGGCATCCCTATGCTACCAACCGTGCTTTATGGCGAACTGAATGTCCATTTTTGTCATACTTGACATTAAAAATCCACTTTGATTTAATGGGACTACGATTTTCGGTTACATCCACTAATTCCCATGTCTCATTCTTAACAAGAGATTTGTATTCCGCCACCATTGCTGCCTTCCACCTGTCTGCATCTGGTCCTTGAAGTGCTTCTTCAACAGTGATTGGATTTGTTGGCCGTTCTCTTTACTTACTTTGCATAAAACTAGAGTAATTTACTGGTTTGCGGTAGCGCAATTTTCTGGAAGATCCCCAACAACCATCATCGGAAATAGCTCCGAAACATTAGGTTTTCTGCTGCACCATGCTTCATATGGTGTCAAGTCATGCAACACTTTCGTTGGGGAACGGTTTCGCAGGAATACAGCAGTATTTATAGCCTCAGCCCACAGAAATTCAGACATACGAGTACATGCATCTATTATCATGCATCGTCCCATCTCCACCAATGTCCGATTAACCCTCTCAGTGATCCCATTTTGATGTGGGGTTCACGGAACAGTAAATTGTCTGCGGATGCCCTGTTGCTTTAGGAAGTGGGTGAATTCTTTGTTAATATACTCGCCACCATTATCTGATCGTAACATCTTCAGCTTTTATTTGTTTCCAATTAAACTACTGCTTTAAAGATTTTAAAGGTTCGTAAAACTTCACTCTTCGACTAAAATCGTCTACAAATGTGACAAAGAATCTTGCCACTCTAAGAGATGACGTTGTCATGGGCCCGCTATCTGTACAATATCTAAAATTCCACTGTTCGACTTGCCTAAGAGCTTGGGAAAGGGTCGAGCACGAATTTTTCCGTTTAAGCACACATCGCAATCAAAATCTTTAACATGCTTCACATTCATTCCGTGGATCATGCCTTTTGCACATAATAATTCTAAACTTTTTACATTTAAATGGCCAAAGCGCCTATGCCACTCGCGAACATTTTCATTTGATGCAGCTAAACACAACTTATTTTTTATCAATTCAAAAATAAATAGCACATTATGCAAACGAATCTTCGGTTTGTCTCGGTTTCTAATAAAACTTGACCGATGCCTTCAGAAGAAATGTATTTGTTTTCCGCTTACTGAATGTCTTCCCAATGTACTTTCAAATGAGCGAAAAGAGATGTGTCACAACACATGTGACAAGTTGAACTACTATTCGAGAATGCAAAGGGAACTAACTATATTTAGTTGGGACTAATGACTTTCTCTGGAGAGATTCAGCAACGCACAGTTTGTATTATGCTTCGGAGTACTAATATTTCGACATGAAGCGACATAACGTCCTATCTTTTGGAACTTGTAGCACTTGCCTTTTGCTGTTGATTTCGTTCATTGCCTGCATGTGACACGTTGTTTATTCTCAAAAAATGCTGTCTTGTGGTATTCATTATCGTATTTATTTTCACTTTGTCTTCGTTTTTCTTCTTCGATTAATTAAGTCTTGTGGTGTGGTTGTGCTTGGAAAACTATTCCTCAATTCGATGGCTATAATAAAATATTCGAAGCTTTTTGGGAAGCTTGAAAGGAGAATAATTCCAAGCAGTTCATCATTCAATTTTATTTCTAGCTCTACAATCGATTCTATTTCTAGCTGAAAAATCGAAAAACTTGTTAAGATGCTCACTCATGGATGTTTAAGATTTATTAGTGATTTGAAAATCGTGACTTTTCGTGCTGGTCCACTTGGGTCATGCAGTTCTGAAAGTCTGCTCCATGCGTCCTTTGATGTTGTGGCATTTTTTGTGTGAAGGATTTGGCTGGGCTTTACGGGGACAATACTAGTGTTGCTAACACTTTTTTATCCTGAGATCTCCAAATTGCTAATTCAGCAGGATCAGTTGGTTGCTGTTTTATACCGGATACGTAATCCCACAGACTGCAGTGCACTAGGACGAACTTCATGAGAATTTTCCGCCCATCGTAATTGGTATAAATGACTTCTTTCTTTAGGAAAAAAAAACTAATTTCTTGTTTTGTTTGTATACAGTCAAAAATAAACCTGGGCCCATAACGACTGTTAGGACAAACCAAAAATAAAACAACAGAAATTTTACCTCTATGATTTTGCCAGAAAGAGTAAGAGGACAGTTTTTATTTGCTTTCGCTTTTCTAGTTTTATATGTGTCATTGTATTAGTGTTTGTTATATAAAAACAAATTATGAATAGATATATAAATAGTATACATCCAAAAACTAACAGAATCATTATCAAAAATTCTCAGTTTCAATTTAGATACATTACATAGAACAAGGGCCTTTCAAAGTAATTCTGTCTGTTTATTACGCCTTCACGCCTAACTTAATTCAATTTTGATGAATTTTGGTATAAACATAGATTAGACGTCGAAATAGAAATTAGGCTACTCGAAATATTAATCCTGCGCAGACGAAGTCGCGGGCAGAAGCAAGTACTATTATATTACTTTCTCTTAGTTCTTCGATGATGGAAACAATTTCATTATTATGATTTGTATGACCTGCTTATTGGGATGAAGTTAGAAATCTTAATATATCATTCCAATATACATAGCTAGTTTTTTGCTTTTGAGCTTGCATTAATCGTCCACCTTTATGAAGGAATAATAAGTTTATTAGTTTCTTCTACTTGTATTCTAGTTCCTTTAATTCGCTCGTTTTCATCTTATTTACGTTTACGTGCACTTGTTTTAATAAGCTTTTCCTTGTATACTTTCAAATCACGGGCTGTTCGATTTGTAGGTGTCTTGTGAAATATTAATTAATAGAGTCCCGGTGTAGGAGACCAATTCTTATCACCAATCAAAATCTCATTTGATCCAAATTTAATTATACAATATTATTACCAAACTTCCAATTAGAGCTGGGAGTTTTACGAGTATATGGCCCATATAAAAAATCTAATTGATTGTTTTGCGCTAGATCTGTTAGTTCCACGTATTTATTGCTATCATTTCCATCATCCTGTGAGGAGAAATTATCATCCTTCCTTGCTATATCTTTATTAGTTGATATTTCTGAAAGAGACGATTTTGTTTTTATAGGTGTACTTGTTTTTATTTCAAAAAAAGTTTGATATATTTTATCATCATCAGTATTTCGTGTATATAGGAGTGCGCACAAGCGATTTTCTATTCCGCTATTGTTGAAACACTAATGAAACTTATACCTGAAGTAGCAGGAGCTCTAAGCCTTCTATGCAGGCCAGCTTTGTATGCATCTTGCTTAGTTGCATATGCTTTATCGTATTCGTAGTCAAACCATGAGTTTCGCTAAGGTGGATGAGCGAAACCCAGCACATTAGAAGTGGTATCTCTTTTTGACAGTGTTGGATCTGGTTTTCGATGTTCATTAAGGGAGCCGGTATTGGAAAAGTATTTGGCGATCTCTTGCGCTTGTAGCCGTCTGATATAAAAAATTCTGATAGTGCTAACTTACCTTTATGATGTTCGGGATATCCGCAACACCGTTGAATCCTCGGAACTATCGGACATCCGTAATTCTGGAGGAGTATCTTACGTTGACCCCAATCAAGAGTTCCAGGTGCATATTCGAAGTTCTTTGTCCTTGTTCGAGGCTTGTTGTTGCTTCTTAACTGTTTTTTCCATGCACGGGCAGTTTCCCGCTTGGAGGCAAAATAAGGGCAATTGATGTGTGAACACAACACTGAGAACTGCCAGGTTTTCACCTCTCAGCGCCTACCCTATTTCTACAGCATCCAAGAGAGTTTTGTTGCTAGGCATACATGAACAGCCAATAAGTCCTTAGAGCATTTAATTCCCCAACCTTTTCACGTTTTAGATAGTCTTGCAGCTAGTTAACATGGTGAGAAAAACTAGTGAAACCAAACAATGTGGTTCAGTAACGGTTTTGGGCTTAAATACGACCAATATAAGTCCGAAAGGGATAGAAATAGTTAGAAAATAAATGCAGGTATACATTTATAAACGAGATATGTGTAATAACAAAGAAAAATGTTTCGTATAATGTTAGTCGTAACAATTTGGAGTATGAAAATCAAGAGTTCTATAGAATATATATAAAATAAAATAAAATAAAATCTAATAGATGTAAACACAAGATGAAGAATGTGGACGTACGTAACTCGATATATAAAAATCTGATAGGTGTGAACATAAGATGCAGAATATGGACGTATGCAGTTTGTTTAATATCACATTGACATAGGCGAAGCTTATTCATTTCCCTGTCAATCGGTGAGGTTTCTTTCTCTTTCAAAGCAACCAGATGTTGCCGAAACGATGTAAGAGATAATAAGTGGGGTTTTGATCAAAAAGTCGGAAAGTCAAATATGTCGAACCTTGTGCCCCACAAAGTTTTTTTGCGGGGAGTTCTTCTTCATAACTTTAATATGAAGAAAACTGCTGCCGAAAGTCATCGTATTTTGGTGGATGTTTATGGTGAACATCAGCTCAGCGCTAGCTGAGCGAACGTGCCAAAAGTGGTTTGCACGATTTGAAAGTGGTGATTTTGGCTTGGAGGACGATGCACGTCCTGGGCAGCCAAAAAAGTTTGAAGATGAAGAACTGGAAGCATTACTCTATGAAGATTGTTGCCAAATACAAGAAGAGCTCGCAGATTCTTTGGGTGTCACTCAAGAAGCCATTTCAAAACGTTTTAAAGCAGCTGGATATTTTCAAAAGCAAGGAAATTGGGTTCCACATGAACTCAAGCCGAGAGACGTCGAAAGGCGGGTTTGCATGTCCGAAATGCTGCTGGAACACCACAAAAGGAAGTCATTTTTGCATCGGATTGTTACTGGTGATGAAAAATGGATCCATTACGACAACCCCAAGCGCAAAAAATTATATCTGAAACCCGGCCAACCACCCAAATCAACGGCAAAGCGAATATCCATGGCGCGAAGGTAATGCTCTGTATTTGGTGGGATCAGATGGGTGTGCTGTATTATGAGCTGCGAAAACCGGGTGAAGCCATCAATGCACAATGCTACCGAGTACAATTAATCCGTTTGAAGAGAGCAGTAGCCGAAAAACGCCAGGAATATGCGACCAGACACGAGGCAATCATTTTCCATCATGACAACGCTCGGCTCCACGTTGCTATTCCGTTTAAGAACTATTTGGAAAACAGTGGATGCCCCTTATGACTACCATTTGTTCCGGTCGATGCAGAACGCCCTCACTGAAATACGGTTCACATCAGAGCAGAATATTAAAAATTGGCTTGATTCAATCTTGGCTACCAAGCCGGCGGAGTTTTTTTTGGGATGGGTTCCATAAATTGCCAGAAAGATGGGAAGAAGTCATAGCTTCAGATGGGCAATACTTTGAACAATTCTATTGTACATGTTTTTCTTAAATAAACGTTCAAATTTTAAAAAAACAAACCCCACGAATTAAGTTATATACTCAATATTTGAAAGTTTCCAATATAACTTTGTCCACCTTAAATTAGCAATCGCACCTTCCATAGAATTTGTTTCAATTATTGTAAAATAAACATAAAACCAAAATCCAGGAACAATTTATTGGCTTTGAATTAGTAAATACATTTTCCCATAGAATTTGTTTCCTATTGTTATAGAGTAAGCATAAAAATAATATGAAAAAACAATCATTTCTTGATGTCTTGTAAATACGCTGATCAGTTGTGTTCTTTTTTGGAAAACCTTACGGCTGAACCTTCAACTCGCGTCGTTTTTTGTAAACTATCGACAACTCATTGATGTGTTTCTTCAAAAGACGTACAACATTTGAACTGATGAATGGCACCATGGAGATAGAGGTTAGCGAAAAAGTTTAAAAAAATATTGATTTCATTGACATGGCATCAGTTTCTCATATCCGCATTCATGGATTACTACAGTAAGTGGGAGAGAGTGTTTGCAATCCCAGAAGGCCATAGCAGAAAATTTGTTCAACAATAAGGCGACCAGATTTTGGATCCCAATAGAGACACACCCTCTTACCGGAAATATTTCGGAAAATGTGCCAATTCTTTAAACAGAAAAATAGTGAAAACCCCGCTACCTTGACCTTGACATTGGCCGTTCCCATTACTCTTCTTGTCTAAAGAATTCCTTAGTTCATTACTGAATTTAATTGTTGTTCTTACTACTTTATATAGAGAAACTTACATCTTTTTAATGTCGAGAACTAACAAGTAAATTAATATCTACAATATTTACTTAAACGTGTTGGAAATTATGTGTACTTGTATGCAAAAGAAAATCTTAATTTTCGTAACTGTAGCACTGAAACACAAAACTTGTTCTGAAGTAATATATATTTTTTCTTGCAGGTGTTTACGTAGAGGAGGAGACCATCGCTTTGAATGAAAAAACAATGTTGCCTATTGAAAGCAAAAAAACCTTACCTATTGAAAGCAAGAAAACGGTATTAGATTTTATCATCCGGAGACTTCATATTATTAATTGGATTGGAACATACAATCGCGATACGGCTGCAGCAGATTTAGTTGCAGGGGTTACCCTGGGTATGACGATTATTCCACAGAGCATAGCTTATGCATCATTAGCAGGAATCTCATCACAATATGGACTTTATTCAGCATTCGTCGGTAGGAAGTATAATTCACATCTTATATATTCAATTACATACATTTTATTTATATGTTGCTTCCCAAGGCTCTTTTGTCTACGTTTTATTTGGAACAATACCGCAGGTTTCAATAGGGCCAACCAGTTTGATGGCACTATTGACATTCCAGTTTACTGCGAATTTTCCTGTAGAATTTGCAGTTGTACTTGCATTTATATCTGGGCTAATCGAAATGCTAATGGGAATCCTAGATTTAGGTAAGTTTTTTAATTTAAATTTTTGAAGCCATTACCTGTAATAATGGGAAAAATGCCTAAAGTTGACACTTGTGTTTTTAATATTATTTAATTAAATATAACTAATCTTATTCATTTTAATGGTGCAATGCAAGCCATTTTAAAATATTTGTTTTTCTTTTAAGTGTGTATTTTTCCTTTTCACAAAAATACTTTTTTGCTTTACTTTTTTTATATTTTTCTTTTATTTCATTTCCCCATTAACTTATTTTATTTAATTATTGCTTTAGTTATTTGATTTTTCAAATTCTAAACCATCTCTCGTGTTTGGGGGATTGCTTATAAAAACATTTTTAAAGGTATTGGGTGATGTTTAAAGCGTTTGGTTTTAATTGTTAAAAAAAAACAATCACAAAAAAGAAGTTCCAAAAGTGTTTAAATTGTTTATTTGAGTTGATAAATAAATGCTTGCCATTTACTTTCTAAATATTATTTCATAAAAATGTTGACAACTGCTATTTTAAGTGATCCTTACGGAGAATCCAATTTTAATTTACTTTTTCAAGCATATTATCTGGTATCTCACTAATAACACGTGTAGTGTTGTCTTCCAAGGTTACAACTGATGACAGTTTATCGGCAAAGATGAGTGATGTGCCGTATATCCATAAGAAATGTAATAGCTTCATTGCGTCCAATCGCATGATTCACCGGTCCAAAACAAGAGGTAAATTGCTCACTGAGCTCATTTCTCAATTTCTCTATCGGTTCGTGTGAGGTGTAGAAAAAGCGCCGTCTTGCTGAAACCACATGTCACCCCTGGGTTCAACTGTTGCAGGGCGTTCATGCATGAGCTGTATTTTTCAAGGTTTCAAGATAAATCTACGCGATGAATAGACAAATCACAGTTTTCATTAATACTGACGGATACAGCAGCGATATGTCCAGTAGTGTTTAATTGGTGCAAAATTTGGTCACTTTGACTTGAACTGCTTGTTTAGTAAGTCGGTAATGACGTCCATAAAGTGGTCGAAGTGCGGGAAAATCATTTTTACAGAGCACGAATTTTGATAATAAAATTCAATAATTTGACTGCATCTTTTAAGGTCCATACTTTTAAGGAAAAAGGAAGTGAGGCTGATAGGTCTAGACGATTTTGGTAAGTGTGCGGCCTACCTAAGGTATATGTTTGACGTGAGTCGTTTACATTATGTATCCCAGTCTGAATTCGGGTTGTCTTTATTTTTCAAAGATGGTAGTACCTGGTTCAAGGTCGAATAGGACGTGGCGATGGTGCGACTTCGAGGCCTCGGGTCTCGGATCTAAGACCTCTGACCTGATAATATTTATAAGGGTGGGGTTGCTTCCCTGATTTAGAATGTGCAAGTTATTTGAATTTATAAATTCTAGTAGAGACTAACCCCGTTTGTTTATATATGAGCTGCTCCAGATCGAATGATACGCGTTTGCGTCGCAGCCTACAATAAGTTGTAATTTTTTCTTACCACAGTAGGCCATCGGTCCTTCAGTAGAAGGAAGTCCAAGTCGCTGGCACTTGGCAGAAAGCTTCTGCCTTACCTGCCTTGGAATGCAGCTCGGCTTTTTCAGCTACTTGGTCCTTGTTGGTGAATTCTGGAATTGGAAAGGATTTTTGTATTATAATTGGTTAAGATACATACTCCAATAACTCACCTGTGAGTCCCTTTACCTGGTCCTTAAGGACATGTGGCTTCTGGAAAAAGGCGACGTTTAGGTGATCCTTATTGAATCTATGTCTGACGACTGCCGAGACAGCCTTGGCATACTGTAGATTAACTTGGGTGCACCTTAGTCCCATTTTGGTAGTCATTTTGAGATACTGGCAGAGTTGGCAGTATTTGGAGACAGCTCAGGTATTGCGATGGCATCTCATGGTCTGGGAAAAGATATAATGTCTCCGATGTTTCAGCATTATAGCTATTGTCATATCCACAGAGCTGTCTGTGCCGCTTTTTGTTGTATGCTGGCAATCTATCTGGGCTTTTTGTGCTACAGATAGTTTTGAAGTTCTTACATCAAGCAGTTTTTGTTGCGCGCTAGTCCGAGATAGAGCGGCTATATTCTTCGGAAGAGCGGTGTGTTTTTCTGCCTGTATCTGTTTCTCTTCGTTTGGGAGGAAGAGAAACAGATACAGGCAGAAAAACACACCGCTCTTCCTGTATCTGTTTCTCTTCGTTTGGGAGGAAGAGAAACAGATACAGGCAGAAAAACACACCGTTCTTCCGAAGAATATAGCCGCTCTATCTCGGACTAGCGCGCAACAAAAACTGCTTGATGTAAGAACTTCAAAACTATCTGTAGCACAAAAAGCCCAGATAGATTGCCAGCATACAACAAAAAGCGGCACAGACAGCTCTGTGGATATGACAATAGCTATAATGCTGAAACATCGGAGACATTATATCTTTTCCCAGACCATGAGATGCCATCGCAATACCTGAGCTGTCTCCAAATACTGCCAACTCTGCCAGTATCTCAAAATGACTACCAAAATGGGACTAAGGTGCACCCAAGTTAATCTACAGTATGCCAAGGCTGTCTCGGCAGTCGTCAGACATAGATTCAATAAGGATCACCTAAACGTCGCCTTTTTCCAGAAGCCACATGTCCTTAAGGACCAGGTAAAGGGACTCACAGGTGAGTTATTGGAGTATGTATCTTAACCAATTATAATACAAAAATCCTTTCCAATTCCAGAATTCACCAACAAGGACCAAGTAGCTGAAAAAGCCGAGCTGCATTCCAAGGCAGGTAAGGCAGAAGCTTTCTGCCAAGTGCCAGCGACTTGGACTTCCTTCTACTGAAGGACCGATGGCCTACTGTGGTAAGAAAAAATTACAACTTATTGTAGGCTGCGACGCAAACGCGTATCATTCGATCTGGAGCAGCTCATATATAAACAAACGGGGTTAGTCTCTACTAGAATTTATAAATTCAAATAACTTGCACATTCTAAATCAGGGAAGCAACCCCACCCTTATAAATGTTATCAGGTTAGAGGTCTTAGATCCGAGACCCGAGGCCTCGAAGTCGCACCATCGCCACGTCCTATTCGACCTTGAACCAGGTACTACCATCTTTGAAAAATAAAGACAACCCGAATTCAGACTGGGATACATAATGTAAACGACTCACGTCAAACATATACCTTAGGTAGGCCGCACACTTACCAAAATCGTCTAGACCTATCAGCCTCACTTCCTTTTTCCTTAAAAGTATGGACAAAATATTGATAGACATATCAGAGACGAGGCACTTCGAGTTAACCCTCTCCACAAATCTACCACATACGCCTTACAGAATCTCACTACAAGGATTGAAAAATCTCTGAGAGATAAAAAGGTAGCGGTAGGTTGTTTCCTCGATATAGGAAGATCATTGGACAGCATCGAATTCTCTCAGATATATAGAGGTATTCAAAACATGAGAGTTGGCGAAACTTTATATAAAGGAATAAAATGTATGCTGAAGAATAAAACAATAAAGACCTCATTAGGCAGCAATAAACTCAGTTTGATAGCTACGAAAGGATGCCCCCAGGAAGGAGTACTCTCACATCTACTTTGGTCCATCGTATTTAACGAACGAATGCAGACGATATTGCTATCGTAATTAGAAGCAAATTCGGAGATATGATCTGGGATCGCCTCTGAACCTAGTTGCTAAATGCTGCTCCTAGTTTGGACTTAAGGTCAATCCAAAGAAAAGCACTATAGTTGCATTCTCTAAGAGAAGAAGGTGAAATAGACATAGAAACGCCAAACCCTCGGTGAAACGACAAAGTTCTCAACGGAAGTCAAATATCTAGTAATGACACTGGACGAACAACTTACGTGGAACACTCATCTCACTTTGGACTAGCAAAAGTTAAGTTGAAAAAAAGTGGAGACTAAACCCCAAAATGACACTGTGGATGTATACAGCAATAACGAGATGTTATCTCATGCTGCCGCAATTTGGTGGCATAAAGCAACGCAGATATCCACACAGGCTTAGCTCAACAAAATACACCCTTTAAAGATACATTTTTTTCTCTCCAATCTATTAACTTTGTGTGTGCAAAACTTCATTCATGTAGATAACTGTAATTGAACTGATTACTCCGAGTAAATATCGACGAAGTTGTGCTCCGTAACACAGAAAACTGTTGACTCAACTTTAGAAACCGTGCAAAAGTTACTTACGTTGAAAACAATCTATAGATAATTAACTGCTTTGGAAAACAGTGAAGGGTTCTTCAGTACAAAGAACACTTATGAATGCGACAAGTGAGATAACGAGAAAGCGAACATTTTCGCTGCCCGTCTGAGAGAAACTTTTAAAAAGTTTGGTGTTTAAACGCTTACCAATAATGCATCGGAAACTGCAGCTGACAACACCGTTAGTAGTGTAAAGTATATTTACAAATCATGTAATTTTTCAATTAATAATTACGTCGGATTAGCAATACAGTTTTACCAAAAAAGCTCTCCAGCTTCTTCCAGCACGCTGAAGTACTCAACAAATCAGCATCAGTTAAAAACAAACATCAATAATTATAAAAAGGATTTGTTGGAATATATATTTTACAATTCCTTCAAAGGGGCGAATAAAACCGCTTACAGTGAATTTCATTTCTTATAACAGAGCACTGGATATCACAAGTCGAGTTATCTGATCAAATGTAACACCTCCAGTTATAACTACAACAGCAAGTTATAACTACAACTAATTAGTATCGACCATTCCAACAACGTCAATCACATAAGCAAAGCCAAGGGTGAGCATCATAAGCACTCCAGAAACAATACAAAAAGAAGTACATATTCTTAACACCAATAAGATGTTTCTCAGAAAAAAAAAACACAAGCTGTATTACAAACAAATAACCCAAGAACTAACAACCCTTACCACATACTGACTAAATGAACCTAGCAACAAAAACGCGAGTGATGAAAATAGAGAACATACAAACAAAGTAGACGAGAAGGAAAACACGAGTGATGAAAACTTAAAAACGTAAAAGCCATAATCAATCTTTGTGCAAAATGTTTGCAAAATGAGAACATTAACTAAATTATTGTAATAAACGAAGTAGTAGACAACAACTGCTCACTTTAGGTACTGCCTTATAATGAAATATAAAAATAAACAACAGATTCACTATCCTATTGTATAGTTGGCAAAGCGTTACGACAATAAAAAGAAAGAACAACGCGGCTTCTGAGTAATCCTGCCAAATATGCAAATTAAATTACATTTAATTTAAATGTATTAAGCAAAATTTATTTATTTTGGCAGCAATTCTGCATACAATAGAACTAATGATTTAATGATTGATTACATGTTCTTAGAATCTATATCTTAAATACTATTTTTATGATGGCACTGAGGTACTGGATGCAGGTTGTGCCCCCACAGGTTGATCGTGTTGCTTGGAGTGGGTGCTAGCCGAACGTGATGGAATGCGGTTATTTCAGGTGGATAGAATGAGTTCAGCACTTTAAATGTGCTGGTGCTCTTAAGACCATAGATTGCAACATAACACATACAAGCGACAAAATAAAATATGCCCTATTCGTGAAAGAGCACACAGCAAACTATGAAGAATGCAATGTCTTAAAAGTGACAAGCGTTCTCCTAGCCTAAGAAAAAAAAAATGGCTACAATCACAGTACATTGATATCGCATGCAGAGCAAACAAAATGACCACCTTTCAACGACAATAAAATTGTCAAACCTAAGGGTTGTTGCATCAATTCGGTATGAAACCATTTAGATACTCGTATCAACCAGCCTCCAGTGTGTTGTAATTTCGCTATACACACATTTTTTTCGTATTTCGTTTTGCTGCAACCCTTTATTTTGTTTTACGGATGTCTGTCGCTTTTGTTCGATTTTATTTTTCAATTTCATTTTCATTCGCTGTCAACTTTCGACTTTTCGAGGGATTTGGCTGTTTTTGGTTTATGAATGAGCGATTTTTTAAGCGGTATACTTCTTAAATATTTAGCAATCTGTAAATCACGTTAAAGGAAGTCTGTCGTTTCTTGTTCGATTTGTAAAAAATCGAAAAGAAATTTCCCCGATCTGAAAATTCAAATGAAAAAAATGAAATTTTAAGTAATTTGTGGAGGCAGGCATGCGATTTTAAGAGGAATTAAAATAAGTTGTTTTTTAAAATCTATTTTGTTCAGAATTGATTGCAGAAAAATGCTTAAAACTTTGACTGTCATGTCGCAAATTTGCTTGCGACACCTAATATTTCCCCAGGGGCCACGTCGCACATTTTTGTGCGATACCAAGTACCTCAGCTCAGGCCATGTAATACGTTTTCGTGCGACAGTATATGGGATTTTTATGGGTTTAGGATTGCGTAGAATTTGTCGAACATGTTGGTCTTAATTGCATGGCCCTAGGATAGTTTTTGTAAGTAATACAGAGAGTAGAAACTCATGTTTGTTTTTTTTATTTTTAAATCAAAAAATTTATTTTATGTTATTTTTATTTTAAATCCAAAATAAAAAAATATTATTTTTTTGGAGCAAAGCAAAATAAAAATTTTGAAAATACATTATTTTGTTATACTTATTTAAAAAAATTATCCCTCTTAGCTACAATATTTTCTCCAGGAATTAAGACTCGCTGAAATTTCGCTTGCAGCATATATATACAAAAGAGGCATAATTTTCCTAATTCTCTCTAATTAGACGTTATTGTTTGTTTCTTGTACAAAGGGGGGCGATCCTTCTTGCTAGTCCCCTCTCACTGTTCTGTAAAAAAAAGGAAATAGCCTTGAACAAGAAATTTTTTTATTGAATCACAATCGGAATCTGAAATACAAAAACAAACACACGAGGTACATGAAAACAAAAACCGAAATAATGAAAAAGAAAACAGAGATAAATTAGCAAAAGCAACAAGCAATTTGTTGTTCCAATCAAATTTGAAAGAGTATCATGTCTTATGCACCATTCGAACGAGTTCGATCAAACTGGGACGTAGTAGTAAATCCCATTCGCTTGAAAAAGTGACATTTTTTTTACCCTGCATGCGGTATCTATGTACTATGAGCTACAATCCTAAGGTCGAACGCAACAACAACAATCAAGACAAACCAACAAAAACATAAAGATAATATAGTACACCAACTACAACATGCTGAATTAGTACAAGAACAACCAAAAGAACTAGCATTACAGCCCATTAATGATATGACCGTACTAAAAGAGATGATAAAAAAAACTTGTGACGCATAAAAGCAACTTACGTATTATTAACCAAATTCAGTGGACAGTGCTAACAAACTTATGTTAGTAGTATGATACTCAAATTATTCTATTCAACAACTTATGAAACTTAGACAATTTATCAACACAAAGTTGACATAATGCAAATATCTGAAATACATCTTACAAACAGAAGCTATATTATAATTTTGGAACACAATACTTACGATACCAATCACCCAAACAAAAAGCACATGATTGTTTTGCAATTATCATGAACAAAAACATCGAATGTACTGAACTTGACAAACGTGAAAAATACAAATCGCGTAGTTAGCAAATTATAGTTTCAACAGTACTTCAAGTCATACTGACTGGGGATCCTGACTAACGAACAAAAATAGAAACAATTCCCCTTGAAAATAAAAAAAAACCTTAACACTAAACTAAAAAGACTTCTAATAGATAAATAGAATAACAATATCAACAAATACTTAAGGAATTTGACAGCATTGAAAGAAAGGCACCAGAAAGGATTACAAACTCAAAAACCCACTTTACCCCACTGAGCACCAAGAACGATGAATGGGCTCGAACTGATAAAGAAAAACCAACTATATTAGCTGAATATTCTCACTAACGACAGAAACGATATCGACATTATCTTACCCACGAAAATTTAAAACCAAAACGCAGGTAAAAAACTACATCAATACAAAACGAAGGCCAGTAAAAGTACCGGATAGGACCTTATTAGCGGATATATAATAACGGTGGTTCCTCAAATCGCATTAGTCTAAATCCGGAATCTTTTCAATGCGATATTTCCGTTAAAATACTTTCCAAATGTCTGGAAAGTAGCCAAAATAATAGCCACCCCAAAACCAGGGAAGGATGCTACCAAACCACTAACTACAGGGCAATGTTATCGAAGATTTTTGAAGAGATAGACATACTACAACTAATAAGGGGCGAACATAATATAATTCCTAGTCATCAGTTTGAGTTCATAAGTAAGCATTCAACTGTACAACAAGTGCACCGAATAATCAATATATCAAAAGATTTGGACGAGATCAGACACAGCGCTGCAACCTATCTTGATTTATCAAAGGCACTGACAATGTTTACCACAAATTACTTACATCGTCTACTATCAACTGATGTTTCCTCATTAAAAGCTACATTGACGACCGCCGCTTTTACGTACAATTCAGGAACGAACATTTAACTCCCTACCAAGTTGGAGCGAGAGTACCGCAGGAGAGTGTCCGAAGACCCCTGTTATGTCGTATATGTATATTTGACCTTCCAACATCTTGGCAAGAAATTCAATATCGCAAATGACACGGTAATACTCTTCCCATATGAAAACATAAAATGGGCAACCAACTAACTCGAAAGCAACTAGAAGAATTAAGAAACGGGTTCAAAATGAACGAAAATAAGACAGAACTAGTAGCATACACAACAAGACAAATAACAAATCCACCAACTGTAGTAATTAATAGCGAGATTGTAAAATAAACCTAGGAGGCCATATACTTGGAAATGGACAAAGACTAAGAGCTAAACTGGAAAAAACATATAATCAAGAAACGAAATCACTCTACTGTACTATCAATAGACAACAAGCTGCTAATATATAAGACAATTATCAAATCAACATGAACATAGACTGCTTTTACACGTTGGGTTTTTAGCGATTATTTGGTTTGTAGGCGAGGAACGCGTGTGGTGCCGGGTGCCGGTGCACAAAAATCATCGGGCAGGCCAGCGAATGGGTTTATCACTCTCTCTTCTTTGTGTTTTTCTTTCCTGTCTGTGTTTGTTTTATTTTATATTCGTTATTCGTTGTTTGGATTGTGGTCTGTTTTGAAGTAAATTTGAATAGTAAACAGATAAAAAGAAAAAAACAATTGAAATGGAAAAATAAATTTGGAGTCACGATGCCATTGAAAGGCTCATAAGTACTCGTATTTATGAAACCCATGATAATTTGAAATGGAAAAAATAATTCCAAATATCAAAATCGAAAATATCAAATCCAAAATTCATGATTTGCGAAGCCTTTTTACCAAAGAACAGCGTCTCGTTGATTCTTCAAAAAAAAAGTGAAATGGGGGTAGAACAACTATGTACAAATAAGAAACTCCAGAAATACTATACTTTAGAAAAAGTAAGTTATTTTTACTGACTTTAAACGTGTAATTAAACAATGTTATTTACAGGACAATTTGAACGATGATGATTTAAGTTGCCATGATTAAGAAAATCAAAACCCAGAACCAGTTGCCAAAAAACGCAAGGCGTGTATTCTCGTCTCAACGTTGCGAATCTTGCTAGTCCATGCGTCCTTCATTACTGAAATAGTTTGAGAATCCTTGGCGAATATCTTCAGCTGCATCTCTGTATGGATTCTCCGTGCGTTGGGAAGAATGCAGTGGTTGCACTTGTTGCACCGGAATTTGAGATACATCGCTAGTTCGCGAGTCTTCCATCAACAAATTGTGCACGGCGCTGCAGGCGAGTGTAATTACTTCAACTTTTGCCAAACAAAAATTTATAGTACTTTGGAAAATTCTGAACCAGTTACTTAGAATTCCAAACGCATGTACAACGACATGTCTAGCGCGAGACAGTCATATGTTGAAAACTTTCTCCTTCTCTTGTTGGAGTGTGAAAGGGATAAGACTTCAGGATGTGTTTTTTTTTAACGGAAACGCATCGTTCCCTTAAACTACGTATGAAAGACTTCGATTTTCGCTAACAAATTAATTTCTTGACAAATTACTGTCCGCGTTGTCTAAAATACCTTGCAGTGGGCTCTGACTTAGAGCACCAGCACCATTCGTTCTTCCATTGCAACCAACATTAACGAAGATGAAACGGCAATTCGCGTCAACTGCTGCAAGTAATATAATACTTTTGGAGCCCTGTATTTGAAAGAGAATGCTTCGTCACTCCGCAGTGCTTTAAAATGTATGTGCTTCCCATCTATAGCAGCAATACAATGCGTAAACTGCGACTTTATTGCAAAATCATTTGTTTTAGGAAACTGAATAAAAAACAGAAAAATAAGATAAAACGTAAAGTTAACACAATTTTTATTTCATTTTCAGAATGAAAACGTTATCCACCAAAAAATTATAGATATTAAATAAGCAATTGTAAACAAGCCTGATCAAAAGTACGACTGGATGGCGAGGGAGGTTTTATTTGAAGTGAACAAAATCAAGGATGAGGAATTGCAGGAACCAACGGCATGGAGAATTCAAAACGTTCTTCGTGAAAACGTTCGGAAGTACCGATGTACCCGAGGGCTTAATCCCAGCAGTTCCTGTCTGGCCTCCAATTCTCCTTCACCCCAGGACAACTTACATACTCAAAACCGAGTACGGATTTTGAGTAACGAATCCGTGAATGCCGGCTATTCTTCATCGTCTTTTTTAGCACACATAGCCGCAAATAACAACACAGGCCAATTTTCTTCCTCATCAAAAGATATCTTGGAGTGGCTATGGACAGCGTATTTGACGAAGAAGATTGTTATGAAAAAATATGAATAAAAATACATTTACCCTCAAATAAACTAGTTTCAATCTCTTGTTTAATAAAATACATACAACAGGAACAAATTTACAAAAGCTTGCAGTTGATATTTTGTTCTGGTAATTCAGGCTGTAATTTATTATTCTCCAGTACCTTAAAATCGAAGCGTTCCCGATAGTATCTCCTCTGGTGGTAATACATCTCTCATTACAGTGATCTACTTTCGCACATCATTCTCAACAAGGGAAAGCAAATGAGAGAACTGCTGATGGGACAATCGCAAAAAGTTGTAATAACTAATGGGATCATTAAATTGTAGTTCCGCGTTCAAAAAAGTATGTTGTTTCCTCCCATTTCTAATGTCTTTTTTTTCTTCTTTTTTGGCAACTCCGAAACCTTTTCTGCGCATTTCAACAGCTCCACCACGATATGTTGTACTTCAACATCATCCATATCCAATTTAACATAATCAAGCAAATTACTAGCATTTTCGCTTTCCATTTTTATTTTGTTTATACTTTTATGAAAGAAAAAAAAACCAAAACTGTGATAGCACACTCAAATCGAAAACAATCTATCTCATTTCGAACCGAATACAAAGTAAAAGGGAATGTCATATAAAAAACCCATACGAAAATATCATCATGTAAAAGTGATTTGAGTTTGGAAGGAACACAAAAAGAAAATTGCAGCTTGAAATACCCAACGTACCTATATAAAAGCAGTCATACGGACTTCAAGTATGGGGAACAGCGAGTTCATCAAACATACAAATTATCCAGAGGCAACAACCAAAAATTTAAAGACTGATAGTCAATGCACCATATTATGTTTTCAATGATGACATTTAAGAAAACCTCAAAGTACAAACAAAAATGCAGAAAATACAAAATACGAGTATGAAACAGCAGATCCAACTGTTAATACATCACAACAATGAAATAAAATCAATTCCTCTTAAAGAAATAACTCGAAGAAGGAGATTAAAACGCTTAAGACCATCAGACCTTAGAATAAGAAATGCTAACACTGCCCAAATTTTTGTTTAATTCATAAATGTCAATTTAAATAATTTGATGATAGTACGTTTGTCAAGGCAGTGGCCTTTAAAAATAGTTTGTTTCCTATTTTTATAAGTAGTTTCATCTGTAGTTCATGTTCAACCTGGGCAGATTTAATAAAATAAAGGGCGAAATGTGGAAAACAAATACCTTCTTGGCAGAGTTCAAAAACTAAATATGTACTCGTATATCAAAACTATGGAAAACTCCTCGATAAGGCCTCATAACCGAAAACTCCATAAAAGTTGCATATAAACGCCTTAATCAAGGTTTTCTAGTCAGCTAAAGGTTGTTGTAATCATATTGGTAACGAAACCAGGGAAAATGATAAAAAACCTCATGGACCGATTTCAACTTTTATAACTGTATCTAAATTCTGGAGAGGACACCTAAAGCGTATATTGCTTTGTCTTGCCCCCTTAACTGTTGAATCCATTTTTGCCACTTCCGTTTCAATACTCGCGACACCCCACTGACATCACGCTGCTTTCTTCCGAATATGTCAATATCACCGGCATATGCGAGTAATTGGTTACACTTCTGAAGAATCGTGTTAGCGTTTAAGTTTTAGACTATTCTTTCAAAAATTATTTAAAAAGAAAACGCATGTCAGCGCATCGCATTGTCTAAACCCTTTTTTGAGCAGAGCGCATTCATTATTATCAACCTGCACAGAGGGCCGAGTTTAATGTGGATGTCAAAACCACCCATTGCTCTGTATAGCTTGTCTCTATAGATGCTGACATAAACGAAGTTACAATTGATGAATAAGTGGTGTACATATATCGATCTGATGCTCATGGGTTTTCTCCAAGATCTGCCGTAGTGGTAGATGATAAGCACTGCCGGCCGAAAGCCGCACTGATAAGGACCAATCAGGCTACTGACGGCATTCACATAATACAGAAGAAAAGATCTCGTACGCGATGTTAAGAAAACTGATGACATTGTGGTTGGTGCAGTTCAGAGGATTCTACTTTCTTGAGGATAGGACAAACAATTCTGATGTACCATCCATCGTTAATACTTTCGCCCGATTATATTATAGCAGTAAGTTAACATATGCTCCTTACCCAGTTCCAAGACATTCATTTTAATTCAGGTACACTTCACTACTGCACTAACCGCTTGAAAAGTAAAATGAATGGATCGCTTGATACTTGATTACTGGGCAAGTATTGCACCCATTTTAAGAACGGGTATTCACAAATAGGTAACCATAAAAAAAGTAAACACTACACTGAGTACACTGAGTTTACCAAATATTCATTTATTTTCTTTTGTTTGTTTCAAGCAAAAGACGAGCTGTTTAAATGACAGAATAATGGGAAATGGCGATTAGTAAAAGTAAGGGCACTAGAAAAAGCCAGAATGATGACAATAAGTATGTTATTGTCATAAAATAAACAAATAAGATTTCATTTTCAATATTTTTTATGACAGTTCCTTGAGATAATTACAAATTTCAATTTAATTTATATTGGAGTGTAAAAACACTTTTAGCTGGAGAAAAGATGCGTTCAGAAGCAGAACTACTTGCTGGCGTAGCTAATATTTTGCAACTAACTTTAAACAGTAGTGGCAATTCAACTTAGTGCAAGTGCCACCACTACAAAACATTAAAATCTTCATGAAAAATTATATTTAAGTTTTCATATGCGAGTATACGATTCCATTATATATGATATCGACCAAATGACAACCGCAGCTTTTCTAAGTGCGGCACCCAAATTTTTATGACCGCATAAATCGGGCCGGATATTATTGATGGTATTGGTTATATTGTCTTTTCAAGCATCAATAGTTTGTGGCTTATCCACACAAACGCATGATTTTACGTGACGAAAACGAAGAAGTCTTATGACATTCAAACTAACTACGAGTATATTGATTGCCAGTTGATGTGTCCGAAACTCGAGATAACCATGCTATCGAATTTGTCGTGCAGAGGATCTACTGTGAGCGCTGTGTGGTGTAGAACCACTTGTCATTGGGATCATATCTTCCAATTTAAGCTCCAACAAATTGGTTATCATCAATGCGACAATGTTGACATAGCCATTCGTGCAAATATAGGCTCGTGGCTGGAGGGGATTTTCCATCCGAAATTGGAGTCCACTTACAACTGTTCTGAAGCCTAGTCATCAAATGTTCAATGCTGACTATGATTTCTTACCTTCAGTTTCTGTGCCAATTGAAGTTTTTATAGGTGCAGACCTAAGTCCCGAAGCGAAATTCGCCAAGTTGATGTCTGCGAAGAGTCAAGTTCTTTGGCCCGACGAGTTACCTTAGACTTAGACTTAGAATTACCTGCCTTGATTGTTTAATTCCGTACTAAACCAGTTGATTTGAAATTGTCCGGCAAACGACGAAAATGATCCAACATACTCGTAAAACGTAGCTCGAACTTAATATTTTAATAGTAAAGTTTGCATCCGCTTCTCAACACTGTATATTTTAATCATACTCGTAATTTGCCAAAGATTAATTTCTATTACCTCTTAAGCAGTACTGTAGTAACATCAAACATTGTCAAAGTTTAAGCGCCCTTATTGAAAAGATTGCTAACTTTGTTTTATATTCTGAACCGTTGCAGCTGTTTGATTCAGAGCACTCAGTGTACTCCGGGTACTCAATGTATTTTGCACAGATAATAGTGCACCCGATTTGTTCTCACCAGACAGATCAAGAACTCGTTTTGTGAGAGCAAATAAATGTGTTCATGCTATATCGAATTTGATCTTTTCCGATGAAGCCCAATTTTGAATAGATGCGTACGTAAATAAACAAAATTGTTGTTTCAGTCCCCACTGAAAAACCCATACGACGTACTTTTTCGAAGATGAGACTGGTGAGACAGTTATCGTGAATGAAGAACGTTACTGCAACATGTTGACCGGCTACTTTTTTCCAAAATTGAATGAATTTGTACTGGACGATCTCTGGTTTCAACAAGATGCTACTACCGCCCACACAAGCCATCAATCAATCAATTTGTTGCGTTAGAAATTTGACGATCGCATTATTTTGGTTAGAGAAGAAATTGGTTGGCCTCTAAGGACATGTGATTTGACACCTTAAGACATCTTCCTGTAGAGTTGTTTGAAGAGTTTAGTCTATACCAATATCCCAGCGACAATTCAGAATCTCAAACATAACATCCAAAATGAAATTGCGGCCATTGACCCATTTATTTTTCAAAAGCCATCGACATGAATGTATCAACCAATAAAATTTTGCATCGATTTCACAATAAATGTGAAATAAATTAATTTATTGAAAACGTCCACAGTAGCTGTTGGCTTAACCTTTAAATATATTAACTATAACTGCAACTAGATACTTGTCTGCGTCTGCATTAGCCACCCCTAATGTTTGGTCATCCGTGATACTTGCTACCTGGTATTGATAATTTTTGAATATTTGTCTTTCTGTTTGACCATTTTTTTTCTTCTGTTTTTGTTTTGTTTTGTATTGACCCCTTTTGTACGCCATTACTTGTCCCCAATCATTAACGCATTAACTTCTCAGTGCCATCAAATACAGTATTTATTTGTTACCTTGACTTTATTTAAACATGTCTTCCTATGGATTTGCTGATTGCGTTAAACCTACTAACTCAATCGAAATGATTACATGCAAAGGGATATGTTAAAGGAAATTCCATCTCATATGCATTGGTTTGAGCAGACGTGCTAAAACTCATCTTGATGAGTATAAGCGCATATTCTGCTTCTTCTGTGCAGAGATGCTGGCTGTATAATAACCAATAACTAATTGGGCTTGCAGACTCGATTGCAGAGTTGAAATAACTGAAAAAACATCACCAAACACCCGAGAGCTATGATATGTATGTCAATTGACAACATCGTAACCACCATAATATCAGCTGTTCAATCTCTGCACTCAAAAATCATCAAATCATTAAATCATTGGTGGATTTTGATAAGTCTCGTTGCTCAAACACGTTACCAGTGATTCAGTCGTCTTCAGTTCAGCTAAGAAAAATTATGTCAACATTCGCTGATCAAGCATGCTGAACCAACCGAAAACATAGGATCCGTTCAACATGACCTCAATGTTCTAAGTGAGGAAGCTGCATCCACTAGATCAACCACAATCTAGATATTAACAGTATTAAAGCACATACCTAGTACCCGGATGCACCACCATCTGTAGTAAGCCCGTGTAACAAATCCATCCTTTAATGACGAGCTACATCCATCACTCTCAACTACATCAGCACCAACTCATTCAAGAGCCGCTACCACCGAAGCACCCATTCAACTCTCTGAGATTAATGCAACTTCAATCCCTTACACCATCCCAAGACCATTGCCAATAATTACGACTTTTAGGACATTCTCGACTGGAATAACAGATTAAAAAAATTAATTGAAATAAATCTTGAAGCCGCCAACATACCGGAGCTGTCTACTTCCTTCCCCTAAGCTGCCCCACGTCTCGCAAGCCCGCCCTGGTTCAAAGATAATTTTTGGAGAAAATTTGATATAAAAAAACGTCAAATGTGCACGAGTTGGCAAAGCCAAAAGCAAAAACTGCCATTGTTTCGAAATATGTGTACCCACTAAGTACGATTAGATATTCAAATCATCGGACGGCGTACCATATCGGAAAAGATGGTCATCACCCAGTAGAAGGATAAGGTAGGTAATAAGCTTATTAATAAAACAAAACTTAGCACTCAAAATTCTGCCCCATCCCAACTACACCCCGACCAAAACTGTGTCTTTTAAGACCCAAATCCTTCCAAGATTTTCTTCGCACTTTCCCCTTTGTACTCCATCTATGAAGAACCTATGAAGTCGTTTCAAAACAGAGTTCCGTTGCCTTCTAATCAAGTTGACGTAGTCCCATTTTACAAATATCCTAATTTTATAGGCTCCTATATTTTAAACTCAAATATGTGCCTCTTCCTCACTTTCATCTATCAATTGCCCTGGTCCAACTCCCATTACTAGCCAAGATTCTAAGTCCAAAGTGCGAGACCAACTTACCCCTTCTTTATTCGCTCGTCCTCTTAGTTCATCTGCCCCCGATTCTCAGCCGAAATACCTTGACCCACTGTCAAACACATTAAACAATTTTCGGATATGAATGATAGCAGTCGTTATGTAGAATCTCGTTTGAGAGATCGCCGCACTTATATCAGATTAGTGGAATATCTAATACAATGAAGAGACAACTTGACCTTGTCTTCACATTCGATTCGGATAACTGTGTCGCTTATAGGAGTGGTCGCCTTCCTTCCACCTTGGACTGTCTTCATCCACCCTTGTCAATTATATGCTCGTATGAAAACGGTAACACATGTGTCGATTCGGAAGATTCATTTTCATTTAACTTCCGAACAACCGACTTAAACAAACTTAAAAACCTTATCAGAATACTAACTTTGATTGCCCTGTCAACTTTTTGTTAAGTTTTCTATATTACTACCAAAAGGACTGCATATCAGCCCGTGCTCTCTCCGTAATAACCGAATCATGCTGTGGCACAAATTCTTGAGAGCTGTATCTGATTTTGACTACAGCAACTATCGATTCGTATACAATCGTTTTTCGGAACTTTATGAGTCTCTTTACTTTACAGTCTCGGACCTCAAACACTTCTACCAGTTTGTTAATACCAAAATAAAGTCAGACGGCTGCCCATCTACTCTCAGATTTCTTAATGACTCTTCTGCCGACCCGAAAACCATTGCTAATTTCTTTGCCTGTTATTTGAACAAATCCTTTTCCAAGTAAACACCTGAACCCGATTCTAATTACTCCAGCTATATGAGAAACTGCCAAGAGACGTCATCCATCTCGATAAATATAACAGCATCTTTGATTTCTGAAAACAGTACTAAACTTAAAGATGATTTTTCGCCCGGCCCTGATAGCCTTCCGGCTATTGTAAAATAGTAAAAAAGTGTGTTAGCCCTATTTAACTTTTCTGTTTCAACAGGTAATTTTCCTTTCCTAAGGAAGGAATCTTATATCATCCCTATTCATAAAAAAAGGAAGAAAGGCCGAAGTCGGTAATTATAGTACCATAGCAAAACTCCCTTGCATACCCAAATTTTAGAAGACGGTGATAAAGTCGATTAAATCTCCACGGATTTCAGCAAAGCTTTCGATAAAATTTCCCATCAACTTATGATTTTTAAACTAAAAAAGCTTGGGTTTGTGGCATGGATCAAATCCGATTTAGAGGCCCGAGAATAAAGAATTATCTTCAGGTCTGCAATATCAGACCCCATTAAAGCAACATCTGGTGTCCCTCAGGATAGTCAGCTTTAACCAATCATCTTTATCCTAACGATTAACGACATTCTAACGTTTTACCGAATTCTAATCTTTCTATTTTCGCCTATGATATGAGAATTTCCAAAGTCATTTCAATCCCTTCTGACTTCCATTGCATGTGCTGGAGGAAAAGAATACCACAGTGGTGAAAAGAGAAAAAAGGTCTATGTCTTGTACGAACGATTTATTTGAAGTGAAGATAATATAGAACAGTTTTGCTTTGTATAGCTTTTACATTAGCATGTGTTAGTGTATTCATATATATATATATTATAGTATAGTAATTTAAATGCTTACAATCCATCTCTCAAGACTGACAAATAATATAAAAAAAAAAAATTAGAAAAAAATTAATTCATTTAAATAAAACAATAAGTAAATTTAGTATATTTAATTCATGTCTTCAGTCCTAGCATATAAGTGAATTCCTAATGCTTTTTCTTTTTTAAATTTTTTGTAAGAACATCAGCGGTCATCTTGTTAGTTGGTGTATATAGCTGCTCCTTTTGCAACTTCACGAACATAATGCACCTTTATATCAATGTGTTTTTTTCGGGTTCTTGGTTAACTTTTGCGCACTGAGGTTATCTCCTAAAAGTTCAGTCGGTTCTTTTATCAGTTCGTTGAAACCCAACTCTTGAATACAACGTCTTAGATACACAACTTCTTTGCAGGCAGTTGACATGGCAACGTATTCCGCCTCAGTACTACTGAGAGCAATAGTATTCTGCTTCTTAATATCCCACGAAATTGCAGCGCTAGCCAGAAAAAAAAAAGAATCTTGTATATGATTTTCGGTCAATGCAATTTCCGCCCCAATCTGCATCAACAAAACCATACAGCATTGAACTTGTCGGAAAATAGTTAAGTTTTTAATTAATTGTTGTACAAAGGTACCTTAATAAGCGTTTCGCAGCATTAAAATGTTCAAAATGCGGATTGGTATTGAATTGTGTGAGTTTGCAAACAGAATGAATGATATCCGGCAGAGGGAATATACTCAAACATGTTGGAGATCCGATAAGTGTCTGGTAAATTTTTGTGTCCACAATCTTACATTTAGAACAATCATCACACTTCTTAAATGAGGTCGCCGGCTCTAGTGGCGTTGTACACCCCCTGCATTCACTCTTTCCAAAGTCATCTAAAGGTCTCGAATCAGCTGTTGTTGAGGAATCTGAATTCCATTTTTGTTTCTCGTAACCTCCATGCCCAAAAATTGATCAAATTCTCCTTTATCTACTACTTCGAACTCTTTGCCTAATTGCCGTTTAATTTCGTTTAAAGTCCTTTCGTTAGAATATGCTAAAATGATGTCATCCACGTAAATAGCGACTATATTTATTTCTTTAGATTGTTACTTGGTGTTACATTTTTCAAAACCAATCTCTTAAAGTGCACTATCAAGTTTGGTGTCCCAATTTCTTCCAGACTGCTTGAGTCCGCTAATGGCCTTTTTCAAACGGCATACTTTCTCTCTTTGAGTTGCGATAACAAAACACTCCGGTTGTCTCATGTAAATCACTTCTTCTAATACATCATTAAGGTGAGCGGAAGACACGTCCATTTGATGCACTATTAACTTGTACCCAGCCGCTATCGCCAAAATCAAGCGAATGGAAGAGTATCTCACTACCCGGGTGAACACTTCTTTGAAGTCGACTCCGTACCTTTGGCTATACCTTTTTGCTACTAGCCGTGCTTTATATCGGATTGTTGTGCCATTCTTATCACATTTCACACTGAAAACCCATTTACACTTAATCGGAGTAGAATTCTTAGGTGCGTCTGTCAGTTCCCAAGTCTCGTCTTTTATCAAAGAATGGTATTCCGCGAGCATCGCATCTTTCCACTTCTCCCTATCTTCCCTTTGTAAAGCTTCTTCAACGCATAGACGATTGCTTGCTTCGTTACCACAACAATTTAACAAATTAGCTATATGCGGACTTACTGGTTTTCGGGGGCGTAGTTTTGCTCGATAGTCGGGAAGAATATTAGCTTGAATTTTTTCCTCTTCATTGGTTGTAACAGCAACATCTTCCTCAGCATCTTTGAACTCTTCATCACTAATGCCAAAAGCAGGGTTCTCATCAAAATCAGTTACAGGGTCATTTGCATCATGGGCAGCAACAGGGTCCTTGGTAGTAGCAACAATTTTATTCACATCAACAGTAACTTTTTCCATCCCAGCGGTATGATTTAATTTGCCGTTGTCGAATGGAACAATCCAGTATTTACAGTTTCCTCTCTTAGCATCCGTAAACTTTTCTATACTGTTATCATTGGATTTAAGAAATCATATGTCTCGGCCTATGATAATCTTTTTTCCCCTCGGGTCATACAGTCGGTACGCTTTTGAACCACTGGCATATCCTACCATAAAACATTCGAAGCCTCTTGGTTCAAACTTCGAGTTCAGCCTTTGTTTATTTAAAACGATACCACGTTCACCAAATGCAAGGAGGTGTGATACATTGGGCTTATTCTTATACCATACCTTGGAAGGGGTTGTATTGTTTAATATCCTTCTAGGGGATCTGACACGAAGATATACAGCAGCGCTTACTGCTTCAGCCCACAGGGATTCTGGCAATGTTGAGTCTAGAAGCATGCAACGAGCTATCTCTTCTAGCGTTTGATTTGCCCGTTCAGCAATCCCGATTTGTTGCGGTGTGTATGGGACGCTTAGCTGTCTATGTATCCCCTCACGTTCCAGAAAGGCATAGAAATCCAAGTTAACATATTCCTTGCCGTTATCAGAATGAAAAACCTTAATCATGCGACCTGTTTCTCGTTCCACTCGCACCTTAAATATTTTAAATGTTTTGAGCACTTCACTTTTGCTTTTTATAAGGAACACAAAAATTCTCCTGCTTGCACCGTTGGGAGATGGAATATTCATCGGGCCACAAACGTCGCTGTGAATTGTTTCTAGGATATTTTTGGAAAGTTTAGGCAAATTTTTTGGGAGGTTATCTTGCCTCTTAAACAGATCTCACAATTAAATTGCTCCATCATTCCAACTTTCAGACCACGAACCATTTCCTTATTTAAAAGCAATCTAAGACTCTTTAAATTTAAGTGACCGCACTTGCGATGAAAATCATACGTACTGTGAACTACTGTGGCACACAACCGGTTTCTTTTTCTCTCGTCTTTATTCTCATCAGAGTGTTTTGTCTCGTGTTTATACACATATAAATCACCGACGCGATACGTCCGCATCACTACATTCGAATGTGTTTCAATCGTAGCTAACTCTTTTTCGAATTTCACTGTGCACTTTTCCGCTAATTTGCAAACAGACAAAAAATTTGTTCTGAATGTAGGAACATAGAGAACATTGTGCAAAGTAACTTTACTGTTCTTTGTCTCAAGTTACACAATGCCTGCACCCTCTGATAAAATTTATTTTTTTCCCGCTAACTCCATTCTTTCTTTGTGATCAATTATGTACGTCAACAGTGATCGGTCACCCGTGACATCGGTGACACGTCGATCCGCTATCCAAAATCCTAGTAGTATTGCAAAGTTGTGTTTAGGAATGTTTCGACAGATTGAGCATGGCGCAGTTAACATTCGGTTTGCATATACTGTTAGCCTTGCAAGATGCAGCATAGTTTCCTCTCTTTTGACATGCGTAGCATTCCACTCTCAGTTTCTTCTGTTGGTGTGATGGTATGGGCTCCGTTGTTCTGAATTGGGCTTATGGATCCGTTTTTTGCTGGCAAAAAATGCTGATTCTTGTATATGGTCTTTCACACTTTCACTGTCCCTTCTTTTCTCGTCTTATATTAATTTTGTTTTAAGTGCACTTGCACTGGGCAGCGAATCCCTTGATTCAATGGACAACAATGAAGTTGTCGTAGCTCTTTGGCAAACATTCGAAATTCTTCACACATCTTGAGATTGAGTAGCGATTTAAAGATAGTGACTTTACGTGCAGATCCACTAGGAGAATGAATTTTGGTTAGTTTTTCCCATGCATCTTTTGAGGTGTTCGCATTTTTCGCATGAAGTAGTTGTAGCGAATGCCTCTTGATCCTTTACTTTCCAGTCTGCAAACTCGGTTTGTGTTGAAGGCGCTACTTTGGAACCCGAGACGTATTTCCACAAATCACTATGCACGAGTACCGCCTTCAATTGTAACTTCTATCCATCGTAGTTGCTTTCATCAAGGTTCTCTATTTGGTAAAGTCCAGAACTCATCTTCGCCTTACACTTTTCAAATATATAATTTTTTTGTTTTTTAGGAACAACTTTACTATTTCACTAAATAATTTTAAAACTACGAGTACGTATACACTGGACCCATGACCCTTGTTGGAAGAAAAGAATAACACAGTGGTAAAAGGAGAAAAAAGGTCTATGTCTTGTACGAATGATTTATTTGAAGTGAAGATAATATAGCACAGTTTTGCTTTACATACAATAGCTTTCACATTAGCATGTGTAAGTGTATTCAGATATATATAAATTATAGTATAGTAATTTAAATGCTTACAGTATGCAGTATGACTTTAATAAGTTTTCGGTATGGTGCAAGCAAAAACTTGTTGGAGCTTAATTTCAGCAAATGCCAAACGATAATCTATTCCCCTCCAAGAAACTACTTCATCTGCGATGACCCTATTTTTTCTACTATCGAAGTACGGAATCTAGGAATAATTTGTGAGAGAGAATTGAATTGAGACTCACATATTGACAGCATTATAAATAAAACTAATCACCAATTACGATCACTTTGAACTAATATCAAGAATGTTGCGTATAACAAAGCCCAAGTCTTCGACTTAAATAGCCGCAAACATGAAACCAAAAAAGCCCTTCTCGATATGTCATGCCACTAACATCTCCTCCGGTCACCATTTTTTATCGCCCCATTAGGTTAAGAATATTTTTGTTAGTTTTTAAGCCTACGTTTAAGTTTTTGCTAGTTAATAAGCTCCATAAAGTTGTCGGGGCAGCACCGGGCCAAAAATAACAAAACCCATCTGGTGCGCGACAGAGTCCCTTCTTTGGGCTCTAATTGATTAGTCAAATAAAATAAGGTTCATTCTACTGTTGTGCCATAACAGTATCAATAGTACTTCGACATTCATTAAGGTCAGGCGTGCTTAGATTTCGCTTCCCTATTTTATTTCTATTTAATTGTTTAGTGCCAATTTTGCAATAATTCGCACAAACTATTTCTCGGTCATCGCACTTTATTGTGTTTCTGCTGACTCGATTCGTTTACCGCCTTTAAATCGATTAAAAGTGCTTCATAATCTCAAAGTGAAATTAACAACTAACCCCATTCTCATTCACCGCCTTTTGTGTTTTTCTTCATTCAACACATTCAACTTTTCAGACCTACCCTAACTAATTTATCATCATCATATCAGAATGTAAGGAAGTGCGAATTGCTCCATAACAATTGATCCAAATGCTGTTGTGGTGGTCTGCAGTGGTCTGGTTTAAAAGTCGTTCCATGATCTTTTCATTGGTTTGAGTAAAAGATCCATCACTCCGTTCCACATTTTACTGGCAATTAAGAGTCTCAGCCATTCGGTCAATAAATAAATAAATAAATGATAGACACGAAATTAGTGAAGATTCAAAAAACTTTCTACTTCTCCTTCTTCTTATCCTTTTATTAACCCTTTCCTCGTTATACGAACTTATGCGTAACGAGTTTCCCATTTTTACTGCATCGCTGCTGCTCCGCTTATGAGGTTGGCTAATGTCGCAGACCGCAGAACGCGTCTACATAATGCTCGGTTCTGGATCACTTCTGTGGTTAGCCCCAGGCGTTGTTGCGCATTTGCCATCTGAGAAATTCAGGAATTCTTTTTCCGACCTCGTTTTCTTACAGTTAGAGTGACCGTAGTTGATAGTGCCTTTTTAACCGGATTTTCCGCAGATCTTCTTTGAACGTGGCAATACCAGCTTATTCTATTCGCCTCAAGCTGTTCGGTTACCGAATTCTTTATATGCAGACTTCCTCTTATACGCGTAGATCTAATACAATTGCGTTAAGTGACTTCACTAGACATCCTTAGCATTTTCATTTCCGCTGACGTCATTTTGTTTTTAAACGCTTCGTACATTGTCCAGCACTGTGAACCATATATAAGAGCTGGTCTAACAACCGTGATGTAGAGTTTCCCCTTTAATTTAAGTGGAAATTTTCGGTCGCAAAAGATTCCCGAATTTTCCCGCCATTTCATCCATCCCACACTCAGTCTGTGGTTTACGTCGTCATCACATTTCGCTTCCATGTTAACGATTGATCCTAAATACTTAAAGATAGTGCTTTTCGGAAAAACTATTCCGTCTAACATTATATCCGGAACAGGTCGCAACGGATGCGCAAATGGGCACGTCAAATGCTCCGTCTTTGAACGACTTATTTTAAACCCGTTTCTCTCTAGCGCATTTCTCCACGAATCTAAGGCGTTCTGTAAATCTTCGACTTTATCGCTAAGTATAACTGCGTCGTCAGCGAAGAGAATTGGCGTTACATTTGGTTCGCGCATGCAGTCTTTTAAAATATAGTCGAATACTACGTTAAAGAGGAAAGGGCTAAGTACGCTTCCTTGATGCACTCCAACATTAACTGGAAATTCTCTCGTTAGTCCAGCAGAGCTTTTAACCGCAGTTTTCACGTTTCCGTACATGTCTTGTATGATTCTAACATACGTTTCCGGTACGTTTTGAGACCTCAGCGCGGCCCATATGAGATCCCTAGGCACTCGATCGAATGCTTTCTCGAGGTCGATAAATACCATGTGTAAGTCCTTAGACGAATCTCGGTGCTTTTCCATTATTATTCGTAGGCTTTGGATAGCGTCCACCGTCGATCTTCCTTCAACAAATCCACACTGCCTATTATCGAGCTTTATTATTTGCCGAAGACGTTCGTTTAAGACTCTTTCGACGATTTTCATTGTGTGTGACATTTTTTTTCTTTTCCTTTGTATAATGGAACCAAGAAGCTACTTCTCCATTGATTCGGCATAGGTTGTCCATATTTTAATTTATTTAAAAGTTTCGATAGCCAAACGCTGCCGATCCCCTCCATCTTCGACCAAAACTCTGATGGAATGCTGTCTGGTCCCGCCGCTTTCCCCCGCTTCATTTTTCCAATTGCTATACTTATTTTTTCGATTGAAAAGTCCGAAACTTCCTCCTCGAATAGACCAGCTGTCGGCACGATATCACGTGGAAACTGTTTGTTAAGCAACTCCTTGCAGTATTCAAGCCACCGGTCACAAATTTCCTTTTCATTTGTTAGTAAACGACCGTCTGCGTTTTTGATGTATTTCGGCGAGGTTATTTCCATTGAATTTTTTCTCCTCTGTGCAGCGAGCTTAAAAATATTTGGCATTTTAGTATTGCACGACGTTTGAACTTCTTGGATAACTTGTCTTCTATCCGCCGATCGTGAGGATATTTGTTCCAACTCCTGGTACAGGTTTTCCGCTTCTGCCGCTCGAGTTCGAGCCAGGACTTTCTTTGCGATCTTTTTAAGACGCTCGTATTCAAGAGCCAGTCGAACTTTTTCGATATCGTCGCTCCGATCGCATTTTGTCCACGCTTGGAATGCACTCTTCTTGTCAGCCACAGCTCATTTGGTTTCGTCATTCCACCACCATGTTTCTTTGCCGACGTGATGGTATTTCGATATAGTCCCCAGATGGGACTTTGCGAGTGTTATGCATTCCTCGTGCATGCTGTTCCACATTTCTTGCGGGCTAAGTGAGTCTGCGATACCGTTTATATTGTGACGTACTTCTTTAGCCAGTGCGATAAATCTTGTGCTTCGTTCCTTCGATAGATTATACTACCGGATTTTTGGCTTTCCAAACGATGCCTGTGTTTTCGGTGGTTCCGCTGTGAAAAATTCTGTAATGAGCAGACGGTGTTGGCTTACTAGCGATTCTCCAATTATTACTTTACAGTCCTTAACACGGTTTCTCATCGACATTTTGCAGAGGTGATAATCTATTTGCGTTTCGTGGCCTCCGCTGCTATAGGTGATAAGATGGCGTTGGCGTTTAATAAACATTGTATTTAAGACGGTTAAGCCGTAAGCCCTACACGCTACAAGGATATCTTCGCCAGCTGAATTTCTAGTTCCAAAGCCTTTACCTCCGTGGCAGTCCTCATAATCAACATTTGTTTCTCCGACGCGGCCATTTAAATCTCCGCCTACGAAGAGCATCTCATCGATTGGTATATTTCTAAGCAAGTTACCGAACTCTGACCAAAATGTATCTTTTTCCGATTGGTCGCATCCATTTTGTGGAGCGTATGCGCTAACAATGTTCCACATTTCATTGTGTATGACGAGTTTAACACTCATCAAGCGGTCGCTTATTTTCAAGATACCAACGATGTTGCTTAGAAGATCCGCTGCAACAACGATTCCAACACCGTTCCATGGTAGAACATCTTAAATGCCTTAGTTTTTAAATCAAGAAAACGCGCTTTATTTCCTGTATTACACCACTTCGTTTCCTGTACGCACAGGATTTGTAGAGTTCTGCGACGCATAATCGCTTCCAGTTCTAAACTTTTTGAGGTCATCGATCCGACGTTCCAACTTGCAAACCGAAGTTAATGGAAATATTTTGGAAACTTCATTTTTCCCGCCCCCGGAATCCGTCGGGCTCTGACACAAGCACTTCTGCTTGCTCTGGGATCACCCGAGTGCGTTGCAATCGTGATGCCCAGCGGAGTAGTTCTATTAATTGCGATCATTTCCATGAAGTGTATCTAAAGTTTGAGTGGTTTGACACTTGTATGCTCATTTCGAATTGATTGACTGTTCTTTTACCCCACCGGTAGTCTCCAGACGTGGGAACCCACTGATTGCATACAAGCTTGTGGGAAAGTTTTAAGGTGTTAAAGTGTCACAGGCTCATTTTTGGTGTCATAGTTGCCTGTATATGATTGGTGTCCCATTTAGTCGCCTCTTACGACAAGCTGGGACGCACTGCGGCACTATTCTTTATCCGATGCAGCACGGATAAAAAACTTTCTACCCCATAGTGTTAAATAGCAACAAAATCGTAAATCCCCACATTAACTGACTCTTTACATTCTCTAATGTCTTCAATCGATTTTCATCTTCAAGGTATAGTTAAAAGTAGCGTTCCCTTTCCGCAAAATAATAATGATCAGTTGTTTATAAACATCATGTGCCAAATGAGTAATTTAAGCAACGGGATAACCGTTAAACGAAATTGCTCATCACATCCGGAAAACTTCCAGTAAAATCGATAATATACCGATGCTGGCAGCCCCTACCGACTGCATCATACAACACCTCGATTCTTACTGAGATGATTGAATTTTCAATTATGGAACCGCCACAAGCTCCAGGGTCATCTTCTCCACCACCACAACCCTCCCCGGAAATTTACGCTACTATGCTATCTCCTGAACCCACAATCTCACGGTTCGAGATCTTATGGACATTTTCGGAGTGGAATAAAAGAATAAACAAGTTGAATAATTTAAACACAGTTGAATCAGTTATCAGGGTTCCGCACGTCCAAATGAAAAACTAAACCTTTATAGGATCACTCGTGTGTCTGTCTGTCCGTTTGTGGCAGCCGATTTTCGCCGAATCTACTGGGCCGATCAAGTTGAAATTTGGTATTATATATATATGTATTTCTGTGACCCAAACACGAACACATAACGCAAATAAATGAATTTTGAATTTCAGGGAAAAATTAGGAAATTAAAACAAATTTTTTTGCAAACTGTACCGTGTGACACATTCAATGAAAGGGCTTTTTGTACTGGTCTCAAATATTATTTTTTTTATAATTTTAAAATAAATAGTTTTAAAGTCATTTTAGAAAATAGATGAATAATCATACCCACTTGAGTACTAAGTTCTTTTTACAAAACAAACAAAAAAAACAGCATCTCGTTAGATCAAAAATCGCAAATCTGTTTATTTGTTCAAATAACAAATCTATTTAAATTTGCCTGATTTAGGATGCATACAAATCGCATTACTTGCGATTCCGTGATTTCTGTGAGTAATTTTTGTCCCTCCCCAGAGTGCAAAACGTTACATAATGTATACGCGCGAAGTGGACACAGACTAATTTTACTTCTTTTTTATATGCGTTCGTGATAAGCTGCAATCCAAAGTACTCGTATATTCACTATGAGTAACTGCTTGTATAAGCCATCGTTTTGTATATGATTACTGGGTGTTCCGAGAAAACGAATTTACTTTTACTTCTTAAAATGCTGGAAAAATACTTAGTTTAGTACTCGTATAATGCATTTTTTTAATCCACCTTTTTATGTGTTTTTAAGTTAAGCTAACCATTTACTTATTTGAAAAGGTTATTAACAAATGTGTTTTACTAAATTAAACATCACTCAGAAAGAATGTACAAATAATATTAAAATAGTATTACTTAATTCTTCTCGTTTCAATTAATTCAAAGCAATATAATTTGTTTTATAAAATGGAAATCAGTATACGGAACCCTCTCCATACGAGGGCAACTCGCACTTGGCCGCTTTTTGTAATAAGAGGTACTCATCTCGACCGAACCAGGCTAACTAGTCTCTTCAAATTCAAATTAAAATTGTCAGCAACTGCCGTGAGATCTCCACCAAGACCATCAAGTTAAGCATCCCGATAAAATATGAATGGATGTTCATCAACCCTGCTCCTGACTTCCTCAATCTGGATGGAATAACCATGGAAGATTAAGCCCGAGTACAGAAAATAACAAACATCTCAAGGATACTGTCTAGTATAGCGAAGTCTTACTCTTACAAAAATAACCCAACTCCTAACAAACAAGCTCCTGGTCGAAACTGGAGTTTCAAAGTTGGGAGATTTGCTTTCTTCACTCCTCCTTTACTTCATACTTCGGCCTGCGCATGAGAAAGAAGGAAGACGTCAGTTTAGCCGAAAGTGTTAATGATGAAGTGAGAAAGTCTTATGATGAAAAGCTTGATCAGATCAGAGAGGCACGACACAACATCAGTTAGGTCCAAGAAGAATATAGCAAGAATTACAATAAGAAGCGAAAACCTGCATTCAATAACAATGTCGATGATCTAGTCGCTATCATGAAAACAAGGTCGGGGTACAAGAGGATCCAAGAAAGACGATAAGCAGTGTAAATTGTATGTAGACATGGCCCATGACGCCAGATTCGGATGCGACTGTGATGAAAATACCCACCAAGATGAATAAGCACCAACCAAATAATAAATAATTTTGTGTTTTTTACAATTCAATAAAATAATTTTCTGTAAATAATATTTCTTTCATTAACTTAATATAAAAAAACAAAAAACACTGTGGCGCTGGCAGCCCGGTATGGGCCATGGCCTAGCTTCCTGACACTCATTTGTGTTGCTCATGTTCTTATTTTAGTCACATCTGAGCGGGGCCTACGGTTTATCGCCGAGTCCGAACGGCACTCCTTAGAAGCTTTTTCGTAGGCAATTTTACTTTAGGGAGTTTGCCATTGCCGCCGAAAGGGTGATGGCGATTTGAAAAATCGTTGGTGACCCAGCCAGGAATCGAACCCAGACTGTCTGCGTAATAGTCCAATGAGCTAACTATCACGCCATCGCCTTAACTTAATATAATATATATATATATATAATAAAACATAAAACATAACAAGATATTTTACGTATATTTAAAATTTCTTCACTTGTCAAATACTCCTTTGTTTCCTCTTATCCTACCCACTTTAATCCTAATTGTGTTCCGTCTTTATTAGATGTATTTCTTGAAAGTGATGAAAATTTTGTTAAGTGCTTTAGGCAACTATCTGTCCCCTTCTTTTCGTATCATGATCTTTTCTTTGCTACCTTCGATTTTCATGTTCATAAAAACTCGCCCCAGTCTTCCAATATCGTGACTTCCCTAATGCAAATGTTGAAATTCTTTTTTTGTGATTGTTTGTCTATTGATTCGAATTCAATCTATTAGACATCAGATGTTAATAAACAAACTGAATTCTTGACTGCCACAATTGACTTCTTGCTAAATAAACATGTTCCTATTAAGACTCAAGTTTTTAGGTCCCTTAGTTGTCCTTGGCTCTTTCAGGCCATTCTTAAAGCAATGAAAAGGAAAATAGTCTCGTTTCGTTATTGGAAAGATTTCGGGTGTGCGGAAATGCTTAGTGGCTTTAAAGTACACCGTAATCTTCTAACTGATCCGATAAACATAGTTATTATAATCAGTGATTCAATTCTGATCGTTCCTCAAAGTTTTAGTGGAAAGGAGTTCGCAATATCGGACTGAATAAGACAAGATTCTCAATTTCGGACAACAATATAAATTTAGATGAGTTGAGCCTTAAGTTCTGTACACCGATTTCACCTCACACCACTAGCCCTACGACAGTACTACAAGACCGAGAAAATGCTTTTCCTTGGCTGCAGTTAACATGTACTACGTAGGAAACGCAGTCTTTTCAATTAAATGCAAGTCTGTTGGACTCCTCACACTGACTTTATAAAAATGCTGCTTCCCCTAATACTTCCCTACATTACTCATATATTTAACACCATTATTATGACATCTACTTACCAGATACGGGAAAAAATTCAAAATCATCCCAATCCCAAAAAAAAGTACAAACTCTGAATATAGACCAATAGCCATCCTTCCTCTTTTATCCAAAGTTTTTAAATGCATTAAAAGCAGCCAGATGAAAAAAATATGTAAAAGGCAAACAGCTCCCTAATCCTCTCCAGTCAGGTTTCCGGTCGGGACACAGTTGCACGTCAGCTTCATTAAAAGTTTGTGAAGATATGAGACAGTCAACTATACTACTATTATAACACTACTCGACTTTTCCAAAGCATTTGATTGTGTTAACCCTGAAATACTCTGTGATAAACTAGTGACACTTTTTAACTTCTCTGACACTTCTATAAAACTTATTTTTTCATACTCGACTAATAGGCTGCAAGCAGTTTTCATGTAATGGAAAACAGTCTTCGTTTCTTCCTGTTAAAAATGGTGTTCCTCAGGGATCCATTACTGCTCCCTGTTTTCATTAATGACCTACCTTCTCATTTATCCCATTGTCGATAGGCTGACAATGTTTGCTAGTTGGCATGGTTGAGGACGCAATAGCAAAAATGAATGACGATCTACAATCTATTTTTGGGTGGTCTGCACGTAGTGGCCTGACTCTGAATCCCAACTAAACAAAATCGATGCCAATCACCGAATTTCATCTAATTTTCCTCCCATCCTTTTAAACTCTTGCCAAGTTGAACATATCATGCGTGCTAAAAATCTTGGACTCATGTTTAACAACAAATTAACGTGGGATATTAACATAAACAACGTAATAAATAAGGTATCTGCTTCGCTACGAGCACTATCTATTACTAAAATTTGACCTATGCAAGTTGAGCTTCTTCTTATCCTTTTATTAACCCTTTCCTCGTTATACGAACTTATGCGTAACGAGTTTCCCATTTTTACTGCATCGCTGCTGCTCCGCTTATGGGGTTGGCTAATGTCGCAGACCGCAGAACGCGTCTACATAATGCTCGGTCCTGGATCGCTTCAGTGGTTAACCCCAGACGTTGTTGCGCATTTGCCATCTGAGAAATCCAGGAATTCTATGCAAGTTGAGCTAAAATTAGTTAAAGCTCTAATAATCCCAATTTTATCTTATGGATGTGAGTTGTTTGCCGATCCCGACTCTTTTAGACTTCAAAAACGAAAAGTAGTGGTCCGAGTCGATGTTGGCTAGTCGGAACGTTCGGACAACCATAATACTGGAGGAGCGTCTTGCGTCAACCGCAATGTGGTCAATCTGGTTGCCGGTTGATTGATCAAGAGCTCTTCAATTCCTCTTGTGAATATCGAGATGGGAGAACCGCGTGCTATCTACGACAATGTTTCGTCCCGCCACGATGTTGATAAGCCTAAATCCGTTATCGAAGGTGGTGTCGTGCAATCTATACCTTCCGAGAGTGCTGCTAACGATACCTTTTCTTCCTAGCTTTGCATTAAAATCGCCAAGGACAATTATAATGTCATAGCTTGGGCATTGCTCGTAGGTCTTAAAAAAGAGCTCAAAGAAGGCATCTTTGGTGTCGTCATCTTTCTCCTCTGTGGGGACGTGTCCGCATATCGGCCTTCTTCTTCTTCTTATCCTTTTATTAACCCTTCCCTCCTTATACGAACTTATGCGTAACGAGTTTCCCATTTTTACTGCATCGCTGCTGCTCCGCTTATGGGGTTGGCTAATGCCGCAGACCGCAGAACGCGTCTTCATACTGCTCGGTCCTGGATCGTTTCAGTGGTTAGCCCCAGGCGTTGTTGCGCATTTGCCATTTGAGAAATCCAGGAATTCTTTTTCCGACCTCGTTTTCTTACAGTTAGACCGTAGTTGATAGTGCCTTTTTAACCAGATTTTCCGCAGACATTCTTTGAACGTGGCAATACCAGCTTATTCTACTCGCCTCAAGCTGTTCGGTTACCGAATTCGTTATATGTAGACTTCCTCTTATACCTGTAGACTTAATGCAATCGCGTTTAGTGACTCCACTAGACATCCTTAACATTTGCCGTCATTTTGTTTTTAAACGCTTCGAACATTGTCCAGCACTGAGAACCGTACATAAGAGCTGGTCTCACAACCGTGGTGTAGAGTTTTCCCTCCAATTTAAGTGGAAATTTTCGGTCGCAAAAGATTTTCGAATTTTTCCGCCTCTTCATCCACCCCACACTCACTCTGTGCCCGCATATCAGGTGATGTGGGTAAATTTAGCTTTGATGCGGATTGCTGCAAGGCGCTCGCTTACATGCCAGAAACTCAAAATTTCTTGCCTAAATCTGTCTCCACCAACAAATCCGCATCCAAATAGGCGCTGGTTTTGCCGTCGATAGCAATCGCCGCAGATGTCGCAGTTTTTCATACTGACCCCATTTCTTCGCGTTATATTTTTCGAAATAATTAGTTAAAACAATTATAGTATTATATTTCAATAAATGTTTAAGTTCGAAAAATGTTTAATTTCAAAAAGCCCCACAGATAAAATTCCAGTGCAGTTAAGTCCGGTGAAAGCGCTGGCTGATTAAAATTACCATATGTAGATATTAGGCGGTTTGGGAAAATCTCCCTCAGTATGTATTGATCTGCGAGCTGTATGGGCTCCAACTTGATGGAACCACATATTCTGCAAGCCTAATCTATTTAATTCGGGTACCAAAAATTCATGGATCAAAATCCGGATAGCGTTCACCAGTTTTTGTTGTTACATTTTCGCAGAAATAGGGCCCTTTGATGAATCGGCAATCACCCCACACCAAATTGTTATCCTTTGGGGTGTAAGGGTCGGCAATGAACTTCTCTTGGGCTCGTTTCTCCTTAAAACCTGCAGTTTTGTTTGTTGACCGTTCCATTCAGCTCAAAGTGGGCCTCGTCCGTCATCAATAACTTGGAATAAAAATCATAAACTTCATTGTTTAGGTTTAAGATCTTTGCAGAGTATGTCAGAGTATGTCAGACGTGTTTGGAAATCAGCTGGGTACATAGATTGAACTAGCTGTATCTTGTAAGGAAACAGGTGTAAGTCTGCGCAGAGATGTTATTGGAATCCCCAACTGTACGGATTGTCGTCTTAAAGGTGTTTGAAGAGCTTCTCGCGAACTTTCGCAAACAGGCTCAATATTTTCCAAGTACAGACTTGTTCGATTTCTTCCTGTACGCACACGATCACTAGTGGTTCCATCTTCCTCAATTCGAGCCACTAAACGTCTAATTGTCTGAGCAATAGGCGCCTGCTGCTGAGGGAATTTTCTTCGGGATTCTCGTTGCGTAGCAATTATTGAATTATTGTTTCGAGTATACATTAAAGCTTTTAATCCGCGTTGCTGAGGTGTGTATCCATACATTTTAAAATTTTTTGAGTTGATTTACAATAATCTGAAAGAAATTTGAAAAAATAATGGAAATTAAAATTAATATATAACAGAAAAAATGGGTTGATTAATTTTGGCGCATCCTGTATTATAAGCACAATTGATGTGTAGAAGACAGTTGCAACACTGGATATCGCCAGGTTGACATCTCTCAGTGTCCACCCTATTTCTACAACACCCAACCGCCGTATTTGTCTATTGAACATTAACCCTAGATGGTTGTTCTTCGTCGAATGGACGAAAGAAATCGACTTATATGTTTATTTTTTATATATTGTCATAAAAAAAGTATTGAATAATATGTAACATTCATAATAAATAAAACAACTAATATAACTTACTGTAAAAGTTGAGATTTTTGACTTAGGGGAACAAACGGCGCAAATTTAAAAACGGTCGTAGTCGTTTCGACGAACCTTAGTGTACGTAAAATAAGAACAACCATCCAGGGTTAATAATGATGGTGACTCACCTGTAGTATCGTAAGGAGTGCGTCGATAATTTAATCAAATGTTACACAACTCTTTCTGTAGGCTTGCAGTTTATAGTTTTAAGCTTATTTTTGACAGCTTCAACGTTCCCTTCGGCTTGCTCGTTCGTAGCAGAGTGATGAGGAGCACTTCGCTTATGGATGATTCCATTCATTTTTAAAAAAGTTTGAAATTTATCGGAAGTAACTGTACACCGTTATCGCTACCAGAACTACAGGAATACCGAATGTCGACATTATCATAACATACATAACCTCAGTTGCTATGTTTGGTATGCATGCGTCGATAAGTATTTAAAAATAGTGTACACGTTTAAATGGACTCTTGGCTAACTAACTCCCAGATGTGGGTTGTAACTCTTTTTGGGTTTGGTCTCGTTGACTGGCACTTAACGCAGTTTTTTGACATACTACCTTCAACAAAAAGTTCCCGGAATAACCACCGTGTGGCGCTCCCATTGTTCCGATTTGTGTTGTGTTTTTTTGCTAAGTCGGTGCATCTGTTGTTGATATTCCCTCTAAATCTTAGCACCATTACTTGACATTTGCAAAGTTACGTAGCCAAGAGTACATCTTTCGATATCTAAATCAATTTTAGGCCACCAACAGAAACTTCATGCTAACGATTTCATCCAAGAAATCCCAAAATGAGCTGTATGAAGCTCTTTAAGGACATATTTCTTAATTGTTTTGGGACGTACACTCGCACGCCTCGAATTATACAATTTTGATGTAATGTAAATTCCGTTTGGTCAATGCATAAACGTTTATCCGGGCTTTTACATTTCCCGGACATACGAGCTTTAATTAAATCCTTGACCTCCTCATCGTCTTCAGTTGAAGCTCGCAATTTTTCCACGGAGAGAGGCAAGATTTCGATGGCATTCATTTCAATTCTCTCGATTTCATCTTTTTTAGAATATATCTCGGAGAGTGGTAAACGAGATAAAGCATCAGCGTTTGAATTTTCTGCTGATTTTCTTAAGAGTATTTTATAATCAAATTGTTTCAAGAAAATTGCATAATGTTGCAGCCTGGTTGCCCATGGTGTTGGCAATCCTTTCCAGGTGCAAGAATTTGGATAAGAGGCCTATTGTTCATAATTAAAATAAATTTTTTCGCATACACATATTGGTAGAATTTTCTAATGCCAAAAAGTATAGCATACGCTTCTGTATCAATGTGTGCATAACGTTGCTGTATTGCGGAAAGCGTTTGGGAAGCAAATTGTATTGGAATTTCACTACGAGTACCATCAGGAAATATATGACTCAATGCAGCCCCCACCCCAACTGGACTCGCATCGGTCGCTAGCACTAACGGCAACCTAGGGTCATAATGCACTAAATATGTTTCCTTTTGAATTGTATTTCGCACAGCTTAAAACGCCTCATCGCAATTTTTATCCCAAATGAATGGGACTCTATTCTTAAGTAGGTTGTTAAGTGGATAAAAATTGTACTGAGGTTTTCGAAATCTGCAGTACTATAGCAATTAACTAACTTCATCTTTATTTTTCGGTTTCGGCAATTTCAGTCATTGCATTGATTTTTTTTGTACCTTATATATACCGCCGCGGTAGATTTGGTATCCACAGTACTCGATTTCAAAAGCTATGAACTCACATTTTTCGAAATTCACTTGCATATTGTATTTGCTTAATCGTGATAAGACTTTTTCAAGGCGTTGTAGGTGAATTTTATCGTCGGAAGCAGTAATTTTGATGTCATCTAGGAAAGCAGAAATACCCTCGATGTCTTTAAGAATCTCCTGGGTTTGATTTTGCCACTTTGTAAGCCCAGATGCAACCGAGGACATGAATGTGTTTGATCGGTAAAAACCACTGTGAGTACTCAACGTAAGAGGATCACGATTATTTGGATGAACTTTCAATTCTAGGTATGCCTAACTAAGATCTATTTTTGTAAATTTTTCCCCACCTGCCATGGACGCAAACAGTTCTTCGACGGTTTTTAAGAGATTTTATTATCTCCACATAATCGGACTTTACCCCCTTGTTCCCGAACAGGAACAATTGCAGTACCCCACCTTGATGTTTCGACTTTCACGATAATACCATTTTTCTCTATCTCTGCATCTCGCAGCGCGAAACGAATTTTTCTTGCCTTTATAAAATCAGATTTAATATCGAGCAATACGAGCTTGAACATTATTAATTTTGCCCATTGAGTTTTCAAAAACTGAAGAATACTTTTCATTGAGTTGTTTTATTTGGACTGACGTTGTATCTTTAATAGATGAAACCACTTCAATCAGAATATCTTCTCCTTCTCCTTTTTCACATTTATTTATTTTCATATACCCTTCAAAAAGTTCAATATTGAATTTAAAATTTAAATAAATGTCTAAAAACCTTTTTAAATTTGTACAAATCACATTTTCAAACAGGGTAAAATATATATTAGAATCAATAAAATCCTCATTTTTATTCACAAATAAATGTTTGCATCCAATTATCGAAACAGATTTTTATTACTTTCAAATCCACACATTCTTTTTTATTTTTTTTTACTTTATTTTAACAATATTTTTTAACGCTAATATACGCTAATATAAGATACGTAAAAAGGTAATTGTATAAAACAGCTGAGTACAATCTTTAGCCTAGTCAAGACAGTGATGAAAGTACTTAACATCTTATACAAGAAAAAAGTTCAAATAGTTCTATTGATGGGGAAACAATAGAAATTTATAATGAATCAAAAAGTGAAATTATATATAATTTTAAAGGTCTTTAAATTAGTTTACATCATCGTATTGAATAAAACATGAACTTCTGAATGATTAAATGAGAAAAGCCACTTTTTTATTTCATTTAAAAATACCGTTTACAAAATACACCTAAGTTTTTCAGGTAATCTATTAAATAAACGAGGAGCGTTAACATGGAGACAATGGGAAATTTGCGTTTTTTAATGATTGGTATAACTACAAAATTTCTGGAATTGATTCGCAATCTATAGTCGTCTTGCACTCTAGCTTTAAAATAACTTGAATTGATGAAAAAAATCTTTAAAACTTTGTAACAGTAAAGGTGTCTTAAAGGAAGAAATTCAAGAGATCTGAACAGCTCAAAACTTGGTGTCCTGCGACTAGCTTTGGAAATAATTCTTATCGCATGCTTCTGTTTTATTAATAAGGGTTTTATTTTATTGAAATACGTACCACCCCAACAAGAAATTCCATATTCCAACTTTGATTTTAATAACCCGTTGTAAACCAATTTTAAAACAGGAAGATTGCAGTACTTACTAAGGTGGAATAATTGTCTTACAACTCCGTTCATATATTTTTTCAAATAGGTTGAATGGTCATACCAACAAAATTTTCGATCGAATATAATACCTAAATATTTAAAGCTGTCAACACGTTCGATCAAAAAACAATTTGCGTTGCAGGTATTCTGATTGTTGAAAACCATATCTCCCAAGACAAATCGGTTACAAGTTGGTGAATGATAATATAAAGGGATTTCATGGGAAACGTTACCTCTGGTATTAAATAACATGAACTTCGTTTTGTTGCTTATTATCAGCTTATGAAAATTAAACCATCTTCTAATAATATCTAGGTCATAATTTACATTTGCAAACATATCAATTAAATTATTGTTTGAATAGAAAAAAGATGTATCATCAGCAAATGCTGTGATTTAACCTTTAAACGGTTGTAAAAATAATGAGTTAGCATACATAAGAAAGAGGATTGGACCCAAAACTGAACCTTGAGGAACACCCATATTTAACAATTTTTGTGAACTGAAAGCATTTTTAATCTTAACAACTTAGCCTTACTTATATCAATAAAAAGTGTTGATGGAATTTGAGAAGAATTTAAACTACTATGTATTTCACCAGATTATTTTAATAAAGCACCTTCTGTTGATTTTCCACTCCTAAAACCAAATTGGCAATCACTAAAAAAAACGAGTTCTATCTAAGAATGATAAGATTCTATTTTTAATGCCCTTTTCAAAAACTTTTGAAAAAATAGATAGTATAGAAATGGGACGATAATTATTGAGTGACATTCTATCACTTTTTTTATGCAAAGGACGAACTACAGCAGTTTTCAAGTTGTTGAGAAAAACTCATTTTTCTACACTAAAGTTGAAAATGTAGCAAATGACATCAGAAATATGAAAACTTATATGTTTTAAAAGGAAACTTGAAATTTTATCAGTGGAAGAGGACCTAGATGTTTAAAGAGACATAACGATTTTTGAAATTTCAAGGGCAGAAAATTGATCAAAGTAAAAACTATCGGATTGAATATTGTCATGAACTAAAGGGGTCTCACAAAGAAGTATAGAATTAATTACATTTGAATCACCATTTTTATGAACGATATTAACAAAAAAATTATTAAACAAGTTAGCAACTTTAGGGGGATCTGAAACAACAAGATTATCGTTTTGAATAGAAATATCAGAGCGAGGTTTATTTTTATTAAGTATATCATGAACAACTCTCCATTTTTCTTTAGAGTTCCCAATATTTCCTCCAAGTTTATTACTATATTATGAATTTTTACAAAGTGGAATTTCAATTTTAACCTCTTTACATAACTTTTCATAATAATTATTTAATCTCCGATTTCTTGGATGTTTCTTCCTAATAAAGGAAAGTTTATTTTTCTTTTTGATTTTTTTAACTACTGAAGGATTCATCCATCGCTTAAGGCATTTAAATTTGTTGTTACTTTTGCTCAATATTTGGCTACAGCTATGAATATGATATTGTAGTTTATTAAGAAACAAATCAAATGCAACTGTGGGATCGATCGCAGAGTAAACTTCATCCCAAAACTCTAGACTTAAATTTGCTCTTAAGGCTAAAAAATCAGTTTTTTGATAATCAAAATTCTCAATATTATTTTCTCTAAACTGGCAACAACTGAGTTGAATACCAGTTAGACGATGATCAGTTATTTTTAAATCAAGGACAATAGTTTTATAATCGAGCAATAAGTTTCTGTGAAATCTTAAAAGCACATGATCTAGACAAGAATTCAATCTAGTAGGTTCATTAATCACAGACTCAAAACGAAATGATGAAAACGCAGTTAGATAACTATCAACATTCGGTAAACCACACATAATGTTTATATTAAAATCGCCTAAAAGAATTATATTTCTACATTTTTGGCTATCCAAAAATCTCGACATATCTTCTAAGAAGCACCTTACTGGACATTTATGAAATCTATAGACACAAATAAAACAATAACTTACGCCAGAAATTTTGCAATTAACGCTTATCATATCAGCACTTTCAAACTTGTATTTGTTAACTATAGAATTGGTTTCATTGGTATTATAATATACAGCGACGCCACCAGCAGCATAAGATTCATTACAAGTCGCTTCAAAACAATAGTTTGGAATTAAATCATAGAAATCTTTTTCATCTTCAAATATCCAAATTTCAGAAAGGAAAATTAAATCTGGTAAATGATCCAGAGGTGTGAGATGAGATAGAAAGGTATTGAAATTAGTTCGCATACTGCGAATGTTTTGATGTATAACAGAAAAACCAGACATTAGTTCATTATTTTGATGTTCTGTACAAAAACATTTAACATCATCAGTATTAAAAGAGGAAGAATTAAAGTTATTGCTTAAATCGTTTTGAGGAGGTATACCTAAACTATTATTAATTTTAATCTAATATTATATTTAAGATAGTTTGAATTTATATATGTCCTCAAAAGATTTAATTTTTATAACATCATCTTCCTCTTTTTTTCTAATACAAACAGTTGAGTCTCTAACCCATACAAACTTACATTTATTATTAAGTTTAAGCTCATTTGTCATTTTTAGTAAGGACCTAGTGTACTTAGTTAGACAGTCATTGATGTAAATCTTCTTGCTGCTACTGTTGTTGTTGCTGCCGCTACTCTGCACACGGAAGATGTTTGACGACAACATGCCCTTTTCCTCCTTAATTTTCTTCATCACATTAATCTTCTGCAACAATGTTGTGAACTTCACGCATACGATGTTGCTGGTTACGAAGTTTTTGTTTCTGCCTTGAATTTCCTTAACAAAGCAAGAATCAATTCATTTACTCTCTCACTAACGTTTTTTTTTATTAACATCTGGGATACCAATAATATCCACCGAGCATTGTTTCCCTTTCTGTTCTATCCAATTCAGCTTCACCACCAGGTCATCAACTCTTTTGTGGAGAGAAGCATTGCACTCTTCGAGAGATTAAATTTTTAAGAGCGCCTCGCTATTGACTTGCTTTAGCTGCATGATTTCGGTGTACAGCATTTGGAGAGTAATTGTTTGCTGAACCATAATGTTGTCGTTTTTAAGAGATGGGGTAACTGATAGCTGATCTATACTGTCGTCATCTTTGTGAGAAGGAGAAGGATTAAACGGTAAGGTTGACCGACTATTAGCTGATGTGTTAATGGGAGCATCTCCAAAATTTTCTCCGCATAGTTACACAACTAATACACTTGTACCCTTGAACACTTTTTTTATAATAGTCCATTTCTTTTTTTTTTTGTGTTGAAAATACTTTTCACTGAAGTGCTTATCTGTGCATGTGTCCCCATCAACACGCACGATTGGATCTTTGATTTCGGAAGATCTTGCACCATTCTTCTTGTGCAAATATGTTCGAATATGAGCATACCAATGTCGTTTTGGCACTTCTACGTTCCACTCCTCACACATGATAATGCCAACAAATTCGTTAAGTGACTTCATGGTAGTTTGGCTGTTCCGAATCCTTTTCACACAACTTTAAACACACAGGCTGAGACATACCTGAACGAACATTGTGATACCTGATCATGTGGTTTAAGAGTTTGTCATTTCTGCTTGAAGTTTTTATGCAAATACTATCCTACCTTGTAGGATATTGCTATGCACATTTAAAACATGTCTTCGGCAATTTATATTTAAAGAAAAATCCTTTCAACGAATTTTACAATAAAACCTTTCATTTTTTTTTGTTTATTCGAACACATTCACGATATAAATGCATTTTTAAAAATTGAAGGGATGATGACGCAACCGCGAGATACCTGCCATAAGGGTACTTTTTTCATTGACTGATAATAAAATATCAGGCGATGGCGATGGCGCGATAGTTAGCTCATTGGACTATCACGCAGACAGTCTGGGTTCGATTCCAGGCTGGGTCACCAACAATTTTTCAAATCGCCATCACCCTTTCGGCGGGCAATGGCAAACTCCCGAAAGTAAAATTGCCTACGAAAAAGCTTCTAAGGAGTGCCGTTCGGACTCGGCGATAAACCGTAGGCCCCGTTCAGATGTGACAAAAATGACAACATGAGCAACACAAATGAGTGTCAAGAAGCTAGGCCATGGCCCATACCGGGCTGCCAGCGCCACAGTGTTTTTTTTTTTTTTTTTTTTGATAATAAAATATCATTAAAGAGACATAATGATTTTTGAAATTTCAAGGGCAGAAAATTGATCAAAGTAAAAACTATCGGATTGAATATTGTCATGAACTAAAGGGGTCTCACAAAGAAGTATAGAATTAATTACATTTGAATCACCATTTTTATGAACGATATTAACAAAAAAATTATTAAACAAGTTAGCAACTTTAGGGGGATCTGAAACAACAAGATTATCGTTTTGAATAGAAATATCAGAGCGAGGTTTATTTTTATTAAGTATATCATGAACAACTCTCCATTTTTCTTTAGAGTTCCCAATATTTCCTCCAAGTTTATTACTATATTATGAATTTTTACAAAGTGGAATTTCAATTTTAACCTCTTTACATAACTTTTCATAATAATTATTTAATCTCCGATTTCTTGGATGTTTCTTCCTAATAAAGGAAAGTTTATTTTTCTTTTTGATTTTTTTAACTACTGAAGGATTCATCCATCGCTTAAGGCATTTAAATTTGTTGTTACTTTTGCTCAATATTTGGCTACAGCTATGAATATGATATTGTAGTTTATTAAGAAACAAATCAAATGCAACTGTGGGATCGATCGCAGAGTAAACTTCATCCCAAAACTCTAGACTTAAATTTGCTCTTAAGGCTAAAAAATCAGTTTTTTGATAATCAAAATTCTCAATATTATTTTCTCTAAACTGGCAACAACTGAGTTGAATACCAGTTAGACGATGATCAGTTATTTTTAAATCAAGGACAATAGTTTTATAATCGAGCAATAAGTTTCTGTGAAATCTTAAAAGCACATGATCTAGACAAGAATTCAATCTAGTAGGTTCATTAATCACAGACTCAAAACGAAATGATGAAAACGCAGTTAGATAACTATCAACATTCGGTAAACCACACATAATGTTTATATTAAAATCGCCTAAAAGAATTATATTTCTACATTTTTGGCTATCCAAAAATCTCGACATATCTTCTAAGAAGCACCTTACTGGACATTTATGAAATCTATAGACACAAATAAAACAATAACTTACGCCAGAAATTTTGCAATTAACGCTTATCATATCAGCACTTTCAAACTTGTATTTGTTAACTATAGAATTGGTTTCATTGGTATTATAATATACAGCGACGCCACCAGCAGCATAAGATTCATTACAAGTCGCTTCAAAACAATAGTTTGGAATTAAATCATAGAAATCTTTTTCATCTTCAAATATCCAAATTTCAGAAAGGAAAATTAAATCTGGTAAATGATCCAGAGGTGTGAGATGAGATAGAAAGGTATTGAAATTAGTTCGCATACTGCGAATGTTTTGATGTATAACAGAAAAACCAGACATTAGTTCATTATTTTGATGTTCTGTACAAAAACATTTAACATCATCAGTATTAAAAGAGGAAGAATTAAAGTTATTGCTTAAATCGTTTTGAGGAGGTATACCTAAACTATTATTAATTTTAATCTAATATTATATTTAAGATAGTTTGAATTTATATATGTCCTCAAAAGATTTAATTTTTATAACATCATCTTCCTCTTTTTTTCTAATACAAACAGTTGAGTCTCTAACCCATACAAACTTACATTTATTATTAAGTTTAAGCTCATTTGTCATTTTTAGTAAGGACCTAGTGTACTTAGTTAGACAGTCATTGATGTAAATCTTCTTGCTGCTACTGTTGTTGTTGCTGCCGCTACTCTGCACACGGAAGATGTTTGACGACAACATGCCCTTTTCCTCCTTAATTTTCTTCATCACATTAATCTTCTGCAACAATGTTGTGAACTTCACGCATACGATGTTGCTGGTTACGAAGTTTTTGTTTCTGCCTTGAATTTCCTTAACAAAGCAAGAATCAATTCATTTACTCTCTCACTAACGTTTTTTTTTATTAACATCTGGGATACCAATAATATCCACCGAGCATTGTTTCCCTTTCTGTTCTATCCAATTCAGCTTCACCACCAGGTCATCAACTCTTTTGTGGAGAGAAGCATTGCACTCTTCGAGAGATTAAATTTTTAAGAGCGCCTCGCTATTGACTTGCTTTAGCTGCATGATTTCGGTGTACAGCATTTGGAGAGTAATTGTTTGCTGAACCATAATGTTGTCGTTTTTAAGAGATGGGGTAACTGATAGCTGATCTATACTGTCGTCATCTTTGTGAGAAGGAGAAGGATTAAACGGTAAGGTTGACCGACTATTAGCTGATGTGTTAATGGGAGCATCTCCAAAATTTTCTCCGCATAGTTACACAACTAATACACTTGTACCCTTGAACACTTTTTTTATAATAGTCCATTTCTTTTTTTTTTTGTGTTGAAAATACTTTTCACTGAAGTGCTTATCTGTGCATGTGTCCCCATCAACACGCACGATTGGATCTTTGATTTCGGAAGATCTTGCACCATTCTTCTTGTGCAAATATGTTCGAATATGAGCATACCAATGTCGTTTTGGCACTTCTACGTTCCACTCCTCACACATGATAATGCCAACAAATTCGTTAAGTGACTTCATGGTAGTTTGGCTGTTCCGAATCCTTTTCACACAACTTTAAACACACAGGCTGAGACATACCTGAACGAACATTGTGATACCTGATCATGTGGTTTAAGAGTTTGTCATTTCTGCTTGAAGTTTTTATGCAAATACTATCCTACATTGTAGGATATTGCTATGCACATTTAAAACATGTCTTCGGCAATTTATATTTAAAGAAAAATCCTTTCAACGAATTTTACAATAAAACCTTTCATTTTTTTTTGTTTATTCGAACACATTCACGATATAAATGCATTTTTAAAAATTGAAGGGATGATGACGCAACCGCGAGATACCTGCCATAAGGGTACTTTTTTCATTGACTGATAATAAAATATCAGGCGATGGCGATGGCGCGATAGTTAGCTCATTGGACTATCACGCAGACAGTCTGGGTTCGATTCCAGGCTGGGTCACCAACAATTTTTCAAATCGCCATCACCCTTTCGGCGGGCAATGGCAAACTCCCGAAAGTAAAATTGCCTACGAAAAAGCTTCTAAGGAGTGCCGTTCGGACTCGGCGATAAACCGTAGGCCCCGTTCAGATGTGACAAAAATGACAACATGAGCAACACAAATGAGTGTCAAGAAGCTAGGCCATGGCCCATACCGGGCTGCCAGCGCCACAGTGTTTTTTTTTTTTTTTTTTTTTGATAATAAAATATCATTAAAGAGACATAATGATTTTTGAAATTTCAAGGGCAGAAAATTGATCAAAGTAAAAACTATCGGATTGAATATTGTCATGAACTAAAGGGGTCTCACAAAGAAGTATAGAATTAATTACATTTGAATCACCATTTTTATGAACGATATTAACAAAAAAATTATTAAACAAGTTAGCAACTTTAGGGGGATCTGAAACAACAAGATTATCGTTTTGAATAGAAATATCAGAGCGAGGTTTATTTTTATTAAGTATATCATGAACAACTCTCCATTTTTCTTTAGAGTTCCCAATATTTCCTCCAAGTTTATTACTATATTATGAATTTTTACAAAGTGGAATTTCAATTTTAACCTCTTTACATAACTTTTCATAATAATTATTTAATCTCCGATTTCTTGGATGTTTCTTCCTAATAAAGGAAAGTTTATTTTTCTTTTTGATTTTTTTAACTACTGAAGGATTCATCCATCGCTTAAGGCATTTAAATTTGTTGTTACTTTTGCTCAATATTTGGCTACAGCTATGAATATGATATTGTAGTTTATTAAGAAACAAATCAAATGCAACTGTGGGATCGATCGCAGAGTAAACTTCATCCCAAAACTCTAGACTTAAATTTGCTCTTAAGGCTAAAAAATCAGTTTTTTGATAATCAAAATTCTCAATATTATTTTCTCTAAACTGGCAACAACTGAGTTGAATACCAGTTAGACGATGATCAGTTATTTTTAAATCAAGGACAATAGTTTTATAATCGAGCAATAAGTTTCTGTGAAATCTTAAAAGCACATGATCTAGACAAGAATTCAATCTAGTAGGTTCATTAATCACAGACTCAAAACGAAATGATGAAAACGCAGTTAGATAACTATCAACATTCGGTAAACCACACATAATGTTTATATTAAAATCGCCTAAAAGAATTATATTTCTACATTTTTGGCTATCCAAAAATCTCGACATATCTTCTAAGAAGCACCTTACTGGACATTTATGAAATCTATAGACACAAATAAAACAATAACTTACGCCAGAAATTTTGCAATTAACGCTTATCATATCAGCACTTTCAAACTTGTATTTGTTAACTATAGAATTGGTTTCATTGGTATTATAATATACAGCGACGCCACCAGCAGCATAAGATTCATTACAAGTCGCTTCAAAACAATAGTTTGGAATTAAATCATAGAAATCTTTTTCATCTTCAAATATCCAAATTTCAGAAAGGAAAATTAAATCTGGTAAATGATCCAGAGGTGTGAGATGAGATAGAAAGGTATTGAAATTAGTTCGCATACTGCGAATGTTTTGATGTATAACAGAAAAACCAGACATTAGTTCATTATTTTGATGTTCTGTACAAAAACATTTAACATCATCAGTATTAAAAGAGGAAGAATTAAAGTTATTGCTTAAATCGTTTTGAGGAGGTATACCTAAACTATTATTAATTTTAATCTAATATTATATTTAAGATAGTTTGAATTTATATATGTCCTCAAAAGATTTAATTTTTATAACATCATCTTCCTCTTTTTTTCTAATACAAACAGTTGAGTCTCTAACCCATACAAACTTACATTTATTATTAAGTTTAAGCTCATTTGTCATTTTTAGTAAGGACCTAGTGTACTTAGTTAGACAGTCATTGATGTAAATCTTCTTGCTGCTACTGTTGTTGTTGCTGCCGCTACTCTGCACACGGAAGATGTTTGACGACAACATGCCCTTTTCCTCCTTAATTTTCTTCATCACATTAATCTTCTGCAACAATGTTGTGAACTTCACGCATACGATGTTGCTGGTTACGAAGTTTTTGTTTCTGCCTTGAATTTCCTTAACAAAGCAAGAATCAATTCATTTACTCTCTCACTAACGTTTTTTTTTATTAACATCTGGGATACCAATAATATCCACCGAGCATTGTTTCCCTTTCTGTTCTATCCAATTCAGCTTCACCACCAGGTCATCAACTCTTTTGTGGAGAGAAGCATTGCACTCTTCGAGAGATTAAATTTTTAAGAGCGCCTCGCTATTGACTTGCTTTAGCTGCATGATTTCGGTGTACAGCATTTGGAGAGTAATTGTTTGCTGAACCATAATGTTGTCGTTTTTAAGAGATGGGGTAACTGATAGCTGATCTATACTGTCGTCATCTTTGTGAGAAGGAGAAGGATTAAACGGTAAGGTTGACCGACTATTAGCTGATGTGTTAATGGGAGCATCTCCAAAATTTTCTCCGCATAGTTACACAACTAATACACTTGTACCCTTGAACACTTTTTTTATAATAGTCCATTTCTTTTTTTTTTTGTGTTGAAAATACTTTTCACTGAAGTGCTTATCTGTGCATGTGTCCCCATCAACACGCACGATTGGATCTTTGATTTCGGAAGATCTTGCACCATTCTTCTTGTGCAAATATGTTCGAATATGAGCATACCAATGTCGTTTTGGCACTTCTACGTTCCACTCCTCACACATGATAATGCCAACAAATTCGTTAAGTGACTTCATGGTAGTTTGGCTGTTCCGAATCCTTTTCACACAACTTTAAACACACAGGCTGAGACATACCTGAACGAACATTGTGATACCTGATCATGTGGTTTAAGAGTTTGTCATTTCTGCTTGAAGTTTTTATGCAAATACTATCCTACATTGTAGGATATTGCTATGCACATTTAAAACATGTCTTCGGCAATTTATATTTAAAGAAAAATCCTTTCAACGAATTTTACAATAAAACCTTTCATTTTTTTTTGTTTATTCGAACACATTCACGATATAAATGCATTTTTAAAAATTGAAGGGATGATGACGCAACCGCGAGATACCTGCCATAAGGGTACTTTTTTCATTGACTGATAATAAAATATCAGGCGATGGCGATGGCGCGATAGTTAGCTCATTGGACTATCACGCAGACAGTCTGGGTTCGATTCCAGGCTGGGTCACCAACAATTTTTCAAATCGCCATCACCCTTTCGGCGGGCAATGGCAAACTCCCGAAAGTAAAATTGCCTACGAAAAAGCTTCTAAGGAGTGCCGTTCGGACTCGGCGATAAACCGTAGGCCCCGTTCAGATGTGACAAAAATGACAACATGAGCAACACAAATGAGTGTCAAGAAGCTAGGCCATGGCCCATACCGGGCTGCCAGCGCCACAGTGTTTTTTTTTTTTTTTTTTTGATAATAAAATATCATTAAAGAGACATAATGATTTTTGAAATTTCAAGGGCAGAAAATTGATCAAAGTAAAAACTATCGGATTGAATATTGTCATGAACTAAAGGGGTCTCACAAAGAAGTATAGAATTAATTACATTTGAATCACCATTTTTATGAACGATATTAACAAAAAAATTATTAAACAAGTTAGCAACTTTAGGGGGATCTGAAACAACAAGATTATCGTTTTGAATAGAAATATCAGAGCGAGGTTTATTTTTATTAAGTATATCATGAACAACTCTCCATTTTTCTTTAGAGTTCCCAATATTTCCTCCAAGTTTATTACTATATTATGAATTTTTACAAAGTGGAATTTCAATTTTAACCTCTTTACATAACTTTTCATAATAATTATTTAATCTCCGATTTCTTGGATGTTTCTTCCTAATAAAGGAAAGTTTATTTTTCTTTTTGATTTTTTTAACTACTGAAGGATTCATCCATCGCTTAAGGCATTTAAATTTGTTGTTACTTTTGCTCAATATTTGGCTACAGCTATGAATATGATATTGTAGTTTATTAAGAAACAAATCAAATGCAACTGTGGGATCGATCGCAGAGTAAACTTCATTCCAAAACTCTAGACTTAAATTTGCTCTTAAGGCTAAAAAATCAGTTTTTTGATAATCAAAATTCTCAATATTATTTTCTCTAAACTGGCAACAACTGAGTTGAATACCAGTTAGACGATGATCAGTTATTTTTAAATCAAGGACAATAGTTTTATAATCGAGCAATAAGTTTCTGTGAAATCTTAAAAGCACATGATCTAGACAAGAATTCAATCTAGTAGGTTCATTAATCACAGACTCAAAACGAAATGATGAAAACGCAGTTAGATAACTATCAACATTCGGTAAACCACACATAATGTTTATATTAAAATCGCCTAAAAGAATTATATTTCTACATTTTTGGCTATCCAAAAATCTCGACATATCTTCTAAGAAGCACCTTACTGGACATTTATGAAATCTATAGACACAAATAAAACAATAACTTACGCCAGAAATTTTGCAATTAACGCTTATCATATCAGCACTTTCAAACTTGTATTTGTTAACTATAGAATTGGTTTCATTGGTATTATAATATACAGCGACGCCACCAGCAGCATAAGATTCATTACAAGTCGCTTCAAAACAATAGTTTGGAATTAAATCATAGAAATCTTTTTCATCTTCAAATATCCAAATTTCAGAAAGGAAAATTAAATCTGGTAAATGATCCAGAGGTGTGAGATGAGATAGAAAGGTATTGAAATTAGTTCGCATACTGCGAATGTTTTGATGTATAACAGAAAAACCAGACATTAGTTCATTATTTTGATGTTCTGTACAAAAACATTTAACATCATCAGTATTAAAAGAGGAAGAATTAAAGTTATTGCTTAAATCGTTTTGAGGAGGTATACCTAAACTATTATTAATTTTAATCTAATATTATATTTAAGATAGTTTGAATTTATATATGTCCTCAAAAGATTTAATTTTTATAACATCATCTTCCTCTTTTTTTCTAATACAAACAGTTGAGTCTCTAACCCATACAAACTTACATTTATTATTAAGTTTAAGCTCATTTGTCATTTTTAGTAAGGACCTAGTGTACTTAGTTAGACAGTCATTGATGTAAATCTTCTTGCTGCTACTGTTGTTGTTGCTGCCGCTACTCTGCACACGGAAGATGTTTGACGACAACATGCCCTTTTCCTCCTTAATTTTCTTCATCACATTAATCTTCTGCAACAATGTTGTGAACTTCACGCATACGATGTTGCTGGTTACGAAGTTTTTGTTTCTGCCTTGAATTTCCTTAACAAAGCAAGAATCAATTCATTTACTCTCTCACTAACGTTTTTTTTTATTAACATCTGGGATACCAATAATATCCACCGAGCATTGTTTCCCTTTCTGTTCTATCCAATTCAGCTTCACCACCAGGTCATCAACTCTTTTGTGGAGAGAAGCATTGCACTCTTCGAGAGATTAAATTTTTAAGAGCGCCTCGCTATTGACTTGCTTTAGCTGCATGATTTCGGTGTACAGCATTTGGAGAGTAATTGTTTGCTGAACCATAATGTTGTCGTTTTTAAGAGATGGGGTAACTGATAGCTGATCTATACTGTCGTCATCTTTGTGAGAAGGAGAAGGATTAAACGGTAAGGTTGACCGACTATTAGCTGATGTGTTAATGGGAGCATCTCCAAAATTTTCTCCGCATAGTTACACAACTAATACACTTGTACCCTTGAACACTTTTTTTATAATAGTCCATTTCTTTTTTTTTTTGTGTTGAAAATACTTTTCACTGAAGTGCTTATCTGTGCATGTGTCCCCATCAACACGCACGATTGGATCTTTGATTTCGGAAGATCTTGCACCATTCTTCTTGTGCAAATATGTTCGAATATGAGCATACCAATGTCGTTTTGGCACTTCTACGTTCCACTCCTCACACATGATAATGCCAACAAATTCGTTAAGTGACTTCATGGTAGTTTGGCTGTTCCGAATCCTTTTCACACAACTTTAAACACACAGGCTGAGACATACCTGAACGAACATTGTGATACCTGATCATGTGGTTTAAGAGTTTGTCATTTCTGCTTGAAGTTTTTATGCAAATACTATCCTACATTGTAGGATATTGCTATGCACATTTAAAACATGTCTTCGGCAATTTATATTTAAAGAAAAATCCTTTCAACGAATTTTACAATAAAACCTTTCATTTTTTTTTGTTTATTCGAACACATTCACGATATAAATGCATTTTTAAAAATTGAAGGGATGATGACGCAACCGCGAGATACCTGCCATAAGGGTACTTTTTTCATTGACTGATAATAAAATATCAGGCGATGGCGATGGCGCGATAGTTAGCTCATTGGACTATCACGCAGACAGTCTGGGTTCGATTCCAGGCTGGGTCACCAACAATTTTTCAATTCGCCATCACCCTTTCGGCGGGCAATGGCAAACTCCCGAAAGTAAAATTGCCTACGAAAAAGCTTCTAAGGAGTGCCGTTCGGACTCGGCGATAAACCGTAGGCCCCGTTCAGATGTGACAAAAATGACAACATGAGCAACACAAATGAGTGTCAAGAAGCTAGGCCATGGCCCATACCGGGCTGCCAGCGCCACAGTGTTTTTTTTTTTTTTTTTTTTTTTGATAATAAAATATCATTAAAGAGACATAATGATTTTTGAAATTTCAAGGGCAGAAAATTGATCAAAGTAAAAACTATCGGATTGAATATTGTCATGAACTAAAGGGGTCTCACAAAGAAGTATAGAATTAATTACATTTGAATCACCATTTTTATGAACGATATTAACAAAAAAATTATTAAACAAGTTAGCAACTTTAGGGGGATCTGAAACAACAAGATTATCGTTTTGAATAGAAATATCAGAGCGAGGTTTATTTTTATTAAGTATATCATGAACAACTCTCCATTTTTCTTTAGAGTTCCCAATATTTCCTCCAAGTTTATTACTATATTATGAATTTTTACAAAGTGGAATTTCAATTTTAACCTCTTTACATAACTTTTCATAATAATTATTTAATCTCCGATTTCTTGGATGTTTCTTCCTAATAAAGGAAAGTTTATTTTTCTTTTTGATTTTTTTAACTACTGAAGGATTCATCCATCGCTTAAGGCATTTAAATTTGTTGTTACTTTTGCTCAATATTTGGCTACAGCTATGAATATGATATTGTAGTTTATTAAGAAACAAATCAAATGCAACTGTGGGATCGATCGCAGAGTAAACTTCATCCCAAAACTCTAGACTTAAATTTGCTCTTAAGGCTAAAAAATCAGTTTTTTGATAATCAAAATTCTCAATATTATTTTCTCTAAACTGGCAACAACTGAGTTGAATACCAGTTAGACGATGATCAGTTATTTTTAAATCAAGGACAATAGTTTTATAATCGAGCAATAAGTTTCTGTGAAATCTTAAAAGCACATGATCTAGACAAGAATTCAATCTAGTAGGTTCATTAATCACAGACTCAAAACGAAATGATGAAAACGCAGTTAGATAACTATCAACATTCGGTAAACCACACATAATGTTTATATTAAAATCGCCTAAAAGAATTATATTTCTACATTTTTGGCTATCCAAAAATCTCGACATATCTTCTAAGAAGCACCTTACTGGACATTTATGAAATCTATAGACACAAATAAAACAATAACTTACGCCAGAAATTTTGCAATTAACGCTTATCATATCAGCACTTTCAAACTTGTATTTGTTAACTATAGAATTGGTTACATTGGTATTATAATATACAGCGACGCCACCAGCAGCATAAGATTCATTACAAGTCGCTTCAAAACAATAGTTTGGAATTAAATCATAGAAATCTTTTTCATCTTCAAATATCCAAATTTCAGAAAGGAAAATTAAATCTGGTAAATGATCCAGAGGTGTGAGATGAGATAGAAAGGTATTGAAATTAGTTCGCATACTGCGAATGTTTTGATGTATAACAGAAAAACCAGACATTAGTTCATTATTTTGATGTTCTGTACAAAAACATTTAACATCATCAGTATTAAAAGAGGAAGAATTAAAGTTATTGCTTAAATCGTTTTGAGGAGGTATACCTAAACTATTATTAATTTTAATCTAATATTATATTTAAGATAGTTTGAATTTATATATGTCCTCAAAAGATTTAATTTTTATAATTTCATCTTCCTCTTTTTTTCCAATACAAACAGTTGAGTCTCTAACCCATACAAACTTACATTTATTATTAAGTTTAAGCTCATTTGTCATTTTTAGTAAGGACCTAGTGTACTTAGTTAGACAGTCATTGATGTAAATCTTCTTGCTGCTACTGTTGTTGTTGCTGCCGCTACTCTGCACACGGAAGATGTTTGACGACAACATGCCCTTTTCCTCCTTAATTTTCTTCATCACATTAATCTTCTGCAACAATGTTGTGAACTTCACGCATACGATGTTGCTGGTTACGAAGTTTTTGTTTCTGCCTTGAATTTCCTTAACAAAGCAAGAATCAATTCATTTACTCTCTCACTAACGTTTTTTTTTATTAACATCTGGGATACCAATAATATCCACCGAGCATTGTTTCCCTTTCTGTTCTATCCAATTCAGCTTCACCACCAGGTCATCAACTCTTTTGTGGAGAGAAGCATTGCACTCTTCGAGAGATTAAATTTTTAAGAGCGCCTCGCTATTGACTTGCTTTAGCTGCATGATTTCGGTGTACAGCATTTGGAGAGTAATTGTTTGCTGAACCATAATGTTGTCGTTTTTAAGAGATGGGGTAACTGATAGCTGATCTATACTGTCGTCATCTTTGTGAGAAGGAGAAGGATTAAACGGTAAGGTTGACCGACTATTAGCTGATGTGTTAATGGGAGCATCTCCAAAATTTTCTCCGCATAGTTACACAACTAATACACTTGTACCCTTGAACACTTTTTTTATAATAGTCCATTTCTTTTTTTTTTGTGTTGAAAATACTTTTCACTGAAGTGCTTATCTGTGCATGTGTCCCCATCAACACGCGAGATTGGATCTTTGATTTCGCAAGATCTTGCACCATTCTTCTTGTGCAAATATGTTCGAATATGAGCATACCAATGTCGTTTTGGCACTTCTACGTTCCACTCCTCACACATGATAATGCCAACAAATTCGTTAAGTGACTTCATGGTAGTTTGGCTGTTCCGAATCCTTTTCACACAACTTTAAACACACAGGCTGAGACATACCTGAACGAACATTGTGATACCTGATCATGTGGTTTAAGAGTTTGTCATTTCTGCTTGAAGTTTTTATGCAAATACTATCCTACATTGTAGGATATTGCTATGCACATTTAAAACATGTCTTCGGCAATTTATATTTAAAGAAAAATCCTTTCAACGAATTTTACAATAAAACCTTTCATTTTTTTTTGTTTATTCGAACACATTCACGATATAAATGCATTTTTAAAAATTGAAGGGATGATGACGCAACCGCGAGATACCTGCCATAAGGGTACTTTTTTCATTGACTGATAATAAAATATCAGGCGATGGCGATGGCGCGATAGTTAGCTCATTGGACTATCACGCAGACAGTCTGGGTTCGATTCCAGGCTGGGTCACCAACAATTTTTCAAATCGCCATCACCCTTTCGGCGGGCAATGGCAAACTCCCGAAAGTAAAATTGCCTACGAAAAAGCTTCTAAGGAGTGCCGTTCGGACTCGGCGATAAACCGTAGGCCCCGTTCAGATGTGACAAAAATGACAACATGAGCAACACAAATGAGTGTCAAGAAGCTAGGCCATGGCCCATACCGGGCTGCCAGCGCCACAGTGTTTTTTTTTTTTTTTTTTTTTTGATAATAAAATATCATTAAAGAGACATAATGATTTTTGAAATTTCAAGGGCAGAAAATTGATCAAAGTAAAAACTATCGGATTGAATATTGTCATGAACTAAAGGGGTCTCACAAAGAAGTATAGAATTAATTACATTTGAATCACCATTTTTATGAACGATATTAACAAAAAAATTATTAAACAAGTTAGCAACTTTAGGGGGATCTGAAACAACAAGATTATCGTTTTGAATAGAAATATCAGAGCGAGGTTTATTTTTATTAAGTATATCATGAACAACTCCCCATTTTTCTTTAGAGTTCCCAATATTTCCTCCAAGTTTATTACTATATTATGAATTTTTACAAAGTGGAATTTCAATTTTAACCTCTTTACATAACTTTTCATAATAATTATTTAATCTCCGATTTCTTGGATGTTTCTTCCTAATAAAGGAAAGTTTATTTTTCTTTTTGATTTTTTTAACTACTGAAGGATTCATCCATCGCTTAAGGCATTTAAATTTGTTGTTACTTTTGCTCAATATTTGGCTACAGCTATGAATATGATATTGTAGTTTATTAAGAAACAAATCAAATGCAACTGTGGGATCGATCGCAGAGTAAACTTCATCCCAAAACTCTAGACTTAAATTTGCTCTTAAGGCTAAAAAATCAGTTTTTTGATAATCAAAATTCTCAATATTATTTTCTCTAAACTGGCAACAACTGAGTTGAATACCAGTTAGACGATGATCAGTTATTTTTAAATCAAGGACAATAGTTTTATAATCGAGCAATAAGTTTCTGTGAAATCTTAAAAGCACATGATCTAGACAAGAATTCAATCTAGTAGGTTCATTAATCACAGACTCAAAACGAAATGATGAAAACGCAGTTAGATAACTATCAACATTCGGTAAACCACACATAATGTTTATATTAAAATCGCCTAAAAGAATTATATTTCTACATTTTTGGCTATCCAAAAATCTCGACATATCTTCTAAGAAGCACCTTACTGGACATTTATGAAATCTATAGACACAAATAAAACAATAACTTACGCCAGAAATTTTGCAATTAACGCTTATCATATCAGCACTTTCAAACTTGTATTTGTTAACTATAGAATTGGTTACATTGGTATTATAATATACAGCGACGCCACCAGCAGCATAAGATTCATTACAAGTCGCTTCAAAACAATAGTTTGGAATTAAATCATAGAAATCTTTTTCATCTTCAAATATCCAAATTTCAGAAAGGAAAATTAAATCTGGTAAATGATCCAGAGGTGTGAGATGAGATAGAAAGGTATTGAAATTAGTTCGCATACTGCGAATGTTTTGATGTATAACAGAAAAACCAGACATTAGTTCATTATTTTGATGTTCTGTACAAAAACATTTAACATCATCAGTATTAAAAGAGGAAGAATTAAAGTTATTGCTTAAATCGTTTTGAGGAGGTATACCTAAACTATTATTAATTTTAATCTAATATTATATTTAAGATAGTTTGAATTTATATATGTCCTCAAAAGATTTAATTTTTATAACTTCATCTTCCTCTTTTTTTCTAATACAAACAGTTGAGTCTCTAACCCATACAAACTTACATTTATTATTAAGTTTAAGCTCATTTGTCATTTTTAGTAAGGATCTAGTGTACTTAGTTAGACAGTCATTGATGTAAATCTTCTTGCTGCTACTGTTGTTGTTGCTGCCGCTACTCTGCACACGGAAGATGTTTGACGACAACATGCCCTTTTCCTCCTTAATTTTCTTCATCACATTAATCTTCTGCAACAATGTTGTGAACTTCACGCATACGATGTTGCTGGTTACGAAGTTTTTGTTTCTGCCTTGAATTTCCTTAACAAAGCAAGAATCAATTCATTTACTCTCTCACTAACGTTTTTTTTTATTAACATCTGGGATACCAATAATATCCACCGAGCATTGTTTCCCTTTCTGTTCTATCCAATTCAGCTTCACCACCAGGTCATCAACTCTTTTGTGGAGAGAAGCATTGCACTCTTCGAGAGATTAAATTTTTAAGAGCGCCTCGCTATTGACTTGCTTTAGCTGCATGATTTCGGTGTACAGCATTTGGAGAGTAATTGTTTGCTGAACCATAATGTTGTCGTTTTTAAGAGATGGGGTAACTGATAGCTGATCTATACTGTCGTCATCTTTGTGAGAAGGAGAAGGATTAAACGGTAAGGTTGACCGACTATTAGCTGATGTGTTAATGGGAGCATCTCCAAAATTTTCTCCGCATAGTTAGACAACTAATACACTTGTACCCTTGAACACTTTTTTTATAATAGTCCATTTCTTTTTTTTTTTGTGTTGAAAATACTTTTCACTGAAGTGCTTATCTGTGCATGTGTCCCCATCAACACGCACGATTGGATCTTTGATTTCGGAAGATCTTGCACCATTCTTCTTGTGCAAATATGTTCGAATATGAGCATACCAATGTCGTTTTGGCACTTCTACGTTCCACTCCTCACACATGATAATGCCAACAAATTCGTTAAGTGACTTCATGGTAGTTTGGCTGTTCCGAATCCTTTTCACACAACTTTAAACACACAGGCTGAGACATACCTGAACGAACATTGTGATACCTGATCATGTGGTTTAAGAGTTTGTCATTTCTGCTTGAAGTTTTTATGCAAATACTATCCTACATTGTAGGATATTGCTATGCACATTTAAAACATGTCTTCGGCAATTTATATTTAAAGAAAAATCCTTTCAACGAATTTTACAATAAAACCTTTCATTTTTTTTTGTTTATTCGAACACATTCACGATATAAATGCATTTTTAAAAATTGAAGGGATGATGACGCAACCGCGAGATACCTGCCATAAGGGTACTTTTTTCATTGACTGATAATAAAATATCAGGCGATGGCGATGGCGCGATAGTTAGCTCATTGGACTATCACGCAGACAGTCTGGGTTCGATTCCAGGCTGGGTCACCAACAATTTTTCAAATCGCCATCACCCTTTCGGCGGGCAATGGCAAACTCCCGAAAGTAAAATTGCCTACGAAAAAGCTTCTAAGGAGTGCCGTTCGGACTCGGCGATAAACCGTAGGCCCCGTTCAGATGTGACAAAAATGACAACATGAGCAACACAAATGAGTGTCAAGAAGCTAGGCCATGGCCCATACCGGGCTGCCAGCGCCACAGTGTTTTTTTTTTTTTTTTTTTTGATAATAAAATATCATTTTAAAATTTTCTAGCTTTGTGGGAAACGGGTTAGTCAGATGGTTCACGAGCTCTCCCACTAATAGTTCCGCATACTTCGATTACACATATCCATTCCATCTAAATAGTTCCCAGTTCGCAGAGATGTGTATGAATCAAAAAAAAACATTATATGCACGAACATGTCAGTTTGAAATAGATTTGGGTCGTCCCGGACATGTATATTTCAAGGAACTACAATATGTCCTCAATCGGAAACATTCCCTTTCGTTCCACAATCTGAACGAAAACATGGCCATAGTTCCATTCTTGCAACTCATCACAGACAAAACGAGAAAAAATAAATGCAACCGAACATGTCTCCTACCCCGGAGTTTTCAAAGAAAACCACAAGCAAAATGAGAATGAATGCATACATGTGCATAGATGTGGCGATAAGCTCGAAAAGTTTGTGCACACTGGAATAGAAGAAAAGAGATGAAACAATAAGTTCGCACTGCATACAGGTAATTCGTTTCGTGCTTCGTGCACGAAATATGTATGCAGGATCGGATACGGGTCTCTCTCTATCGAAACTAGTTCCGAGAGGGAAAAGAATCGTTTCTATTACTATTTTACGCATTTCTATTGTGCAATGCACACACGCAAAATGATTAGGATGGCCGCAAGTTCTCCAAACAAGAATTTCAGGTCTGTTTAGAGTTCGTTGCAGATGATAAAAATAGATAGGAGGACGTCCAGCAAGAGATAGTTGGTATGGGTGATAATAGTACTATCTCGAATGATTTCGGACATAAAAAGAAACAAACAGGTAGCTATTTGTAGTATGTCGAGTTGGCATCACTTTGCAACTATTTAAACCCACCTGATTTACCTACTTACTGGCTTGATTGATACATCAACGCTTAACGAAAATTCCCTTTGGTGTTACGGATTGTCTTTCTCAATCTATTGTCTGTGGTTTTCCCAAGCGCTAGCAATTCAAAATCCTTGCAGAAGATATTCTACTTGTTAACAGCGAGCTGCCCGTATCAAATACAGTACTCCTCAGTACTCGATTTCTTAAATGTTCCACTTGTTATCGATTTATTCGCATTTTAGCATATTGCCCACGTTTTATCGTTAAAACCCGCAGACTTCATCTATCTACATTGTGAGTTGAAATATATTTAAAGAAACTGCACATTATTGTATTATTGTTAACCATATTCACACAAAATATTCAAAACTCAATTTGAAGTTCTTTAATCAAATCACAATCTATAGAAAAAATATCGATCTCTAAATTTGTTATAGATCAGGGCGGCAAGACCTGGGAAATTTTTACATCGATTCCTATAAAACGTATACATAAATTTATATAGGTAATAACATATACATATGTGTCAATATTTTGATGTCCTTATTCATCAATATGCCAAATTGAGAGGATTTCCATACAATTCCTACTGTACTACTTTTTTGTAAAATAGTGTAGACTATTATATATGTAGTTTTTGCTACTCTGATCTGAAGTAGCTACATACATTCGTCTCTAATTAGGGTTTTATTCTATGGAGCTCTTAAGTGTGTGGAGTGGCTAAGTGTTCTTAAGCTCATGTGAGGCTTTTGAGGCTAGTGCCCATAGGCAGCAGTTGTCTTTTCCATAAAGGGGGAGAACTGAGGGATAGCAGTATTTTAAAGGGAATACATCTGTGATCCAAAATAAGGATTAATTAATTACTTAATGATGAAATAGAGCTTGTCCTGTTATTTTTTTTTTTCTATGTAAAGTTTTCAAGCTAGTTGATTTATAGCCAGATATAAGTCTAAAATATTCAATTGGTGTTTTTCTTTGTCCTTCTTTGGATGATCGGTAGCATTCATTTATGGATACATCAATGATTTTCACATGTAGAGAGTGAGGCCGTTATGTAGAGTTCCTTCGAATGGAGTTACAGATAATTTATGAACCGTTTCTAAATGTGGGTCTTTTTGACGGGAACATATGATTTTCAGAGCATTAATTCGATTTTTGAATTGTTTGGTAGTGTTTTATTATATTGTAAGTTAATCGCATTTCCGATAACCACTGAAAGTTACACTAAGGATTCTTAGCTTTTTTTTGAGCTGCTACCAACTTATTTAAGCCCAATGACATCTAGTCTGTGTTTTCATTGGGCAAGCCCCATTACGAGTGTGTCTATATAGGCATTGTATAAGTCTACTGACAAGGGAGACGCTTGAGGTCTTCTATTTTCCAGTTTCTACATATTAGAGGAAAAGCCGTCTTCTTTTACATAGAATGGTCATCTGGATAAAAAGAATATAATAACCTTTCATAATTACACTGGGACTCCCCATTTGTGTAATTGATCTGTAATAAAAAGGGCTCCTTGAGGTCAGGTGGCATGATTAAGCTATGTTAACAAGCTGAGAGGTTATCTTCTCATTTATGTTCCATTAGATAAATAAGTGATTAATCACCTCTATTCAGTCTTAAAGCACGCGGTTCATTGTTTATTCGTTCCTCCATCAATTTTTTTCTAAAATGTTGGAGAGATTTTGTAGAAGAAATATCGGAACCCATCAACTTGATGAGAGTTTCGAGAGCTCTTGGGAATCTGCTCGAGTGAGGCTTTCGAATTATGACGAAAGATATTTGTTTGATGGATATTGTTATATTCACAATGAGGAAATTTTCAAGACTATCAGCAGCTGGTTTCAGAACACTGTAAGTGATTTTATCACCTTCTGCTGTAGTTTCCTTTAGCACCTGTAGAATCATATCAAGCTCAATTCTAAAACTATGACTGTCCACTAGATTTTCTTGGCCACCTATAAGCTAATTATTTAGTTACAACATTGTCTGAACAGGTGTTATTTTCACTGTTCTTTCCTCTTGTTTTTCAGCATGGGCTATCATTTCTCAATGGCTCCCTAGGCATACAGAAAAATATAAGAAAAGTCTTGGGATAATATTAACTGGAGAGGGGATGTGAGCTATTAATTCAAATTGAGTTTTTGTTTTTTTTTTTGTGAACAGGGGTTGTAGCGTGCGAGTTTTTAGTCCAATTTAACATTTCTAAGTAATTTCAGATTCGCTGCTAATTATGTTTTTTGTGTCATTATTTTCAGTTTGGCTGAAAAAAAGGTGGTTAAAGATGTCTCAACTGTGCGGAAGTGTTTTCGAAACTTTGGGTTCGTGATAGGACATGTTGCGTGGTTTGGGGTAAATGACTTGTGTGTCAATGTCATTGACTTTGACGCACTTGCGGTAATTGTTTATTTTTTTTTTTTCGGTTTTTCATATGTTAAATGGTTAGAGTAGATGTCAACAGTGAAAGTGTATTGGCTTCGTTCATAGATACAATAATTTTATATCTTCTTAATTAATATTACTTGTGCTGCATTGTGGATGAAAAAATAAGTTGTCCATGCTTGTGTACTTGCGGTAATTGTCTTATTGTTTTCTTATAAGTGGTTAGATATTTTTAGGTCCTTTTTCTACATTGGAAATGACATTTAAATGAACGAATGGTAAAAAATATTTTAAAATCACAACGTGCATCACTTGTATAAACTGCTTCTTAAATTAAATTTGGTGTGAGTTTGTTAAAATAAGGGATTTTATTTGTGAAATTTGTGGAAAGAATTTTCTTTAAATATAAATATACGAAGACATGTTTTAAATGTGCATTATAATAAGCAACAATGTCATATTTGCTTAAAAACTTTAAGCAGAAGTGATGAACTTTTAAACCACATGATTAAGTTTCATGATGCGCGCTCAGATATATCTCAGTCTGTGTGTGAAAAACATTCGGATGACATTCAAACTACTTTGACATTCATATTCGAAAAAATTTGAATAAGGAAAATAGTTCCAGGTCTTGTGAAACATATGCAGATTTAAAAGTAATAAAAATCTCTTTCGATACTCGGATGCAGACAATTATATTTGTGAATAAGAATGAGGAACTCATTGATCCTCATATATCTGTGCCCAGTCTGAAAATGTGATTTGTGAAAATTTAGAAATTTTCTTAGATACTTATTTTAATTTTATATTCAACATGGAACTTTTCGTAGAGAATATGAAAATAAATAAATATGAAGAAGGAGAAGAAGAAGATTATGTAATATCTGTTAAATCCTTTCAGTGTAAAATGTGTCTCGTCCAGAGTGCGGATAAGCTAGATATAAATCGATTATATAAGGAAATGTATTTGAAAATTAACACCAACACGGAAGAGTTCTATGAACGTGATAGTGGGCGGTCATTAAGAAGCATACATATCGAAAAAAATGTAAATGAGTACAGACCAATAAAAGGTTCACAATACATACAACTTCCGAAACTTTTGATAGATAAAAAAGCATGCATCAATGAAAAAACTTATGATGAATCAAATGGCCTGTAATATCTGCAGTAGGTTCAATTCCTGGCTGGGTCACCAACAATTTTTCAAATCGCCATCACCCTTTCGGCGGGCAATGCAAACTCCCGAAAGTAAAATTGCCTACGAAAAAGCTTCTAAGGAGTTCCGTTCGGACTCGGCGATAAACCGTAGGCCCCGCTCAGATGTGACAGAAATAACAACATAAGCAACACAAATGAGTGTTAAGAAGCTAGGCCATGGCCCATACCGAGCTGCCAGCACCACAAGTTTTTTTTTTTTTGTGGTAATAAACAATAATGTAATATTTTCTTAAAAACTTTAAGCACATGATTTAAGTACCACATGATTAAGATTCATGGTGTTTATTACCATGCATATTTAAAACATGTTTTCGTAAATTTATATTTAAAGAAAAGACTTTTCCAAAAATTTCACAAATAAAAACCTTCATTTTAACAAACTCACACACAATTTAAGTTAATAAGCAGTCTACACCAGTGATGCACGTTTTCATTTGAAAATGCTTTTTACCATTCGTTCATTTAAATGTCATTTCCAGTGTAGAAATAGAACCTAAAAATATCTAACCACTTATGAAAAAACAAAAAAACAATTACCACAAGTACACAAGCATGAAAAATTTATTTTTTCATCCACAATGCAGCACAAGTAATATTAATTAAGAAGATATAAAATTATTGTATCTATGAACGAAACTGATACACTTGCACTGTTGACAAATTATGCATTTAAATGCCACAGCCTTCTTTCTTGATGTCCATCGAGTAATCATAATATATTGCTATATATATGTATATTGCTACTTGCTTCATGCACTGCACGCTGCGTAAATCGAAAATTTACTGATGAAGACTCACTTGAAAATGCATTACCAAAAAAAATCACTTGAAAACTATTCCCCCGTCTATGACAATGTGCGTCAAAGTCAATGACATTCACACACAAATCATTCGCCCAAAACCAACATGCTCCCTGCTCGCTATGAAGCAGGATTGGTAAATCATATCTACTGGTTGGATATTTTAAGTTTTTTTTTTCTACATTGGAAAATGTTATTGAAATGAATGGCAATTATTTGATAATTATTTAGTAAGTTGTAGATTCCCAAAACTATAAAAATATTCCTTGTAGTTTTTGTTTTTCCTATATGCTACCCAGTGTGCTCCACGTTCTGAGGAATCATCCCGATTAGCGATACCACATTCCTGTTGTAGACTTTTTTGAAGATTATCTGGCATAAAGACTCCTCTAAATGAAAAATTGGGTTTGTGTTTCTTCAAATTGACATCCGTGAGTGCTCGCCTTGGTAGTGTTTTGCGAACTGTTAGCAAGACCATATCATTTTTCATGTTGTTTAAGGAATATACATTTTTCTATTGCAATGGCTTCCATAGTTTGAATATGATATTTAGTTTCCTCTAACTGTTTTTGAAAAGCTTTTCCTTAATTAATTGGTGCTGCGATAGAGCTTCCACAAGCCGCCTGGTCCCAAGAGCTCCAAGGGCTGTAGAGCTCCAAGGGCTGTAATTATTGGAATAAGGCGAAGAACACCACCAGCCTTGAGTATCGGTATGATACTTGGGATCTGTACAAATGACTTTTTTCGTCCAAATTTATTATTTACTGTTTCGCGTGATTTGTATTGCATTTTTAATATTTTCGGGATTCCTTTCCTGGAGCGCTTTTTTCGTATTCTTTACAGCCTGATTGAACAGGTTACTTTTCTTCCCCGCTTTCATAGCGACAAGCAGTGCTGCTACCCATACTCAATTTTACTTAAATCTTCATAGTGTTTGTTACTATGCGTTTCTGCGTTCAGAAAAGTCACTATCCTTGAATTTAAATCGGGACCATATCTCTTCAGCTAAATTTTGATCAGATATTTGTCTTTTGCTTATATCATTTGCTCGAGAATAGGCAATATCGTGTCAAAGCAGCATCCAATGGATTGATTCCTTCATCACTCCTCTCTAAACGTTTCTTAAACTTAGTGCAAGGTCCAGGGAATCTATTCAATTATTTATGAGACCTCTTCCAACTGTGTTTCAATTGTGACTATCCTGGTTTTTAAGATATCAGTATTTTTAATTATTACTATTGAATGTACAGTCTTTAACAGAAATAGGCTTAAAACAGTAAATAATTTTACATTTAATAATAGAATAGTTAAGATGCGTTTCTTTAAGCAAAATAAAGAAATATGTGTTCAAAACATAGATTTTTCAAAAAATAATTCATCGAAGCTAAGACAGTTCACTTTTACCAAATTAATAGATGTTGGCCCACCAAATCTCGAAAAGCAAATGAAATGATTAGTTTGATAGAGGGTCCGAATGAAATTAAATTTAAGAACATATATTTATATACCTGATGAAGCAAAAAATGATACCGGGACATTATAAGATCTTACTTTTGTATGGGTCGACATAAAAAAATCGATGGTTTTTATTTATATCAAACATATAATTGAATTCCTAAACATTTGATATGGGATATTACATATATGATTGTTATGTTTAAGCAAGATGAAATGAATGTGAAGACTATTTATAAGGATTATGTGGTACAGACATGACTTTTGAAAAATTTGGCAATCTTTGTGACAAATGCTGGAAGGACAGTAATGCGTTTGTTGTTATTTGCAAAGAATTTACTACTGATAAGGGTCAATACAGAAAGTGATTTGATGATTTCATTCAGCTATAAAAAATCAGTTTTACTAGTTTTGTATTAAGTAAAGCGTTGATATAACTAGTCTCATCTGATAAGAGCTGATATGATCTGATAAAAACTAATCTAATAAAAGCTGACCTGAGTTGATAAAGGTTTGATGCTGTGATGAGTGCAAAATAAGCCTGATGTAAGGGGGGTAATGATCTTGATATGCTTTATGAGCCTGATGAGCGTGATAAGCGATGCGCTTCTTGGGCTTGATGAGCCAGTTGAGCATAATAAACCTTGAAACGTTGGTCTTCCAATGAGGCTGATGAACTTGATCAATATGGTGAGCTCGATGAGCCAAATATAGAAAGTAAGCCTGCTCAGTATGTAATATAACTAAGGAGCCTGATAAATAAAGTGAACCTGGTGGACCTAGAAAGTTCTAGTGGAGTCGTTGTGAGTTTGTTGGGCTTTATCACCACTTCCAAGACTTTTCGAGAATGTAAGGCTGGGTTCACTAAGCTTTCTCTGGGTCCCTGGCAATCAATTTGTAAGGCAAGTAAAATTCCACAGCACTCAGACCTGGGTATGAACACCCTGCGAGCTCAGTAAAGGCATACATTTACAGTTGGGTTGCATGTGAGCATAAGTACAGTGGGAACGGTTCTCTTAAATGACGGTAGACCTGCTATCACTAGCATAAGTTGCATTGCATCAGCGATGCCGGTATGATAGTACAACAGGCTGCAGTTGTTTGACGCTGATATTGTGATTGGTACTGTGAGCACATTACCACTGATGCACCTAGTTATGTCACCTACAAAAGTGCTCACGGGAAACCCAACTTAAAATGGAAACGCATATAAAATGCGACCTCAGTCGCAAGGCAGGTTCAAATTCTAAAAAGTTATTTTTTGACTATCGTTTTTTAAATTTATTATAACCTGTGACCTAGGTAAGATTGAGTAAATTAGATCTTCCGAAGCCCCTTAAACAAATGTGTAACAGTACTAGAAGCGCAGGTTCAGCAGACTGAAGATGTTTTTGAATGTATAGCATCAAATGCAACTAGAGTAGGCATGTACCGTATGCCTACCGAATTCATATCTTACATTCTATTTGCCCTTGGTCGGTAAAGATTCCAGTTTTCTCAAAATAAATCTTAATATCTCAACTTCTTCTTCTTCTGGCTGCTGCGTTATGCCTTGAAACAGAATTTAATCATATTAGGCTTCTGAACTGCTTTCTTCATAGTTGACCATAGATCATAGTTTCAACTCCTCCTGAAAGTCTTAACAGCTTTATTTTTTCTCCCAATGTCCCTGTTTTTGAAAGAGTTCAGGGCTTCTCTTAAGCTTCTCACCTAGGCAACGCATCCGGGATAAGGTTTCTTTATTTTAAGATCACCCTTAGTCGTTAATCGGATTTTGCTTTTTCAGGGTAAGTTTGATTTCTTTGGCTGCAACAGAAATTTTCTCACGAGCCCTGTATTAATTTAAGAATCGACTGTAGTGTAAGCCTTTTTCTTTGTTTGGAATTAAAAGTCTTAAATCATCGAAATCGAACTGTTTTTTAACCCAAAGATATACACACCAATTGCATGTATTTGACATACCACCATGATCACCAGATGCAGAAATTATAAACACTCCACCACCCCGATTATACTCGTAGCAGAAAAATCTCTTTCAAATCTCAAAAGCAAAAAAAGCTGGCGCTCTATCTATGGTATACTCTGCGTTATTAGTAATCTTTCATAGACAATAAAAAATAATATTGTCGATTGTTTTATGCATATATTTTGTTTTTACTTTATTGAGTCATGTTGATGATTTGATTGGATTTTATTGTTTCTTTTCTAGAACTTTCATCATGTTCCTCATGTGAACCCTTCAAAACCGCAAAAAATGCAAAAACAAACAGCAGAAAGAAATGCGAAAAAAAAATACATACCACAATGTGTGTCAAAGTTCGCACACAAGTAATTCACCGCAAGCCACATGTTTTTTCACGTTCCTCTTATCCACGGTACAAAACAACAAAAACCGCAAAAGAAATCAAAAAAAAACACAAAAACAAAATGCAAAATAAACACATATGGATCCCTGTTCCCTGTGAGGCAGAACCGACAAATAACATCAACTAATGAGGTTGATCATGATGTTATTCTGGGTTGTGTAAATTTTCGTCCAAAATATATCCAATTTGAAAGTATGATGGTATATTGAAAATATTGATGTCATCAATTTCCATCTGAAGAAACTCGTCATAGGGCAGATTCTGGACATTGCCCAATCACTTACATTGTGAGCATTTAAATATGTTAAGTATTCAGATAGACAGTCACTTTTAAAGTCTCTCATATATTTATTGTTCGCCTTGGTATGTCTACAAAAACACCGCACATGACCTCCTCTGGTATTCCCCTGAATGAAAGCGAAAGTAATTAATTCAAGCTTTACTTCTGTTACCTTCAACGTAACATCCGAAGATAAGCCTGGTGATGTATAATACTGGCATGGATCCAATCCATAAATACTTTAACAGACTTTTCTAAAATTCTCCAATATATCGGCAAGTAATGAAACATCAGTTTTTAGATATTTATAACTTCAAAAAATCGTTGCAACAAAAACACGCCTGGGCTGGATGGTGTTCTGCCCATGCGATGCAGGATCAAACCTTAGTGTGGATTACCAACTTTATATTTGTGAATGTTGGAATGACAATGACAATCTTCTCAGTAATTCTCGAATTTCAAATTTTTAGTACGTATTAGTACCAGATTTGTACAAGAGCAAAGTGGCCTAGTAGAAGTAGTGCTGGATTGTAGTCGTTCATAGACCTCCGTGAGGAATAAACGTATTTCGGCTTTCAAAGTGAAATAAAATATATCAGCTTTCGTAAAACGAACATTAAGAACTCTTTTTGCAAGTGTATCGGTAGCCCAGTGGTAGTGGCATTAGCCGTCAGTCGTTCATAGAACTCCGTGAGGAATAAACGTGTTTCGGCTTTCAAAGTGAAATAAAATAGTATCAGCTTTCGTAAAACGAACATTAAGAACTCTTTTTGCAAGTGTATCGGTAGCCCGGTGGTAGTGGCATTAGCCGATAAAGCGGGAGTCGTGAGTTCTATTCCGGAAAAAGTTAGTGACTTTTTTTATTTCTAAAAATAAAAATTACATTAAACACGAGAGTGAATTGATCTCAGACGATGAGTGAGACGGAGCGGTCCGCTATGGCAATAGCGGGACCAGCGGATGACGTGATGTCGTCTGATGACCAGTCAGCAATTTCGGCCCGTAATCCGAAAATAATTACCAAAAGCAGGAGGAAGCTAAGGCCAACTCCTAACCTTGTAAAGCGCCCTTCCCTTTCTACGTCTGCTGAAAAGCTGCCCGGCAGACCAGGGGAAGAGGTGCCAACAACATCGGCAAGGGCAGCTATTCAATATGTATCCGACGGTGGAGAAGGCCACTATATGGGAGGCGACAATTTATTCGCTTCGCTTGCGGCCTCTGAGTCTGATGACGAAGAGGACGAAGTGAGTGCACTCAACAACAGCATTAAAGAGCTGCAGCGGAGAGTTCTTGCCATTAAAGCAAAACAAATGGCAAGAAGGGAAAGAGAAAGTCAGCCTGCTCAACAGCAGCAGCAAGAAGTCGAACAGATAAAACAACGGGAACAACAAAAAAATCAAAACAAAACACACCAGGCCAATCCAGAGACAACAAAACACATAAAAGCAAACAAAAAGCAACAACAACATCATCAGCAGCAGAAACCACAACACAGCAGCAGAAACAACAGCAAAAACAAAGGGTTCCTCCTATAAATACATTTAGGATGGAACTCAAGGACACAATAGAACTGTGTAAGTCGGCCATGGGCTCAAATTTTTTCATTAAGAGGCTTAGTTTAGATAGGCATGCGATCCACTGTAATACAGTGGAGCGCTACCACAAAATAAAGAATTTGTTAAGGGATTCGACGACGGAGTTAATCTCCTTCACCCCGAAGGGGGAAAAGCTGCAAACTATGCTGCTGAGGGGGTTAGAACCGTCTACTGGTCCGGAGGAGCTCCTCGCACTGCTCAAAGAGAAAGAGTGCGACGGTCTTAAATTCGTGGGGGTTAAGCCATTTGTAACAGCCAGAGCCAAAAGGGAGAAACGGAAGCTACCGTTCTTCCTGGTGCAGCTCAGTCCTGAAAGCCGTCTGGATAGTCTAAGGAGTATCAATGTCCTAGACTACCAGGTGGTTAACTGGGAAAAAGTAAAAAGGCACGAAAACATTTTGCAATGTGTTCGTTGCCAAAGGTTCGGGCACGCCGCGTCGAACTGCGAAATGCAGCCTCGATGCGTTAAGTGCGGTAAGAACCACAAGTCGGAAGAATGCGCTCTAGGTAGGGATGGAGCGTCAGAAAAAAGCCAACTCTCTTGTGTTTTATGTAAGAAGACGGGACACATCGCAAACTATCGGGGTTGTCCTAAGTTCCAATACATAAAAAGAGTAAATCTGGCTCGACAGCAAAAGGTGGAAGTTAAGCGTCCACCTGTTCTACCACAAACACCAGCCGTTACTCCCCAGGTTACCTACGCCCAAATGGCGGCAGGTAGGGGAAATACGGCACAGCAAGCGAAGGTTGCTTCTCAGGCCCCAGCGCCTAGAGCACCGGAACCGGCAAATGACATGCTAGCTATCTTGCTCTCTATCCAGGGGCAGATGGCTCAGCTGCAACGTAAAATTACCGAGCAAGCTACGCGGGTATATCAAATATACGCGCTGCTGCCGAGCCTAACGCACCTGCAGTCGTAATGGGTACGTACATGGCGGAGCAAACCCTGAAGGTCCTTGCAGTGAATGTTAATTCACTGATTAGGATTGAGCGAAGAGCCACACTTTTTAAGTTGCTTAAAGACCAAGCTAAGAAACTAAGCTAACCAAAAGACACAAAGTGAAGCACACAAGGTATAAAATCATGCGAAGAAATCGACCCAACTCCATACAAGGAGGAGGCGTTGCAATCTTCGTAAGAAAAGGTATACGTTTTAAAAGAATATACAGTCGTGAAGTACGCAGGTTTCAGGTGCTAGAAGCATGCATCATGTATATCCCTCTCCGTAGTGGAAAGCGGTTATACATGGTGTCAGCTTATGCATCTAAGGCTACTCAATCCACCCTATTCATCTCAGAGCTCGAGCCACTTTTTCGATTTCTGAGACTGGAATTGGAGGAAAACTATTTTATTATCGGCGGAGATTTCAACGCCAAACATAACGATTGGGGAAATAATACACCAAACACTAGAGGGAACCTGCTATTCAATTGGTGGGGTCAGCACAGTGTGATGTACCGACTCGGCCTTAAGGCGACGGATAGTCCATGGCTCCAATTTGGATCTCCTGCTGTTTGACACACGAATACAACTGACAGGTACGAACCAACAAACTGTAAACTGTCTTCGCGCCTTTGTGTATGACAGTGACCATTGCGGTCTTAGTACCGAAATAACCGTTCCGAACGAAAATGCGGAATTGGATGAGTATGTTCAAAGGCATTCCTACAACTATAGTAGAGTGCGTTGGACACACTTCTCCAGGACATTGACTAGAGCACTCTCCTCGAATTCGCTCTACCCACCGTCCAACAGAAATCTGTCAAACGAGGAGACTGAGAGGTATCTAAAACTAATGGACGAGGTAACTAAACGGACTATGGACAAAACGATACCTCGGTATCAATACACTGACAACGAAGACTTGTTCCGCAATTCAACTATAGATGCACTGCATCGAAATAATAGTAGACTACTGTCCAGACTGAAGACCTTGTAGAGACAGTTTACTGACAGACATAGCCCGGAGATCATGATATTAAAGTCATCGATCAAAAACCTCCAAACATTTATAAAAGAAAATTACAGGTCTTCTGTAAATTTGAATTGGAACAATAAAATTCGGGCTGTAAACACCAGCAACCTGAATATGTTCCCGCAAATAAATAAAATATTTCGGAGGAAAGATCAAAACGACCTTTCATGTCTAAAAATCGCCCGAACGACTGACAACGAACGCATACTTTCAGCAGCAGGCATAGATCCAAATGAGGCTATTGATGCTGACAACTTCTTTGTGATCGAAGATCCACAGGAGAAGGTTAAGGCTATAGGAGCGACTTTCCAGGAAGTGTACAAAACAAATGACACCATTTGCCCGAACCACGACTTGCAAAATCGAGTACTTGTGCACAATTTTTACCTTCGAAATGAAATAGTGAACTGGCGAATTGAGAACTCGGGTTACACCCAGTTCAGTGACGAGAATATGGCAAATATTGTCATCGCCAATGAAAGGGAACAAACCAGTTCATCTCGAAGGAACAGCTCCAAACGATCATCGACGCAAGCAGAAGTAAGAAATAAGTTGGAACCGATGGAATACCGAACATTGTGCTTCGACATCTCCCACTAGAAGCGGTGGACATTTATACCACCCTGTTTAACAATGCAATGAATAATGCACATTATCCAGCGCATTGGAAAACTGCGGTAGTACATCCCATCCCCAAAAGGGATCAAGACACCTCCAATCCGGCGAATCTCCGGTCGATCAGTCTCCTTCCAAATATCAGTAAGGTTTTCGAAAAAGTTATCAATAGAGTCCTGACAAAGTGGGTTGAGGACAGAAATATAGTTCCGGATAATCAATTCGGTTTCAAGGCGTGGCATGATGTTATTCATGCCGTGTCTAAACTGGTTTCTGATGTCCAATGGAACAAAGCCAAGAAACAGTGCACGGGTGCCTGCCTGATTGACTTGGAGAAGGCTTTCGATACCGTATGGTTAGAGGGACTCTTCTACAAGTTGGACAGACTGGGCATTAGTAAACCACTGCTGTATATTCTTTTCAATATGCTCACAGATAGACAGTTCATCGTGAAAAATGGCGATGTGACTTCTACTGGTACATTCAACATTAAAAACGGTCTGCAACAAGGTGCGGTCAATTCGCCAATCCTTTTCAACATTTACACAAGCGATCTGATAGGTTCACTTCACCATAGCGTACGCAGACGACTTAATCGCGTACAGATCAGGTCCAAAGATTGAGGTTATAAACATTTTTTTGCAACGTGACTTCGATAAAATTAAACAATATTGCGACGACTGGAAGTTGAAGATCAACTTTCAGAAGTCGGAAACCATTCTGTTTAGGACGCCTTTGTCTGGGGCCTCTGCGGATACCAGAAAGAATTGGCCAAAGTTTCAGATCGTGGGACAACACGGGCAGCCACTTGTTTGTCGAAATGTAGTCAGATACCTTGGGATCTGGCTAGATCAATATCTGTATTGTAACAAACATATAGATGTTGCTCTGGCCAGAGCCAGAGGTGCTTTTGCCCTTACAAGAAGACTGTTTTATAGCAGACAACTCGATGCGAGGGTAAAGGTGATCTGCTACATGGCCCTTATTCGGCCTATGCTTACATTTGGTTGTCCCGTGTGGTTCAACGTGAGAGCAAGTCTTTTGGAAAAGATTCGGGTGTTTGAGAGGGCTTGCCTTAGGGCTTGTCTTCGCTTGTACAGAACACCAGAGTCTGAGTACATAACATTCTATCCTAATGAAGTCTTGTACTCGTACAATAGGGCGAACCTAATACGAGTGGACAATTTTGTTATTAAGTTGATTCGAAGGCACATTGCAAGAGCAATGACCTCGTCGAACAACCTGATCTCTGGGGCTTACTACCCCAATTATATGTATCACGAGAGAGTTCGCTTTGACGGCCTTATTCCTCCAGAAGCGTTCCTCTACCTCGACAAACAAGGTCTGATCCAGGATAGATTAGCGGTGCCGTTAATCTTCCATGTCGCTCGAACAGCTGCGGACAGGCGACTCAACTACGACAGAGACGTCGCATACGGCAGTGCGGAGCGTTTCCGGTTTAGTAGGGCGGTAGGGAGTCGCGACATGAGGGATGTTGCTCGGCAGCACCAACAATTTTGGTGGCTTGCAGAAGAAGGGGAAGCTCCATCATCGAACTCCTCCAGTGCAGGGTAGCTCCATTAGGGAGCAGAGTTGGTCAGCCTAATCTTTTTTTAGCCGTGGCCGGCTTACATAGGTGTAGGTAGGGTTAAGGTACGAGTAGATTTAATAGTAAAAATTATAAAAAACAAAAAAAAAAAAAAAAAAAAATTTATAAAAACTAAAAAAAAAAAAAAACACCATAAAAACTAAAAAAAAAAAAAATAAAAACGGAGATGGGTAACCTTTTCTAAAAAAAAAGTGGTAATCCAAGCCACACCAAAAAAAGAAAGAATACTTAAACTATACAATAAGTTAGCTTTAGTAGGTTAAGTAGGCTTAGGATTTATTTTAAGTAGTCTTTATAAATAAATAAACAATATACATTTATGTATACATATATCTATATAAGTGAGTAAATAAATAAATAAAAATAGACTAATAAATTAATGCATAAATAAATAAATAAATTGTAATAAATCAATAAATTAATGTATAAATAAATAAATAAATATATACATATTAAATAAATAAATAGATATAAATAAATATCGAAAAAGCTCGACTGGCTCTTGAATACGAGCGTCTTAAAAAGATCGCAAAGAAAGTCCTGGCTCGAACTCGAGCGGCAGAAGCGGAAAACCTGTACCAGGAGTTGGAACAAATATCCTCACGATCGGCGGATAGAAGACAAGCTATCCAAGAAGTTCAAACGTCGTACAGTACTAAAATGCCAAATATTTTTAAGCTCCCTGCACAAAGGAGAAAAAATTCAATGGAAATAACCTCGCCGAAATACATCAAAAACGCAGACGGTCGCTTATTAACAAATGAAAAGGAAATTTGTGACCGGTGGCTTGAATACTGTAAGGAGTTGCTTAACAAACAGTTTCCACGTGATATCGTGCCGACAGCTGGTCTATTCGAGGAGGAAGTTTCGGACTTTTCAATCGAAGAAATAAGTATAGCAATTGGAAAAATGAAGCGGGGGAAAGCGGCGGGACCAGACAGCATTCCATCAGGGTTTTGGTCAGGGTATCGAAACTTTAAATAAATTAAAATGTGGACAACCTATGCCGAATCAATGGAGAAGTAGCTTCTTGGTTCCATTATACAAAGGAAAAGGCGACACTCGAGAATGCAACAACTACCGTTCAATCAAGCTTATGTCACACACAATGAAAATCGTCGAAAGAGTCTTAAACGAACGTCTTCGGCAAATACTAAAGCTCGATAATAGCCAGTGTGGATTTGTTGAAGGAAGATCGACGGTGGACGCTATCCAAAGCCTACGAATAATAATGGAAAAGCACCGAGATTCGTCTAAGGACTTACACATGGTATTTATCGACCTCGAGAAAGCATTCGATCGAGTGCCTAGGGATCTCATATGGGCCGCGCTGCGATCTCAAAACGTACCGGAAACGTATGTTAGAATAATACAAGACATGTACGGAAACGTGAAAACTGCGGTTAAAAGCTCTGCTGGACTAACGAGAGAATTTCCAGTTAATGTCGAAGTGCATCAAGGAAGCGTACTTAGCCCTTTCCTCTTTAACGTAGTATTCGACTATCTTTTAAAAGACTGCATGCGCGAAGCAAATGTAACGCCAATTCTCTTTGCTGACGACGCAGTTATACTTAGCGATAACGTCGAAGATTTACAGAACGCCTTAGATTCATGGAGAAATTCGCTAGAGAGAAACGGGTTTAAAATAAGTCGTTCAAAGACGGAGCATTTGACGTGCCCATTTGCGCATCCGTTGCGACCTGTTCCGGATATAACGTTAGACGGAATAGTTCTTCCGAAAAGCACTATCTTTAAGTACTAAGGATCATTCGTTAACATGGAAGCGAAATGTGACGACGACGTAAACCACAGAGTGAGTGTGGGATGGATGAAATGGCGGGAAAATTCGGGAATCTTTTGCGACCGTAAATTTCCTCTTAAATTAAAGGGGAAACTCTACACCACGGTTGTTAGACCAGCTCTTATATACGGTTCACAGTGTTGGACAATGTACGAAGCGTTTAAAAACAAAATGACGGCAGCGGAAATAAAAATGTTAAGGATGTCGAGTGGAGTCACTAAACGCGATTACATTAGATCTACGCGTATAAGAGGAAGTCTACATATAAAGAATTCGGTAACCGAACAGCTTGAGGCGAATAGAATAAGTTGGTATTGCCACGTTCAAAGAAGATCTGCGGAAAATCCGGTTAAAAAGGCACTATCAACTACGGTCACTCCAACTGTAAGAAAACGAGGTCGGAAAAAGAATTCCTGGATTTCTCAGATGGCAAATGCGCAACAACGTCTGTGGTTAATCACTGAAGCGATCCAGGACCGAGCATTATGTAGACGCGTTCTGCGGTCTGCGACATTAGCCAACCCCATAAGCGGAGCAGCAGCGATGCAGTAAAAATGGGAAACTCGTTACGCATAAATTCGTATAACGAGGAAAGGGTTAATAAAAGGATAAGAAGAAGAAGATAAAAATAAATAAATAAAAAAAATAGTTATTAAATAAATAAATTAATGTATAAATAAATAAATAAATATATATATATTAAATAAATAAATAAGTATAAATAAATTAAATAATTAATAAATAAATAACTTCATTTTTAAAATTTTGTTCTGAGTTGTTTGTAATTTTTTTTTGACACGTTCCACATTTACCCCAGACCTGGCATCCGTACAAAAGAATTGCCTGCAAAACAGTTTTGTAAATTAATAATTTGTTTTCGTTCGAAAGCAATGATCTTCTGCTTATAAATGGGTACAACAATTTAATGGCAATATTTATTTGATAACATATAAAAAAATTAATACTAATAATAAAGATATAAAAGGGAAAAATACAAAGAAAAACGCTTATGTTAAGCTTAAATCTAGTATTGCAATCATCCCGTGAAATTATAGGACTGATCCTTATTTGAATATACAAATTCAGTTCAAAACGTTGGTTGCTTTACATGCTCATTTTCGGAACGAAAACAGTTTTAAAAGAAACTTAGTTTAGGGCGATAGAGTGATTAGAGTACATGTAATAAGTTGACATTGGCTTTTCACGAAGTTTAGTTGTCGAATAGTGCCATGGCAGATTAGGCATCAGTTTTAATAATCTTTGTATCTTCAATTTGTGAGAATTCGCGCAATCGAGCCAGATAGGGTCTCCATATAAGAGAATGGCTTGGAATATAGTTTTATAGATTATTACTTTGTTGTCTTCAATGAGATTTGAGTTCCTACAGGTCAAGGGATAGAGAACTCTTATTAATTTATTTATTTTATCCATGGTGGTTGATATATGTTTTTGAAACGTAAGCTTGTTATGTAGGACTAACCCCAGATATTTGCAACTTTCTGACCAGTCTGTGTGCACGGAACAAAAACTAAGTTTAGTGTTGTTTGGAAGAAAACATGGTTTCCTACGTCGCCGTGAGAACCAAATTGCTTGTGCTTTTTGAGCATTAATATTGATTTTCCATCTGGTTTGTGCTGTGTCAACTTCTTAAACCGAATTAAAAGTTTGGAAGTATATTTTTCTCGAATAGCGTCTTGCCTATTTTTTCTTTAACTAAACTAATCGGTCTATAGCTTTCAGGATTTTCCTTGGGCTTACCAGGCTTCGCAATAGGAATAGCCATTGCCGGCTTTCATGCTACCGAAAAATAACACAGTTTGAGGCATAGATTAAGTATAAATTTTAAATACTTGATGCCAACAGGAGGAATAGCCTTAAGCAACTTCTTGTTGATTTTATTCAGTCCTGCAGATTTTTTGGACTTAGATGTTTTAATCAATTCCTTTACTTTGGTGGCATTCATTAGATAAGTTTTTTCTAAAAAGACTGGTGAATGCAATAATTCAGATTGAGTATTTGCTACATCCGCAACGGTGTTAGTCTCGATAAGATGCCCTGCTGCTGTGTGGTTTTCGGAAAAAGTTGTAGCCATGAAGTCAGTTTCTTCTTCAGGGGTGAGGTAGAGATCGTTTTGTACCTTAAGTGCTGGAATATTTCTATCTCTTTTCTTCAGTATTTTTGACAATTTCCAGATAGGTTTGCTTAATTTTTCAAATGAAGAAAGAAGTGTTTTTCAGCAGAAGTTTTTATATGCTGAGATTTCGTCTCTAATAGCTTTGTTTAGAAACTTCGTCCTTTTTTAAGTGTATTGGATAGGGAAATTTTCCGGAAATCAAGTCTTTAAGCTCTTTACAGGATATTTGGGTATCGCAAGGTCAGCGGAACTGGTGATAGTGGACACGAAGCTGTAGCGCAACATATCCACTTCATTTGTGTTCCGGACAGAGTTTAACTGATGTTCATAAGCGGCGACAACTTCATTGAGCTTCTTGATGTTTTCAATGTTCATTTCATATGAAGTATCACTAACTTTGATACAAACAGTTCCTCGTGGGGAGTATGCAGAGATAATGCGTTTTGTGCATTCATCGTTTTGAATGTTATTTTATTATTTTGACTGAATATGATTATCGCTTTGTTCGAAATAAAACGACTTATAGGAAGCTGTTGAGCACTTACAATGGCGCAGATTCTATCAAAAGTTATTCGCAGACAATCTTCAGTATTATTATAATTTTATTAATTAATAATAATCAATCAACCAATAATAAATTATAAGGTAATTCCTGATCAATATTAAATTACGGCACCAGCTACCAGGGCTTCGGCCTACAATCTTCAGTAAGAAGAGGTGCTTCTACTAAAGCTGCATCCGTCGCGATATTTAAAGTGCGCAGTGTCTGGATATGTTGTTTCAGGAATGACACTGCATTCAAATTTTGCTCTTGTGCTTTTAGTTTTGTTCGCTCATGTTTTAAATGTTTGGTGCTCTCAACTTTCATTTGTAAGTAGCTGATGTTGTTTTGAACGTCATCAATTGCAAGAGCAAGATTTGAATACGCCAAATTCGGTTACGATACCTAAAATTCGTTCGTAGATGGAGATTTCGAATTAATCGATACGGAAGAATAATATGGAGGAAAGATTAGTCTTTTAAGGAGAAATCAAAAGACTAGTATAACTCAATCTGTTTAGAAATCCTGTTGTATAAGCTGGAAAATATTCGGACGTAAAAATTTTTAGTGAAAAAAACCGATTGTTTTCTTACTTACTTTTCCATTACCACTGTTTGTTTACATGGTATGAGTACGTTTGCGTGTTTTGACTGTTGTAAGTCTAAGCGACAACCGAAACCGAAATCTTATTCATTTTTATACTTTAAATTATATTTTCACTCTAAATGATAAATGCATGTAATTTGAAACTTGTGTTTAATTTCCCAAACCGATCAAATGGATTCAATTCGATTGTATATGTATCAGTGATATTTTTAACGGTGGGGGGATGCAATGACTCTTCGTGGATTTCATATGGATTCTCTGTGTCCCAGAAATGGAAGTTTTGTTTACTCAAAAACATGTCTCTACCTGTTTCAAACATAAATGTCAACGCACAATGACATTTAACGCCTTTGGCAAAACTATATAATAATCTTTTTTGATGTTAGTTTGGAACTAAATTTAAATGTGTAAAAATTTATGTTATATTTTTCATATATAATATTTAAGAACAGAGTGATGTCAATTTACTTAAATTATGCGTAAAATGGTAATTGAATTATTTAAAACCGTATAGGCGTTTAAAAAATTCTGTACCTTTATCATGATTTTATTAAAATCCCTTACCTTTAATATACTTTGCAATGCAAATTGTTAAAATGGTTTGTTTCGTGAATAAAACAACTAATTACTACGTTTTCGTTATATTGATATTTTCGTTACAAAAATATATTTGGACTCCCACCTAATTCAGGATTGGCTTGTTTCAAGAGCTTAAGACTATTACGAAGAGATTGCCACGCTCACGCAACGTGCTGTTGCAAATCCCGAGGTTACCAATTTAAGGATAAATTTAAAAGATTTACCAGGATGCTGACCGCAACCACACAGGTGGTGGTTGATGAGCGAAGGAAGGGACTATCAACAAAAAGAACAAGGGGTACAAAAGGGAATCTGAAAACAAACGGGGATTGCATAAGCAGCTGAAATGTAGCTCACACCGGCTGCTCAGCAAGGGGGGTGTTCGAAAATTGTTGAAAACAAAAAGATCGATGTCGTACTCAACAGATAGGCTTCACCCAATTTTTATTGCGAAAATTGGGAAAACAGATGAAGAAACGAAAATGCACAAATTGTTGTGTTGTGTATTTGTTTTAAATAATGGTGGTACAGGGTATTCCGAATGAAAAAAACTATAGGAAAACTCTCTATTTACGTTCCTTTTTTTTCGGTCAACGGAAGGCCCACAATTTCACGAAACCGGTAAGTTTAAACGGATCGCGCACTTTAACAAACTAACCACCTTACTTACGGTAAAACTAAAAAAAACGGGAAAAAAGCTTATGATATTTACTATATATATATACACATGTATTTATTTATTTATCTTTTTTTTTTTTTCATTTATTTTTGTGTATATTTATTTATTTATCTTTTGATTGTTTATCTATTTAGTTACATATTGTATAGGTATTTAAATAAATATCTATTTATTAATTTATTTGACAGTTTATTTATCTGTATGTTTATTTATTTAATTTCTTATTTTATTTTTAATTGTTTATTAATAACTATACATACACATGTATATATATATAGGTATAGCATATTTTCATTTACATACTAGTCATTTTACTTTTTGTACCTAGTATTTGTTTACTTAGAAAATATAAATGATTTTATAATATATATTCCTTTTTTTGTTAAATAGAGTTTATACTTATTCGTCGCTTCCTCAAAAATAATTTGTTATAAAATTTGAAATTTAAACATAATTTCTCAGTAGAAAGACAAACATTTGTAGTCATATCTCTGTACTTTTTTATGGAAATCGTGCGATACCGAGTTGTTATTTTATGAACGAAATAAAGAAAATATTATTAATATGATTGAGGGGAACCGTTAAACTTCTTGCAGACCTATGGGGTGGAAAATCGACCACGGGGAATTGTGAACTTCCCTTCGCAATTGGTTAAAGTTGTATACTTTTTAGGTATAGGGGATCTTCTTTTCTTTGCAAGCAATTAGTATGTATTCTCGGCCTTTGCTGGGTGTATAAATATCTCGGAGTATCAAAGGGGGAACAGTTCGTCTGTTCGCTAGACTCTCCAGCCTGTCCGCCTGGTTCTATCCTCGGGGTATCCAGAGCCGACTCTGGAGCAGTATGCAGAGCTAAGGAACTGAATCTAGTGTATTCAGTGAATCCAGCCTGTACCATGACTTCCAGAGAGTGACGGTGGAAGAAAAGGAGTGACAACACCAGGAAGTAAGGGGAAGAAAGAAGGCCGAAAGTCAGGAAAGAGGAATGGGAACGTAGGATTTTTGGGGGGTGACCTGCCCACAAGAAAACTCCACCATCACTTCCGAGGAAATGTGCCCTCACATTTTTGCTTACAGGTTTACTGCTAGATTCAAAGTGCCCAAAGCTAAAACAAACGAATAAGTAAACAACACATAAGAGAGACTACGGTATAACTAGGGGTAAACATTCATCCTTGCCAACAGCCCTTGGGATAGCTAGGTTACGTCATCGATCTAGTGTCATCCGTATCTCCTTGCGTAACGGTCCCTGATCGTTACACGATTTTGGTCATCTTCGGGCCTTGGGGTCGTCGCGGTATGGCCTTAGATCCTTGACGTGCCATACCCCTCTGTCTCATCCGGAGTACATAGATCCAGGGGGAAACCCTCTTCTTAATAGTAAATGGCCCAACGTATTTTGGTTCCAATTTCGCATAGTTATTAGCCGCGTCAGAAAGCATTAAGTTTCTACGCCATACGACCTCGTTTGGGAGATATTGCTCATCTCTCTGTAGTAGGTTATATCACTTAGAAGCCTTCATGCTCGCCACCGCCAGCTTTTTACAAATATCTTCCTTAAGTTGTCTTAACCAACGCTCTAGCACGAATATTTCCGTTCTCTGCACTATATATAGGTGCTTATTTCTGACCCAAGTTCCCTGTCTCCTAGAATTACATTTCTATCTCGCTGCCCTGATTCTCTATCGCTTTCCCTATCTTTTCTAGCTAAGCCTTTCCTACTTACACTAACCGTTCGTAAATTATTCGCAGGGGTAACTGTACCCGTATATTATCGAACGGCCGCGTGGGTTATTATGTCTCTACCGAAGTTCGCAAAGTACGGAGAGACTCCTAAAATGTCGTGTTGGGCTGTCCGGATACAGCATTCAACTTTGGCTTATTGGGTCCTATCCCAAGGCCGACGGTTTTCCGAAACTTAAGATCAAAATTGGGTTTTAATAATCTGGTAAAGCCTTTCTTCTGGACTAGACTAAGGGCCATAATGGCCAGTAAATTTAACTTGTGACCCATACGCTATGGCAATTGCAGCCAATTCCTTACTGCGGAACTGGGGACCATTGTCACAGATTCTTACAAAGGGTCCTAGCAGTTAAAATATTAACGAAACCCCTATTCGATTTTGGGAGTGGACCAATTAAATCGACACAAATTATTTCCCACGACATAGAAATTCTTTTTCTTTTGAGCATCCAACCAGCTGGTTTACCGGTTCTACACTACTGCTCCGTGGTTGAATAGTTCCTTTCGTTCCTATTCAACGACCAACTCAAATTGCAAGTGACATTTCGTCCTTCGTCGAAAGTCAGGGTAAGCAGTGCTCCGACCACACAGTCCGATGCATCCGTCTGAACTACCAACGGGCACTCAAAATCTGGACAGGTTGGAATAGGGGCGATTACCAGGCACTCCTTTGCTCACTGTTAGCTCCCTTCGCATTCCTCAGACCAGACGAACTTCTTGCTGTTTTTGAAATGTCTGTCAGCGGTATTACCAGAAATGAATAATTCGGTATAAATCTCCTGTGCCAGGAAACCATTCCCACAAAACTTTTAACTTCCCTAACATTCCTTGGCGAAGGAATCCTAATTATGCTTTCTACTTTTTCCGGGTCCATGTGCAACCCGTTCCTATACACTACGTAACCTAAAAATTTGAGTGAGACCTATAGAAGTTACAATTCTCCTTACTGACCTTCAGCTCTGCCGTACTCAATCGTTTGAAAACTTTCTCCAGAATTTTCAGGTGTTGGAAGTTATTCGCGAAGATTACAATGTCAGCTACATGCTGCAGCAGAACACATGCTGTTCCAAATCGGCACCAAGCACTGTGTCGATAAACCTTTGCCATGTTGCTGGGGCTTTATGCAGCCCGAAAGACATCCTCTTGAACTGGAAGTGTCCACGATTAGGTACAGTAAGGGCTGTACGTCAGCGGGACTTTTCCTCAACGGGGATCTGCCAGTATGCGGACTTAATGTCTAACGATGACAGATACTTCGCATTCTGGAGTTTGTCCAAGGTCGCTGAAATGTAATTTCCTGTAGTCTACAAAAAACCTTTATGGTCAAGCTTTTTTCCTTATCATGACGATAGGTGAGGCCCAAGGACTACTGGACCTCTCAACTATGTCATCCCTTAACATCTCTTCTGGTTTCCCATCTATGTGGCTCTAAACTGCAGGGGTTCAGAAGCCGGCCTAATCCTGTATTCTACCAGATGTGTGCATCCAATTCCCTTCGGCATATCCTTGAAAACCCTTTCCAGTTCCTCAGTCAATTGCTGACTTTCTCCGCCGTCCAACTCGGTTCTCCCCTTAAGAGCAGAAATTCAAGACGCTTCCTCTACTCCCCTGATTTCAAATCCAAGACAATGCCCACTCAGACCCAAAAGTCGGCCCCTTATCAGGACGAGGGACAGCGTTGGAACTACCAGGCACTCCAGCACCACAAACTTCTCTTGGACAACAAATGGTGGACGCACGGTCCCTACTACCTCTACTTCGGCTCCATCCGCCAATGAAACCCTTGTAGTCCTAGCTGCTCCTAACTTAAGCCCTAACTGTTTTAAATTTTTCCAATCAACCCAGCCCTACCGATGATGGTACACGAAACTCCTGAATGTAATAATCCTACTAAACTAATGCCGTAAAAACTAACTCGTAAATAAGGGCGACCATCATCTTCCTTATTCTCAAGCGTGAAACCTAAGTTAACCTCCACCCTCGATCCTACAAGTTCCAAGAGGTGGCGTGAGAGAGTAGGAGGTGGCGCAAATGTCTCCACATTCGCTCGGACCATCTGTTATTTCCGTCCCAAAGCGACCTAATATGGGATAGACTTGGAATCTGCCAAACCCAGTTGAGTTTGGTTGAAAGGTGCCAAGTTTCGATGTACTGTTCCCAGCTTCCGTCGCTAAGGGCAGTTCAGACAACCGACCGAATATGTTTTTCATTATGGTTACATAATCTCCAATCGACTCTTCCTCGCACTGGGTGGTACGGCGAATTTCGTAAAATAAAGCATCGTCATAATTTGGATGGCGGAACTTCAACTACAACTCTGTAACTAAGCCCTGAGTTATTGTCCTCTTCTTCTACAGGTCCGTCGACTTCATCGTCGTTTTCGTCTTCTTTGTCTTCTAGGCAGCCTATCAGAAGCATCAGATCCGTCTCGAGACTCTTTTTCTCATATACTTCTTCGTCGGTAGTGGATTGAGATCGTTCAACCGGTGAAGTGCCCTATTCAATCATCGTAAGTACCGCACAGTACTCCAAAGACTTTCACAATTTCACAATTTCTAGGATCTACCGAGTAGATGTGATTCGCGAATCCTGGAACACATGTCGCCCGATTTGGGGTTAATTACTTGTGTGTCAAAGTCATTGACATATAATATATACGTTAATGATTCACAAGTTATAACAACTTGATGGACATAAAGAAAGAAGGCTGTGCCACTTAAACTTATTAATTGTCAACAGTGGAGGCTTAAATTTGAAATGGTTTCGTTCATACTCGTAGAAATTTTAATTACTAGGTCATGCTGGTTTCTAATGGTTAATAGGTGACGGCAGACTTGAAGGCACTTTATCTCTTAGGAACTGCACGCATCTTTTTCGAAAATCTTGCACAATGAGATAATTTAGCTCGATTAAATTCAGCCTTGAGATTGCGATTCGATACTGAGTATGGACCTAAAACGTGGATGAGAGCAGAAGTTCAAGGAATTCGTAAGTGACATAAACAACGCCTTGTGAACCTAACATTCCCAGAGTGTTTAGAAAACCCTAAAAACCGCATCGCTCCTATAAACTGGTAGTGCATTTCAATTATGCGTGTATGTTGATATAAGCAAAGAAGAAAAAAAAAGGTGTGAATTCCAGGTACTCGTGAATTTAATCTGTAAAAATCTGCGTGATCTGCGCAAAGCCTTAGGCGATTCAATTATATAAGTTAAAAAAAACTGAAACCAAAATTATCGTTTGTTGACTTCTCTCTCAGTAGCTATGGTGACGTTTCAGCCCTTATAAGTGCTAATACGTCTGTGTGCCCGGTGATTAGTCTGTCTCTGTAGTGCTAGCCTACGAAACTTGTATGTGGAGAGAATGAAATACATTTCTGTGTATTTGTGCAGTGTGGACGAGCGTCAAGTGCTTACAAAGTAGGTAAAATTAAATTTTTAAATCACATTGATTACAACTACAACGCTGTGTCCATACAAAGAATATTTCGGCTTCGCTCAGTCAAACGTATGCAGGGAATGTCGACAATTGCAATGCTATTGCTATTACTCTGGGTCTGTGTGAATATACTAATACTAAGTTGGGTTATGCGTGACGGCAAGAAACTCTTGAAGCACGTGTGCCGAGAGCTCAGATGTTTACACATCAACAACAAAATTAAAGCTTTTGTGGAAAGAATTTTTCTCTAAGTGAAGATATGTTTTAAATGTGCATGACAAGAGTAAAATTGATGAAGGGCTGAATGTGAATAGATGCACTTAACGACTTAAGAATTGATGATGAAACTAGTGTATGATAATTATAATTCAATGAAAAAAGGGAGAAAATAAATTTGTCATTTAAATTGTTAGTATAGCATTGATTATTCAATAACAATAACCGGTCACAGCTATTCTGATCTGAAAAAAAAGCTGAGCTGATCTAATCTAATAAAAACTGATCAAGCAAATAAATTAAAAATGAATGAGAAACTATTCAAGGAAGTTTTAAAGGCTAGATAAATAGTAAAGAAAAAGTCTAAAATTATTAAAATGCAGGAGAAAATGCTGAATGATTGTGCAATACATTTTTAAATAATTAACCGGACCTATTAAGAAATTAGTTGAAAATTCAACACGAAATACCTATGATGATAAAAAAGTCTAACTAATTTTGCAATTCAAACAATGGAAATCGGCCCTTGGAGGAATATCAACTAATGATGATGGATAAAGCAAGGTAGATAATTTCTTCTCACAGGATGATGGAAATGATAGCAATAAATACATGGAACTAACAGATCTAGCGCAAAATAAGGCATTAAATTTGTTATATGGACCGTATAAAACCCATAACTCTAATTGAAAGTTTGATAATAGTGAAATTAAGCTTGGATCAAATGAGATTTTGATTGGAGATAAAAGTTGGTCTCTTACACCTGGATTCTATGAATTAATATTTCACGAGGCACTTAAAAATCATACAGCCAATGACTTGAAAATACACAAGAAAATGTTAATTAAAACAAGGGCACATAAACGTAAATATGATGAAAACGAGAAAATTAAAGAAACTAGAGCATTGAAGTTTTCAAAAAAAAAAACATTCCTTGATTGTAGTACACCAAAACTTTATAAGGTAGTCGATTAATGTAAGTTAATAAGCAAAAATTTAACTATATATATTGGGATGATCCAAACGAGTTAGTTGATAGATTAAGACTTCTTATTTCTTCCCAATCAGCTGGTCATACAAATCATAATAATGAAATTGTTACCATCATCGAAGAACTATGAGAAAGTAATATGATAGTATTAATCAATTATCGTGCTGTTACAAATGAACCAAACGCATACAATTTGTCTTTGTTTTTCACACACTCCTATAAATAAGTTAAAATAATAATCATGTCATGTCATATACTTGTGGTCAGTCTGATGAAAACGAAGAAAATCAAAAAATTCTGTAAAATGTAAAACTCCTGGAAAACGCCCAAATGGAATATGAAAAAGTATTGGGTGCACTTGTATCTGATGCTTTTAAGGAAACAGTAAAAACTTCCTTCACGAAAGAAAAAAGGTTTGCCTCTTAAAATAAAACAAATTAAAGTGTGAAAAACAAAACGGCAACCGCATGGTGCGCATTTTGAAGTAAATATGCACATTCTGTACAGGCATATAAAAACAAAAATAAATAAATCCTTTGTATAGGTATAACAGGTTTTCCCTCCATTACGGTTTAGAAACATGAGTAAAGAAACGCTAGATATTATTAACAAGGATGCTGGTTAATTGAGAAATCTTCACAAGTGTGAATTGAAAAGATTTCTTCTGCTATCAGATAAAAAATGTTAAGAAATAAGAAATAAACAGTGTTAAAACAGATAATATACTTCTTTTTATTTGTTGTTAAATTTGGTTAACAAAATCTTGAATAATATATAGTATTGCTCAAAGAACTTCTAAGAAGAAGTTCATCTTCACGTAAGCAACACCGCCGATGGATTGCGCATTTTGTAACCTCAAGTTTTGTAGTAAGTGAGCTCAAGTCTTCGTAGAAGTAAGATCCAACCCTAATCTACGTATTATAAAATCCAAATCGTAACCCAGCTCACTTAAACCCATTCAGATCACCGGTTTCAGCTAGTTTATAATAATCAAGTAAGTTTTGTCTTTCATTAAGTTCAGACGTGCTTAAATTTCGCTCCGCTTATTTATTTTCATTTATTTTTCCTGCCTAATTTGCAATAATTTCACACAAGCTATTTCTCGGTCATCGCCTTTGTTGTTTATTGAGTAAAAGTGCCTAATAACCCAATTCTCATTCACCGCCCTTTGTATTTTGCTGACTCGATTTGTTTATTGACTAAAAGACCCTAATAATATTAAATTTAACCTAATTCTCATTCACCGCGTCTTACGTAAATTTTCAACTGACCTACCCTTACTTCATCGTCATCATGTCTGAATTCTGTGGAAGTGCAAATTGCGCGTTAACAAATGATCCAAATGCTGTTATGGTGATCTGCAGTGGTCTTTGTTGCAAGTCGTTCCACGCCCTATGTATTGGCTTGAGTAAGAGATCCATCGCGTATTTAAGGGACTTTAAAAACAACTTTTTGTTCTATTGTGATGAGTGCAAGGATATCACTCCGTCCCACATCTTGCTTGCTATTAAGTGTCTCAGTGATTCGGTCAACAATTTTGCGGCGGACAACAACCATGCATTGAAATCGATTCAAAATCAATTCACCAAATATGATGACATTTTAAAAACAGTTGAAGACTTATCAATTTCCCTCGAACAATCTGCAAGCTATAATAAGAGTCAATTTAGAAACTTATCTATGCAGTTGGCTCAAAATAGTGATTTAATTAAACGAAACGATAAACACGAAATAAGTGAAGACTTAAAAAACTGTATATCCCATAGTGTTAAATCTATAATTAAATCGTACATCCCCACAATAACAGACTCTTTAAGTTCTCTACGGTCTTCCCTCGATTTTCATCTCCAAAGTACGTCGCGAAAAAGCGTTCCCTCTCCTCCAAAAAATGATCAGTTGCTCCTAAACATCATATGCCAAATGAGTGATTTAAGCAACGTGATAACCGAATCACGCGCGCTTTTAAACGAAATTGCTGATCACATCCGGATAGCTTCCAGTAAAATCGACGATATACCGGTGCAATCCCAGGCTCTACCGACTGCATCATACAACACCTCGATTCTGACTGAGATGCTTGAATCTGCAATAATGGAACCACCAATAACTCCTGGGTCATCATCTTCTCCACCACAACCCGCTCCGGAAATTGATCCAAATACACCAACTCCTGAACCCACAATCTCACGATTTGGCACCTTGTGGACACTTTCGGAGTGGAACAAGAGAATCAAAAAGTTGAACAATTCCAACAAAGCCGAATCGGTTAACTTTTTAATAAGAGGTACACATCTCGATCGAGCCAGGCTAACTAGTCTCTTCAAATCTAAATTTAAAATTGATGTCATCAACTGCCGTAAGATCTCCACCAACACCCTCAAGGTAAGCATCCCATTAAAATATGAATGGATGTTCATCAACCCTGCTTCCGACGTCATCAATCTGGGTGGAATAACCATGGAAAGATTAAAACCAAATAGAGGAAACAACAAACATCGCAAGGATACTACCTTTAACCCTTTACCGAAGCCCAACTCTCACAAAAAAAATCCAAAGCCTAACAAACAAGCTCCTGATCCAAACTGGAGTTTTAAAGTTGGGACATTCCCTTTCTTCACTCCTTCTTCACTTCATACTGCTAATCACGTTTCCACAAAACGTTCTTCCACACCGTCCAACCCAATTCCCAAACGTGTATCTTTTAATCTTGATCCTCCTCTCAGTCATTTAAAAACCCCAACAACTTCTTCTCATCCCACTCAAACAAAAACGACATACCCTAACTTTATTCGCTCCCATATTTTAAATCCCTCCCCATCCTCTAAGCTTGAGTCCCACCCTGATTCCACACCACCTTCGTTTTTAGACCCCATACTTCCTCCAAAGGCAAAGTTAACCAAGCACCTTATCGATTCAGGGGAAGATGGCCGGTATGTTCTCTCTCGACTACGAGACCGCAGACTATACGATAATGTTCGTTTATATCTCGCATATCTTCATGATAAGCCAGACTCTGTCTGTATAGACGGTATAACGAAAACCAATGCAATGGTTTCCATTCTGCAAGAAGGCCTTCCCACTAATCACAATGAACTGCGGCAACTTTTTATACGTTTTCATGAGCAATTAGATATGACTCCTGATGATGTGGTTAATGATCTCTCCTCTTTTGCGTCTCACGTAAGCTCCAAACGCATACTACACCTCCAGCGAACGCGGTCTAGTTTCAAAAACTACCATCGCTCCTAACCCACTACTCAATTCTTTGCCGAAGCCTCCCAAATATCTGTCCCTGTATTATCAAAATGTAAGAGGATTACGAACTAAGATCTCTGCTATATATCTTAATTCGCAGATTCTGCCCTACGACATTTTTGCACTCACAGAAACCAATCTCACCCCTGATATTAAGGATAATGAATTATTTTCCCAAGACTTTGATTTACACCGTGACGACGATCTAGATAAGGAGGAAAATTTGTATGGCCGTGGGGTACTTCTAGCTATACACTCTCGTCTCGAGTCTAAACCCTTTAAAAAATCGTCCACTGCATTCTTTGAATTTGTTTGCGCTAGAATTCCTATTTGCAAGCGCAACCTATATATTTGCTGCTGCTATATTCGCCCCTCTCAACCAATTCAAGGTTACCAGCTAGCTGTTGATGCAATCGACAGCATTTTTGATGCTGCTGATCCCAGCGACGTAGTTATTTTTTTGGGTGATTTTAATCTACCTAAGCTTGTATGGGCTCAGACTGACCAGTCCTACTTTACTGCAACAAATCCCACCTCTGATAAAGAAAACCTTTTCATCGACTGCCTTACTGACTCTGGTCTGTATCAATTAAGTGGTGTCACCAATAACATTGGCAGACAACTCGACCTAGTCTTCGCCACTGATACAGATAACTGCATCGTTTTAGAAAGCAGACATCTTCTTTCTAAGTTGGATAGTTACCATCCTCCCCTTTCTCTTACATTGGCGTATGACAATGGTCTTAATCGCGCTTTTTATGAGTCTTCTTACAGTTTTAATTTTCATAGGGCTAACTATGCCGAACTGAATAACCTTCTCAGTATGGCCAATTTTGACTTTCTTTACGATAATCCCAACCTCACGGTTAACGATGCTCTCGCATCCTTCTATACTGAAATTTTCAAATGTCTCTCCCAATCCGTACCTTTTTTACCCAAAAAGAATCCCTCATCATCGCCACCCTGGTATAATAAAGAGTTGCGATCTATTCGTAATAAGAGAAATAAGCTCTGGCGTACTTACTTAATATCGCGTTCCGACATCGATTTCTTTTACTACCAGTCTGCCCAAATAAATTTCTCTGTACTTTGTCAAACTCTATATGACAACTATTTGAACCAAATGGACCGCACACTCATTACCGACCCCAAGCGGTTCTTTCAGTTCATCAAAACTAAAAGTAAATCGGATAACTATCCATCATCTCTGAATTTTCTAGATAAGTCATCGGGCGATCCCCAAATTATAGCAAATCTCTTTGCAATTTTTTTTAGCCAAGCGTTCGCCACCCATTCCCAAGAGCCAGACCACTCTTACTTTTCCTACTTAAATTGCTGTCCACAAACAACTTTAGAATCTGTGTCTATAACTTTAGAGCAAGTCAAAGAAAAAATTATAAACCTCAAAGATGATTATTCTGCTGGCCCTGATGATCTTCCCCCTATATTTTTAAAGAAATGTGAAATGCACCTAGCCCAACCTCTTACAGCTCTCTTTCAGCTTTCTATCACCCAGGGATTATTTCCCTCGACCTGGAAAAGGTCATTTATTATTCCCCTACATAAAAAAGGCCGAAAAGATGATATTTCCAACTATCGACCAATTGCTAAGCTGTCCTGCATACCCAAGCTTTTCGAGAGCATTATTTATGACACGATGCTTTTTCATTGTAAACCTATTGTTTCCCAAAACCAGCACGGATTTCTCAAAGGTAGATCTACGACTACCAACTTAACGGAATTCGTATCAAGCACTTTATGTGCACTGGAATCTGGAAATGAAGTTGATGTGATTACCACCGATTTCAGCAAAGCCTTTGATAGGATTTCACATGATATAATCCTTCTGAAATTAAAAGCTCTTGGTTTCCAAATAAACTTTATAACATGGGTTCGATCATATTTAAATGAAAGACAGTACTATGTTTTATTCAGGTCCATGATTTCTGACCCAATTAAAGCCTCCTCTGGTGTCCCTCAAGGCAGCCACCTTGGTCCCTTACTATTCATTCTGGCCATTAATGATGTTGATTGCATCATAAAAAAATCATACATATCTGTTTACGCAGACGATATGAAAATCTTTAGATATATATCTTCTTCCTCAGACAGCCTACCACTGCAGGAAGATCTTGACAGATTTTGTACTTGGTGTCAGAAGAATTTTCTTGAGCTTAACGTCAATAAGTGTCAGGCTATAACGTATTCCCGTAAGCGGCCCCCGACTTCACCTCGCTGCTATCTAATCTTTAATCTTCCTGTTCCCTTAGTGAATGAGTTGCGGGATTTAGGTGTTATCTGTGATAAGGAACTCAATTTCCGTTCTCACATTGATAATATAATAAAGAAAGCCAACTCTGCCCTCGGCTTCATCAAGCGCTGGTCTAAGGAGTTTTCCAATCCTTATGTTACAAAATCTCTTTACATAACCTTTGTTAGGCCTCTTCTTGAATATGCAAGCCAGGTGTGGTCACCCTACTACAGAACACACATTCTCCGAATAGAAGCTGTTCAACGCAGGTTTTTACGATTCGCTTTACGTGGTCTTCCCTGGGATGATAGCCAAAACTTACCACCTTATACTGATCGGCTGAAACTTATAAATTTACAACCCCTTTCTATACGTCGAAAAATTGCCGACATTCTCTTTATTCATCAAATTTTAGTTGGTAATATCGATTGTCCTTCCTTACTTCGACTTATTTCTTTTAATACAAACCCTCGCAATCTTAGGTCTGTGCCACTTTTCCGGCTAAATCTTCACCGAACGAATTACGGACACTTGGAGCCAATGTCTAGAATGCTTCGTGAAGTTAACGATATTCTGCCTCTCTTCGACTACCATCTCACCAAACTCTCTCTTAAAAACACTCTTATTTCCACCTATGCCTCACATCCTAACTTTTTTTTAACCGCTCCCACCCTTTAGTTTTTATCTTTAGTTTTAAGTGAAAATTGTTAGTTCTAAGAATTAGCTTGCAATAAGCATTAATAAATCTGTCCGGGTTTGACCCGGGCCGCAAATCAAATCAAATCAAATAATGCTCAGTCGGTTCATAAGGCCTCATCAAACTCATCAATCTTATCTGATTCATCGGGCTCATCAAGATAATCTAATTTATCATATTGCTTTGGCTCATCAGGCACAGTATCAGCCCTTAAACAACACAACTAAGCTTTTATCAGATCACATCATCTTTTATCAGATGGACGAGAATATATCTGGTCCCCAACCTACGTTTGGTCTGCAGACAACTGCAAGGATCATGCCATCTACAATAATGCTCATATGAAATGAAACCCAATTATCAATGGAAACCCGCTTTTTTGTTTCTCTTATCCTAATCAAATATTGGTGAAATAGTTAAGATTTTCAACTGAGCACAATTTTTGAGATAATAAATCGCAGTTAACGTAAAACAAAGAAAAGTTCTTAAATTTTAATTGTAGTTTATGTAACAAAAAATGTTTTTCAACACGTAATTTTTTTATTCATAACAAAATTTCCATTATTTTTCTTAGTTTATATATATATTTTATGTTTGTTGATTCTCCCTCTTCTGACTCTGAAGTTGCACGCCCTTTAGGCTCTGAATTTAATTGAAATGCCTTGCTTTTTGTAGCATATTCTAGTTTCTTTAAAAACCATCCTTCAAACTTATATTTTGTTTGATTTCGGTCCATTTTAATTTTTGATGATGAAAAAGATGATGGATATCTCGAATCTCGATCAGTGAGTTTTTTGAATACTCAAAATATACATAGTGAAAATCTAGTTTTTTTTCTGTTCCCAGCAACTGAAACGATTGTAAGTTTTTATTTTATTATTATTTATTTATTTACTTATTTATTCTGTAAATTTCTTAAACAATATAATTCAAAATAAATTCATTTGCATTAATCTATATAATAATAAAAATAGATAAGAAATTCATTTGGCATTCTGTATTTTCTATACCACGGTAATGAAAATAGTGTCGAATGCCATTACATTGAGAATGAGATATCAAATAAATTATATATGTATGGGTGGGGTGACCCTCAAAATAAAAAAAAATGATACAAATATTACTCAAATATTATATAAGCAAGAGTTAGCAGACACATAATAAAGAAGAATTTTTAAGTCGCAGAATAAAGGGTAAGTAGAATATCTGCTAGGTTTGCGGCATAATATACGTAGGACAGAACCTTGGGATACCCTTAAGTTGAGAGTCATAAGATCACTCCTGATTTCTTAAATATTTACTCTTTGTGATCTATTTTTTAGGTAAGATCTAAACCACTCTAACATAAAGCCACGAATACCTGCTTTTTCAAGTTTATCCAGTAGAATAAGATGATCAACCATATCAAACGCTTTGCTTAAATCAATAAATAAGCCAGGAGTACAGTTTTTAATATCTAAGTTTGACATTATTTTTCCACAAAACTTCAGGAGTGCATCCTCAGTTGATTTTCCCTTTTGAAAGCCAAATTGTGTAGCATTAAAAAACTTAGCAATAGTGAGATAACTCACTATTCTATTTTTCACAAGCTTTTGCTTATAACTGGAGGAGTGAGATCGGCCTATAATGGGGTAACATCAGCACACTTGAGGTCTTCAGGAAAAACTCTCTCAAATATGCAGCGATTAAAAATGTAAGCTGGGACATCCATTATATGACGAGCAACTTGTTTAAGTAGGATATTGGAGATACCGTCAGCACCACATGAATAAGCATTTCTTAAAGTGCCGATAACTTTTAAAACTTCAAGAGGAGTAATGGGTTCAAATGTAAAACTATTACAACACATTGGTTTAGCAAAGCAATCGGTAGTCGAACAGAAAGGATAAGTAGATTGAACAGGACATGGTTGTATGCTGGTGTCTATGTTCGTTAAAAAGCAGTTAAATGCATCTGCAATGACTAGTTTCTCAGATACAACACAGTCATTAACACGAATAACAGTAGATTTTATTGCAGCAGAGAATTTGTTTAAGATACTGTTAACAATTTGCCATTAACTTTTTAAGTTACCTCTAGCAGAATTGAACTTAGAACGGTAATAGTTATCACGGCAAATTGGAATTTCCCTTTTAAGTTCGGTACACAGATTTTTGTACTTGCTTTTCAAACACAGATTACCAGGGTGTTTATAGCATTTCGTTCTAAGTTTGTTTTTGGCCTTAACTTTGTTCAATAAGTAACTGGAAATCCAAGGTTTAAGCCTTTTAGAAGAGCTTTAAGGACTAAAAGTATAAGAGCAACTCAAAATATGCTTCTTTAGACAATCAATAAGCACTGAAAAGGAAGCAGAAGCATCAGAACACAGATAGACATCTTCCCAAAGCTCACAAGAAAGATTGTATTTGAGATTGTTGTAGTTTATTTTCGTTACCTTGTCAGGAGGTACAGAATTCAAATTGGACATTCTATCAGTAATATTAAACAAGAACCCAGTCATAAAGTGATCAGTAATCATTAAAATAATAACACATTTCACACAGTTACTGAAGAAGCCATTCCTGAACCGTCCATAAATATGGGCTTAGCATCTACCTGAGACAAGGTTCATTGATGAAACTAGCTAGGCCATGCAATACTAAAAATTCCATATAGTTCGAGACAATTCCACTTTTTTTCAAGATATTAATATTGAAGTCACCCATTACAATGACATTATTTGATTTTTCATTTTCTAGTATACAAGAAAATTCTTCTGTAAATGTCGAAGCATTAAACATATGTAAACAATCAACACAAAGGAAATCGTGAATTATATATTCCTCTTTCTCTTTTATAAAACAACCGACACCACCCGCAGCATAATTTTCATTAGTGTTAACAAAAAAAATTATAGCCAGATAAAAAATAATGTTTTTTTTCAATAAATCCAGATTTCTGACACAAAACTAATATCTGGTAAGCACAGAAAGGAATCAATATTAATGACAAGAGCCTCGAAATTTTCTCTTAGACTTCTGATATTTTGATGGACGATGAAGAACTTATTATAGCAGAAGGAACTATCTGTTAAGACATTATCAAAATTAAAGCTGTGAAGATCAACGGAAGAAAAGTCAATGAATAAATCATTTACATCATTCATTTCTTCAGATGGAAAAAATGCACCAAATAGGTGCGAGATCACTAAACGATCTAATTGACACGACTTTTCCTCCCTCAACCTTTCTGACAACAATTTTATTATATTTGAACCACACATATTTAACATCTTTCAGCTTTCTAGTCTCTTTAGCTTTCATGGAAAGAGCTTGCGTATATTTAGTGAGAGAATCGTGCGTTTATTGGAAAATCTTACACAGATGATCGGCTTAACGACAGAGAAGTTCGCATCGCTGTTGGTTTCGGCTTTAACTTTCTTGATATAACATCTTTCAAATTTGTTGTCAGGAACATCAGGAACATTCTTAAAGAGTTGTTAAGCCTTGGAAATTGCGTTATTGTCATTCGCGTCCGACACTCCAACAATCTCAATACAATTACTGTGAAGTTGTTGTTGCTGCCAATCTAGGTTACTCTCCAAGTAGTCCACTCTCTTCCTAAGCACTGTATTCTCTAATTGTATCAAGGGGAGTTGTTGCAGAAAGCGGTGGTTAGCTTCCTCTAAGTTCGAGAGCTTCTTGTAGATCATTTGAAGAGTGCATTCTCCCTCTATGTCATCGAACTGTGTAGACCGAACCGCTTGACTGTGTGCTGTGATACTTTCCGCTTGTATTTTGTTGTTTTTAGTAGCAGCCAATGCGTGGTTTATGTTTGACAATGGCGAAGGCGGCAGTGGCAAATGCAAAGAGCGGCGTCTCTGTACTGCACATTTGCCACAACGAAATGCACTACCACTTGTCTTAAAAAAGTCTGCATCTTGTTCAGTGATGTTCACGCACGAAAAATGAAAGAAATGCGAGCAATCATCACATTTGATTTTTGTTAAGCAATTACGATCGATTCTATGCGAACAAACGAAGCAATTCATATTGAGGAAAAGAAAAAAAATTATATTTAAGTTCTGAGATTCTAAGATGCACACCGCACGACAATCTAAAAAGAACTGATTGTTTCATCCTGTTTATAATTTGTCTATTTTATTTCAATCTTTCATACAACAACATTTATTTCGTTGCTTTCAGCATTTTATGTTCGACCATCTTTACAAAGATTTGAAGACCAATGACAGCTGTTAAAATGCCAAATTTTCTTAGCATAGAAACACAATCCATAACCTCTTTGTAATGTTTCTCAAGAAGAGAGTTTTGATTATTCTCAAAAACTTTTCAAATCTTATCGAAAATTAACGAAATATTGATAGCACCATGTTTTCAGTTTCATTTCCAAATATAAACTAAACTAATCCATCTGATAAAAGCTTATCTAGTACAAAGCCGACCTGATAAAATCTGATATAATAAAAAGCTGATCTGATAAAAACTGAGCTGTGTTGTTTAAGACCTGCTAATCCGGATGAGCCCAATGAGCCTTATAGACCAGCTTAGCCTATCGGTAGCCTATGATTTCAAGGAGTCTGATGGGCTCAATGAACCTGTTAAACATGGTAAGCCTTGTGAGCCTGCACGATCTATGAATCTGATAAGCTTGATGTGTCTAATGAATCCCAAGAGTCTGGCTGTTAGTAAGTCAGCTGCAACTATTGGGATATGTGAGGGTGAACACCTCGACGTTCATCAACCCGATAAGCATAATGAATCGGGCGAGCCTGATTAACCTTGTCCGCGGATGAGCATAATCAACCTGGGTGATTTGTAAGTTCAACGATGATGATCGTAATAAGCCTAATGAACACCGCAACGTGCCTCTTAAATTTGATGAGCCTGATGAATATAATGAATCAGATGAGCCTGGAAGTTGTATGGGGCCGATAAATTTGTTGAGCGTGATGCGATTTGTAGGCAGATGAACTTTATGCGGCTGAAGAATCTAATGAGTGGGAAGTGCTTGATAAGCCTGATAAATAGGTTGAGCTGAATGATCATGATCGGTGGATTGACAGCTTCGTAGCTCAGATAAGTCTTATTAGTATGATAAGTTGTTGGATGTACCTGGTTAGCGAGATGAATCTGATGAGCGTAATAAGCCTAATAATCGTGATGCACCTGATGAACCAGATCAACATGATAAATTAGATGATGTTTATAAGCCCGATGAGACTAATGAGTTTGATGAGCTAGATTAGCTTGGCAATTCCGAAGTACTCATTGAGCTTGCAAGGTCTTACGAATCGACTGAGTATTATAGGCTAGCTGTGACCGGTGATCTGAATGGGTTTAAGTGAGCTGGGTTACGATTTGGATTATATAATACGTAGATTAGGGTTGGATCTTACTTCTACGAAGACTTGAGCTCACTTACTACAAAACTTGAGGTTACAAAATTCGCATTCCATCGGCGGTGTTGCTTACGTGAAGATGAACTTCTTCTTAGAAGTTCTTTGAGCAATACTATATATTATTAAAAATTTTGTTAACCAAATTTAACAACAAATAAAAAGAAGTATATTATCTGTTTTAACACTGTTTATTTCTTATTTCTTAACATTTTTTATCTGATAGCAGAAGAAATCTTTTCAATTCACACTTGTGAAGATTTCTCAATGAACCAGCATCCTTGTTAATAATATCTAGCGTTTCTTTACTCATGTTGCTATACCCTAATGCAGGAAAAACTCGTTATACCTATACAAAAGATACGAGTATATTTATTTTTGTTTGTATATGCCTGTACACAATGCGCATACTTACTTCAAAATCCTTCAAATTGAACACAATGTGGTTGCCGTTTTGTTTTACACTTTTTAAGTTGTATTATTTTATAAAGCAAATCTTTCTTTTTAGCAAGGAAGTTTTTACTGTTTCCTTAAAGGCATCAGCTGACTTAATACTTTTTCGTACTCTATTTGCGCGTTCGCTAGGAGTTTCACATTTTGTAGAGTTCTTTGATTTTTTTTATTTTCACCGGGCTGACCAGAAGTATATGATATGACATGATTATCATTTTAAGTTATATAGGAGTGTGTGAAAAACAAAGACAAATTATATGCTTTTGGGTCTTATGTAACCGCGCGACAATTGACTTATATTATCATATCACTGTCTCTTAGTTCTCCGATGATGAATTTCACTATAGGTATTATGATTTGTATGACCTGCTGATTGGGAAGAAATAAGAAGTCTTAGTCTATCAACTAACTCTTTTGGATCATCCCAATATATGTTGTTAAATTTTTTCTTATTAACTAGCATTAATCGATCACATTATAAAGTTTTGGTGTACCACTATCAAGGATTTTCTTTTTTATTATTTTCGTATACTGGAATGCTCTAGTTTCTCCTTTTCATCATATTTACGTTTATGTGCACTTGTTTTAATTAGAATTTTCTTGTGTATTTTCAAGTCATTGGCTGTATGAATTTTAGGTGCCTTGTGAAATATTAATTCATAGAGTCCAGGTGTAAGAGACCAACTTTTACCTACAGTCAAAATCTCATTTGATCCAAGCTTAATTGTACTACTACCAACCTTTCAATTAGAGTTATGGGCTTTATATGGTCCAAATAACAAATCGAATTGATTATATGAATAATATGAATATGAATAACTCTGTTAATTCCATATATTTATTGCTTTCATTTCTATCATCCTGTGAGAAGAAACTATCACCATTGCTTGCCCCATCATCATTAGTTGATATTCCTGCAAGAGACGATTTGCATTGTTTTAAGTGCAAAATTAGTTTGACTTTTTTATCATCATCAGTATTTCGTGTTAAATTTTCAACTAATTTCTCTATAGGTCCGGTTAAAAGTTTTAAAATGTTTTGCAAAAGTCGTTCAGCATCTTTCTCCTGTACCTTGCTACTTTAAAACTTCTTCCATTGTTTTTATCTAGCCTTTACAACATCTTTCAATAGTTTCTCACTCATTTTAAATCTATTTGCTTAATCAGCTTTTATTGGATTAGATCAGATCAGCTTTTTTTTCAGCTGTTACCGATTACTGCTATTGAAAAATCAATGCTATACAAAATACAAAGCTAGTGAAACTGATTGTTTATAGCTGAATGAAAACATAAAATCCCTTTCTGTATCGATCCTTATCAATAGGAAAGTCTTTGCAATTAACAACAAAGCCTGAACTAAACTTGCAGCATGTGTCTCAGATATTAACAAATGTTTCGAAAGCCACTTGATCCTTAAAAATATGCTTCATATTCATTGTTTATCTATTGACTTTTATCAGATGGGATTAGTTATTGTTACACCTCGAAAAATCAATGTTATACTAACAATTTAAATTACAAATTTATTTTCTCCCTTCTTTCAGTGAATTATAATTTTCATTCACTAGTTTCGTCATTAATTCTTAAGTTTTTAAGTGCATCTATTCTTTTTATGGTACTTAGATGCACACATTTAAAACATGTCTGTACTTAAAGAAAAATTGTTTTCACAAAACCTTTCATTTTGTTTTTTCTTCTTTGTGTATGTTAACATATGTATACAAACAATTTAAATGAACTAGCAGTTTATATGAGCGATGCAGTTTATAGTGTTTTCTGGACAGTCTGGGAATGTTAGTTACACAGGGCGTTGTATATCTCACTTAAGAATTCCTTGCACGTCTGCTTTCATCCACGTTGTGGGGGGGGAATAGGAATAAGAACAAGAATAAGAAAATAAGAAAAGCTGGTGACATTCCATATTTTAATTTAGAAAATGAAATAGAGTCGAATGCCACCTCAATGGACATATGTATAATAAAAGATAAGTTTTGGGTGGGGCGACCCTCAAAAAGCAACTTCATAAAAAAATGAGTAATAAGTTAGTTCATAGAAAATGACGACAAGACGAAATCAAAAGTAATTGCTGAGAGCAGCAGTATCAAAATAATAAAAGCAAAATATATAATTATACCAGAATATCAGAAATTAGAGATTCTAAAACAACAAAATTAAAACTAAAAAACCACATTTGAGTTGGGGTTGGGCTCGTTGCTGATCGGCAGAATGTGTTAATTAAATGTTGAATGCAGGATTTTTCCTTTCTGGGTGGTACTTTGACCCGTGTATAGTTTCGGAGCTCTATAGCTGGTGATGAGTTTCGGCAGTGACCGCCACTGTTGATTGTTGGCTTGAATAATATCTTATATATCACATGTGGAAGCGGCACAATAGTCTTTAGTTTTTTTTTTGTTTTTTTTTTAACTTTAGATTACTGTTCTGGATAATATACTTGGCCCTTTAGGTGGCTTTCTTGGCTAGGGGGCTTATCACCGCGTTGAATAAAAATTTCTTTTTTTTCTTTTTTTTTCTTTTACACTTATTATAATAGGTTTCTTCTTTTTTTGTTTTCTGTTGAATTGTAGGTCTCTGTACCGGGGATTCACTAGTAATTTGGGTGGATTTCCTCGCTACGAGAGAAACTACAGCGGGGAATATAATTTGCTATCACTTCTTTCTTTTTATTCTTTTTCTTTTGATCTTTCAGGTACTAGCAGAACCGTAACCACCGAGTACTTATCATCGAATCTCCAGCTGTTATCTCTTCTCGCTTGCTCAACACCTCTTCTCTGACCATACAGCGATTCCGTTTTTTGCATGTACCGCATTTTATTTTCCATATGATGATTCTAATGTTAATTGCCTTGTCTCTCACAGCATCCACATTTAAGGTCGTTCACCCTAGCGCTTTTTCCAACCAAAAATGTTCTACGTTTTTTTGTTTTTGGGCCGCAGTGTTATTCTCGATGCACGAACCACACCGTAGTGGGTGGGTGAGAAGGAGTTTCAGAAGGAAAATAGCAATCTACGCGTTTTTTTTTTGTTTGGGTTGTTATCCGAGCTATTGTCCTTGCTGATCATTTTAGGAGATGGCGCTGGCGTCAATATGTGGTTTGGCTACATATAATTATTTTCTAGATAGCAAAACAAAATACCCACTACAAACGCATATCATACACAAATACTTACTTGCGACTTATGTATGCCGTGTAGGCACCTAGTCGTTTCCCACAATCTACCAGGTTTACGACAAATTTTCCTTAAAATGAGTTTCTGTAAAATCAGCAGCGCCTGTATTTTATTTAGGTAGATACCTCCCCAACAAGTAATTCCGTATTGCAGCTTAGAATGGAAAATTCCATAGTAAATTATCTTAAACAGCTTATTTGAGCATGAATTACGCAAAAAGTAAAATGTCTAAGAGTACATCGAAAGTACTTTCTCAATGAGTCTGAGTTATTAAAAAAACTTATTCTAGAATCAAGGGTGACTTAGTACTTAAAGTCGTCGACTATCTCAATTAGAAAACATTTATCACTACAGTTTAGACTACTACAAAAAGTGGGAGAGGGGGACGAACAATTACAGTTAGACAGTTTGTATTTTTCACACTCAGGTGCATGAAAATACACATTAGCCACCAATTTGTGCGCAGAAGATAAGTTAAAAAACATATTTTTAGTTTTGGAGCTTATAACTAAATTATGTTTTGCAAACCAGTGTCTCAAAAGGTTTAGATCCCAATTTATATCAGAAACCAGGTCCAAAGGACTGTTCAGACCATAAGAGAAGCCTATGTCATCCGCAAGTGCAGTAGGTGAACCCTTAAAATTAAGATCAAATAGCGAATTGATATAAATTATAAATAGGATTGGACCCAAAACAGAGCCTTGAGGTACACCCAGTTTCAAGAACTTAATTTCGCTCCAAATTTCAACTATCTTAACTCTCTGCAACCTACGAGTAGTTTCCAGATATGAACCGAACCAATTAAGGATAAATCCACGGAAACCAGGGTTTTCCAGTTTTCTGAACAAAAAATTGTGGTTAGCCATATCGAAAGCTTTGGTTATATCAATAAATAAACCAGCCGTACTTTTTTTTCATCGAGGTGTGGCATTATTTAAGAACAATACTGTAAGAGCGCGTCCTCTGTCGACTTACCTTCTTGAAATCCAAATTGGACGGGATTAAAAAAACTCACTATCCTATTTTTTATTAGTTTTTCAAAAACTTTGCTTAAGGTAGGAAGGAGTGAAATGGGTCTATAGTTGCCGATTTCAGTAGCAGAACCTTTTTTAAACAATGGAATGACGTCTGCGCATTTAAGGCCAGCAGGAAAGAGTCCCGCAAATACGCAACGATTAAAAATATATGCCAAGACAACCACTATGAAACATCCAATTTATTTAAGTGCAGAGTTACCAATACCATCAGCACCACACGAACTAGATTTTTTTAAGGTACGAGTACCAATAACTTTTAATATTTCAAGAGGAGTTATGGTACATTGCAATGTTTCAGCACAAACTGAAAGACAAAGAGAACAATATGATTGGACTGAGCAAGGTTGTAAGTTGCAGTCTATATTGGAAAAATAGCAACAGCACGCTTATCAGACAAATCATATTCATCGACACGTAAAACAATAGGTTTTTTTGAAAATGTTGATTTATTTAGTTTGCTGTTTACTACCTTCCATTCATCTTTCAGGTTTCTCTTTGCTGAGCTGAATTGAGTACGGTAGTAGGTATCTCGACAAATCGGAATCTCCTTTTTAAGTTCCACGCACAATTTCTTATACCTCCTACTTAAACGCAGGTTATCAGGATAGTTATTGCATTTTAATCTGAGTTTATCTTTTCGTATAACTTTCTTTGACAAGAGCCTCGATATCCAAGGTTTAAGTCTTTTTACCAGCTTTTTGGAATGGCAGAAATGAGGAACAACCTAAAAAGTGCTTTCTTAGAGAATCAATAAAAGCTTTATAAGCAGCAGAAGCATCACTACAAGTGTAAACATTCTCCCAATACTCATAAGCCAGCTGGTTTTTAAGCTTCCTGAAGTTAATTTTCATTTTTCTTTGAGGGGATTCTGAAATTTAATTTTTTTTTTATTTGATATATTTACTAAGAGTCCAGTCAAAGAGTGGTCAGTAATTCCTAAATCGTAAATGCATTTTTCGCACTCACTGACTGCAATTTTTCTAAAACGTCCATAAATATGGTCTAGACAAGTACCCGAAACAGTCCGAGTGGGCTCAATGATAAAGCACGCCAGTCCATGCGAAGCTAGTAATGCCAAGTAACTAGTTACCATTTCACTATTATCCATACTGTTAATATTGAAATCTCCTACAATAATTAGGTTTTTGGAATTGTCCTTTTCTAACAAATCTGAAAACTCTTTTACAAACATTGAAACATTGAACATATGCAATCTATAGACACATAAAAAAACATATATTTCGCGATTAATTTGAAGGGAAACCTTTAAAACATCTGCACTCATAAATTCAACACACAAGAAATCAATAATCTTGTAGTTCTCTTTAATAAAACATCCAACACCACCAGCAGCGTAGTTTTCGTATATCCAAATTTCGGACACAAAAACAATATCCGGAGTGCATGCAAAAGAATCAAGATGTGTGACAAGAATTGAGAAGTTTTCTTTCAAGCTTCTGATATTCTGGTAAACAATGACAAGTTTATTATTACAATAGGAACTATTCATAAAAAAATTATCACAATTTATACTACAAGGAATGGGGGTGGAGAAGTCATCAATAGAATCAATATCAAAATTCATTTATTACTTGATGTAAATTAATGCACTAAATTAAGTGCAAGATCATCAAAAGATTTTATAGAAGTGACTTTTCCCCCCTCAACGTGTCTCACAAGAATTTGATTGTTTTGATACCAAACATACTTAGCGCCTTTCTGCTTCATCGCCTCTTTTGTCTTCAAGAAAAGAGCAAGCGTATACTTCGTGAGAGAATCATTAATGAAAATCCCATTGCCGCTCACTTTTCCCTTGGCACTGTCGCTGCTGCTTTTGCTGTTACTGCCGCTGTTGCCAACACCATCAATGCCAGTCACGTGTGTGTTGAGATTGTTTTTGCATTTCCTCTTTGCACACATTATTCGCTGCTTCGTAGTTAGATCGGAAAATCTCACGCAGATGATAGTTTTAAATGTTGGAGAGGATTTTGCTTGCACTTTCTTAACATAATATCTCTCGATTTTGTCGTCGGGAACATCGATGGACAAGGCTTTGGTGAAGATCTGCTTTGCCTTGCTGATTGCGTTTGTGTCATTGACATTAGACACACCCACAATTTCGATGGAATTGCCGAGGAGTTTTTGTTGATGCCAGTTAATCTTGCTCTCCAGAACAGTGACCTTTGATTTAAGTTGCGAGTTTTTTGCTCGCAGCTCGTTAATTTGTTGTAGAAAACAAGAGTTTTTTCCCCCAACTTCGAAAGCTTTGCGTAAGTCATCTGTAGAGTGCATTCTTCTTTGCTCTCATCAGCTGTTATTTTTGCATTGTCTTTTTTCACTTGCTGTATATTTGCGGTAGTTGTGGCCAGAGCATTGTTATTTAGATGTTTGGGTACCACAGTACTACCACTGTGAAGAGAACGGCGTTTCAACACTGCACATTTATCACAGCGGAATGGATTGCCACTTGATTTTAAAAAATCAGCTTCTTCTTCTGTGGTGTTTACACACGCGAAGTGAAAAAAATGCTTACAATCGCTGCAATTTATTTTAGTTGTGCAATTGCGAGCAATTTTCTGTGAACACACCGAACAATTCATTTTAAAGAAGTTTAATAGAATGTCTCTATGTGATGCGCACCCCACGAAAATCCAGAGAGAAAATGGACTACACTTACCCAGCGTGTGGAAATTTACAATATTTTCCCATCCGCAATGCAGCACAAGTAATATTGATGAATCAACAGACGCACTTAAATACCATTCCCCCGCCTCCGACGATGTACGTCAAAGTCAATGACTTTCACACTGTTCACACTTTCATCCTGTTGTCCAGGATTGGTAAATCCTATTCGCTCTTCTGTTCGACGGCTTCCTTATCAAGGTAGAATGTAAAGGGGTTTGTTGTGTGATCCCCTTCGCTCGTGCTTTCGTGCTGCTCGTAACGACTTCCTCATCTTCTCGACTATGGCAGGTGACAAGCCTTTTTTTTTTTTGGTGGGAAGGTGTAAACCTTGCAGTATCAGATTCTTACTTACTAAAACCATCGCCCGAGAAACCTTTCCGTTTATTACCCTGCGGAATTACAGCTAAGTATTACTTCGCGAGGGATGGATTTGGGCTTTTTGCTTCGTCACGGGGTGCTTAGCGAATTCGCGTTCCGTTGCTGTTAGAAATTCCTTAGATCGCACATTATTCGTACTGCTGCATGGTTCACAACACCCCAAAGATCTTCAGATTTAAATAAATATTGAACTATGCTTTCTGGTGTTGGCCGTTCAGCAAATTCTCCACACAATATTGCTCTTTTGTTTGCCTACCGAGCAGATTCGAGCAGATTCCACGTTCTCTACCGCGTTTACGCAGCGAGGACAGGACGAACTCGAATCATGGTTTCACTTGAATTGTTATTCCCGGAAACAACCGTCACCCGTCAAGGACTGTGTAAAATAGTAATTCAGTTCGCTATGTTTTCGTTTTACCAAACTTTCAATCCTTGGGATTAGTCGTTACGCCCAAATCCCTTTTTGGGACTCGTTCCATTGTTGTTGAGGGAACACGCCTCTACACTTTACTTCGTAGGCGAGCTCGTCCTGACTCCACCGAAGAAAAGCACGTCATCTTCTTCAAGTGGCGCTACAGTCCCGGCTGGACCTGCGCCTCAGTCAACAAGCATCTCCAGCCAGCTCGATCCCTGGCTAGCTGCCTCTAGTTTCGCACGCTAAGTTGGCTGAGGTCCCCTTCCACTTTCGTGCGCCACCTGAGTCTTGGCCTTCTTCTACTGCGCTGTTCCTCGGGAGCGGATTCGAAGACTTTTCTGACTGGAGCATTGGTAACAATACGCTCTACATGGCCAGCCATCTCAATCTTTCTATCTTCACTCTTCTGGTTAGGTCGATGTCAATGTACAGTCATTAAAGTTCATTGTTGTATCTCCTCCTCCATTTACCGTCAATTCGGAGGGACCGAAGATCGCCGATCGCGCATCGCTTTGTTTAATCCTGGACATCAAAGGTCTCGGTGAAATCTTTACCGACCTTGATGGAATCGCATAATAAAATCACCCAAAAAAAATATCTAAAACAAAACCAAAAAATTTATATGTATGTATATATACGTTTATGTCAATAAATGTATGATATGTGTAGAGTATGTATATATGTATGTGGGATCTTAAAACAGATTTTACGGGCGATGTTTGGACAATATATTTATAATTTTATTTAGTCCAACAGATTTCACATTAGATGTAATACCATAGATATAACGAAAGATTTAATTAAATGTTTATACGAGTAACTTCACTTAGTTTGATAGTTTAGTTGAAAATTTCATAGATTCCACATTAGATGTAATACAATAGATATAACGGAAGATGTAATTGATGTTTATAATTTCCACGTCTATATCCACGTCGACGTTATGTGCAATTGTGCAGCAACCCGGACAATGGTTTGGAAAAGCGGTTCCACTAACCGCTAACCTGCACCTATACCCCACTCGGCCATCCCATCATTCATCTGCCTCAGATGAATCGCTAACAGATGCAACACTATTGCCTTCATTTTCTTCTATCCTCTCATTTCAATAATCGTCGTCGTTACTACCTTCCGAATCATTTTCATCTAGCCACAGCTTCATTTTATCAGCACTAGTGTTGGTGGTAGATATGGTCCAAAAAATTTCAGGCGGATCTTTAGCCCCGTTCCGAATTGAACGAGTTCAATGGCCGCGAGATCACCCACAGAATAATTCGCCACTTTCCGGCTTTTCTTGTTGAATTGAGTAGTGTTTTCTGCCTGTATTGCAGCTATAGCTTCCTTCGCTTGACCACGATGTTCGAGTCTGGTTTTAAAAGCTCGATGAAACGTCGAGTTCAACACTCTTTGAACATTTCCACTGGGAACACAAACCGTAACCGCATGGGCTTTCATGCCGTGATCTTTGCAATAATCTTGAAACTTGTAAGAGGTAAAGGCTCCTCCTCTGTCGGTTACAACGTTGTGCGGATAACCAAATGTCTCAGCAATAACCTTCATCTTCATTATGACCTCATTCGACCTGAGACTTTTTGTTGGAAAAAGCCAGCAGAACTTGGTAAACCCATCTATAAACACCATGATGTAACGATAGCCCATCATCGTGTCTTGCGTCGGGCTCAGATGATCGATATGAAAAGTTGCAAGTGGTATGTCGCCTTTTGCTATTGGATGCAGTAGCCCTTCCGCTTTACCAATCTTTCTCTCCGCCAAACTATATTCTACGCAGCTGGAAACACATCGCTCTCCAGAATCTCCTTCATTTTTTTGAGCCCGGAAATGCCCCCTTTTGTGAGCATCTCGAATGATGGAACACCACATGGAAAGGTATGAGAATTAATGACATTATTGGCCAGTCCCAGTACGATGCTCCACTTAAAAATCAAACTCCTTGAGAAGAAGCGCCCACCTGGCCACTCGCGTTGTTAGGTCTTTCTTTTTCATCGTGCACTCGAACGCTTTGCAATCTGTTATCACCTTAAACCTTTGTCCAGTAAGGTATATCTTCACAGCCTCAACCACTGCCATCACCTCCAATTCCTAACCGCAGTACTTCTTTTCAGCATCTGTTGTGCTCCTTCTCATATAATAAACAGGATTTAGAGCATTTCCTCGTCGTCGAATTGTAGCAAAACAGCGCCAAATCCCTCTTTGCTGGCATCTGTGTTAAGCTCGATAGTGCTACCGTATTTAAAGATTCTTAGCACGGGTTTGGTTGATGCTTCGTAACTTAATCTTTTTTAAATGGCCGGGCAGTTACCCCGGCGGCACAACCCCCAACCTGGAGGACCAGTTCCACTTTGAGTGCCCCTAGGACGAGGGGTCGGTTACACCGAAGCCAGTAACCCGTTTCGGGATGTGAGCGCTGCCGTTGGCCCTTATAGGGCTCGTCCGCCACCATCTCTTTTCCAAGACCCTGACTAAGTCCTGGAAATCCTTTCCGGCCTGAGCTCCAAATATGTCGGAGTAGCCCGGATAAGGTCTTGTTTTATTTTTCCGACACTAATCCTGGTTAATGGCGCAGGAAACTCGCCATTTGCCCCCTTCACTTCGCAACCTCTAGTGAGATTCCCAGATGGCGCCACGGGAAGGCGTGAAGTAGGACTTATTAGCAGAGCTGCAAGATATTTAGCTGCAGAGGCTCATTCTCGTCATTTAATGAACCAGCACCTGTCGGAAGATGCTACTTCTACGAGGCCTTATACTAATCGTTGCCATCCACGGCTACAATCGCAAGAGATCGCCAAGTCCTTTTCCTATCGAGTGTCTCTTAATCTCTTAAGAGGTCCAATGCCTCCAGCATCAAGCATCGAAGACCATTGGAAACACTGCCAAAACGCCATCTGAGATGCCGCTTCTGATGTGCTGGGTTTCACTCGTCCACCACAACGAAACCCCTGGTTCGATGATGAATGCCGGCAAGCACATGCAGCTAAGCAAGTTGCATATAACGCGGCGCTGCTTAGAAAGACCAGAGCTGCTCATGAGCTCTATGAGCGGAAGAGGAGAGACGAGCACCGGCTTCTCAGGAGGAAGAAGAAAGAGCATGAGAAGCGCGCGATCGAGGAAATTGAGAGATGCTACTCCAGGAATGAGGTTCGGAAGTTTTACCAAAAGGTAAAAATAACATGCCGCGGAAACAAACCCCGAACCGAAGCCTGTAGAGATGAACAAGGGAACATCGTACAACAAAGCTGCTGGAGCGGATGGAATGACTGCCGAACTCTTCAAAGCGGCAGGCGATGACTTGGTAAGGAGCATACACCAACTCATCTGTAAAATATGGTCGGACGAAAGTATGCCCGATGAATGGAACCTCAGCATTGTTTGTCCAATTCTCAAGAAAGGAGACCCTCTGAACTGCGCCAAGTACAGAGGCATCTGTCTCCTTAACATCGCATATAAGATCTTATCCGCCGTATTGTGTGAACGCCTGAAGCCGTTTGTCAACAACCTGATAGATCCATATCAGTGTGGCTTCAGGCCAGGAAAGTCCACCATCGACCAGATATTCACACTACGGCAGATCTTGGAGAAGACCCATATGCTTCAGATCGATACCCACCACCTATTCATCGATTTTAAGGCCGCGTATGACAGCATCTATAGAGACGAGCTATATAGAGCAATGTCTATTTTTGGCATCCCTGCCAAACTCGTCCGTATGTGCAGGATGACGATGGAGAATGCACGCTGCTCTATCAAGGTCGGTAAAGATCTCACCGAGACTTTTGATGTCCAGAAAGGATTTAGACAAGGCGATGCGCTGTCATGCGATTTTTTCAACATCGTACTTGAAAGAATAGTGCAAAACTCACGAGAAAACACAAGAGGCACTATCTTTCAAAAGTCCGTCCAACTACTCGCATACGCCGACGATATTGACATAATCGGGAGAAAACAGCGTGATGTCAGTGGCCCTTTCGCGAGTATTGAGACGGAAGCGGCGAAAATGGGTCTAGCGGTCAATGAGGGCAAGACTAAGTATATGCTGTCAAGTAAAAAGGACAACCAATACCGACGTCTCGGACAGAACGTCACCCTCGATAGATATAACTTTGAGGTAGTTAAGGACTTTGTCTACCTAGGCTCCGCTATAAATACAGACAACGACACCAGCGCTGAGATCATGCGAAGAATAACTATTGCCAACCGCTGTTTCTTTGGGTTAAGAAGGCAATTGAGTAGCAAAGCCCTCTCTCGGACAACAAAAGTCACCCTTTATAAGGGTCCTGCTCTATGGCGCAGAGGCATGGACATTATCAAAAATTGATGAGGGTGTTCTTGGTTGCTTCGAGAGAAAAATTCTTCGGGTGATCTCCGGTGCCGTCTGCATTGACGGTGAGTGGAGGAGGAGATACAACGATGAACTGTATGGACTGTACAGCGACATGGACCTAGCCAGAAGAGTGAAGATCCAAAGACTGAGATGGCTGGGTCATGTAGAGCGCATGGACACCAATGCTCCGGTCCGAAAAGTCTTCGAATCCGCCCCCGAGGGACAGCGCAGTAGAGGAAGGCCAAGACTCAGGTGGCGCACGCAAGTGGAAGAGGACCTCAGCCAACTTAGAGTGCGAAATTGGACGCAGCTAGCCAGGGATCGAGCTGGCTGGAGAAGCTTGTTGACTGAGGCCCAGGTCCACCCCGGACTGTAGCGCCACCTAAATTAAGTAAGTAAGCACGGGTTTGGTTAAAAGAGCAGTTTTTTAATCATCCAAGGCTGCAAGCTCTCTACTGGAAAGTACAATTCGAGATTTTCCACCATTTTTTAACAACTCCGTCAACAATTTTGCCCTTACTGAAAGTTCGCTATGTACCCGGCTAGGGCCAAGAAACATTGCAGCTGTTTCACAGTTGTTGGCTTAGGGAAATTTAGTACCGCCTTTTGTTTCGCGCTGCAAGGCGAAACTTTAACATTGCAGATACGGTGACCCAAATACTCGATCTCCCGCTATAGGAATTGACACTTTTTCCAATTTGTATGCACCATCTTCATAAACTTAAGGCCTTCTTCAATCGTTTTGGCTTTTATTACGAGGTCATCGATATATATTCTTACAATTCCCAAACGAATCAGCGTTCTGAAAATATACATAACATACTGTTGAAAAGTGCTCGGCGAGTTGCGCAGGCCGAACATTATCATCACCATCTTGGGTTATAAAAGCGGTAAACTTCCTACTTGCCTCCTCGATGGTAACGTGGAAGAACTCATTTTCCAAGTCTAGCGTTGTAAGCCAAACAGAATCTTGAAGAAAGTCGATCTCATCTTCGATTACTGGTATCGGCCACCTTTGTTTGTGTATTTTCGTGTTTACTGACCTGTAGTCGATAAATAGCCTGTATGTCCCGTTCTTCTTCTTTACCAGAACGACCCGACTAGCATAATTCGAGACGCTCTCCTGAATCACTCCATCGTTCCACATTGGTCACGACTGCCCTCTCCCTTCTATCGAATCTTCTTGGCGGAAAGTAAACGGGTTCACTGGTTATGGGCACGATTTTCATTGTGACAGGCGACTGCTTTGGCTTTTCTGGGGAATAACTCAGAATCATTTGGCGAATGGTCTTAAGTACCTCAGCAGTCTGAAGGTGAGATAAATCTGGGAGATTAAATCTTCAACTAACTATTGACTCAATGAAACAATTTTTCTCCCCATTGTCATCAGCTTCAAGGGGTACCCTCGGCACCTCTTCGGTGAATTTTGAAATAGTAACTGCCCCTCGATCGAGTTTTACATCTGCTTTGTTTAGGAGACTCATTCCAATTATGACATCGGGCTTAACGAATCGGTTTTCAACGATATAGAACTCGATATCGTTGAATACAACACCGTCGTTGCCAACGTTAGATGTACAGGTTCCATCAGTAATAATGTTCGCCCCAATAACTGTCAGCGAAAAACGACATTCTTTTGAAAAACACTGTGGACGGATTTTCTTCACCTGACTTCGTTTTAGGATATAAACAT